>JAHWGI010000723.1:762500-1257500 GCA_029379305.1 Frankliniella fusca | reverse complement strand
GTTGCCGTTAACTCCTACCATATTCCTTCTATCGGAACTTACAAACTATGTCGTAAATCTACGAGGACATTTTTCACAGTCAGCCCATCCATGGGAATTATAGGAATCAAGATTTCTTGTGAATATCATGCGTACACAAAAGGAGGGGGAATTTCCCCAGAGACTCCGGACAGGGTGCAGCTACTTCGGCCGGCGATGTCGTCCGCGACCCCGCCGCCCCGCCGCGCCCCGCCCCGCCCCGCCCACGCCAGCCCGACGATGCATGGCCCGTCAGGGGACGCAACTTTTCCGGCCGCGGGTCACGGGGGGCGCGGCTCACAGCCTCGTATCTAGACTTATCACGACGCATGTCCGTCCCCCGTGGGGGGCAGCCCGGCCCGCCCCCCCCGCGCGCCCGATACCGACCCAAACGGGAATCTGAGCCGAGAGAGAGAGGGAGAGAGAGAGAAAGAGAGGGAGAGAGAGAGAAAGAGAGGGAGAGAGAGAGAAAGAGAGGGAGAGAGAGAGAGAAGGGGAGAGAAGGGGGGAGAGGGGAGAGGGAAGGAGGGAGGGAGAGGGAAGGAGGGAGAGAGAGGGAGGGATAGAGAGAGAGAGAGAGAGAGAGAGAGAGAAAGAGAGAGAGAGAGAGAGAGAGAGAGAGAGAGAGAGAGAGAGAAAGAGAGAGAGAGAGAGAGAGAGAGAGAGAGGAGAGAGAGAGAGAGAGAGAGAGAGAGAGAGAGAGAGAGAGAGAGAGAGAGAGAGAGAGAGAGAGAGAGACCGTGTGACGGCGTCCCCGTGGGACAGTCACTGCTTCAGTCGAACAGGCCGGCGGCAGAAGCAGGGGCGGCGAGGCATAGCTCGCGATAGCGTTATTTCAATTTCTGCCACCCGTTGGATCTCTCCCCCTCAATCCTGCCACCGCCCCCCCCCCCCCCCCACCCCCACCTCCTCTATCCTCCTCCCTTTGATTCTTCAACCTCCGTGAGTTTCGCCTCCCCCTTCCGTCTCCCCGGCCGCTGCGAAAACTCGTGGCCAAACACTTTACGACTTTTTCGCTTCGAGTTTGGCAGGTCGGTTCAAAGATACCTCTTCCCCTCCTCATCCCCCCCCCCCCCCCCTCCAGCGCTCCTCCCGAAACCTCGACTTAACCCTCCCCCTCTTCTGCCCACTTACAGTACACTCCCTCGTGGTGGGCAGCCGCGGTGCCGCGGGCAAGAGACAGACAGAGGGCGAGAGAGAGAGAGAGAGAGAGAGAGAGAGAGAGAGAGAGAGAGAGAGAGAGAGAGAGAGAGAGCGGGTGAGGAAGCAGCAGGAGGCGGAAGCCAAGGGTTGAGTGAGCGGGAGACGGGGCAGTTTTCTTTTCTTCATGAGAAAAGCAACTTCCCATTTCCGGGCGCAGCCGGCGGAAGTGAGCGGTGGGGGCGGTGCTGTGGTGTGGGGAGGGGGGAGGGGGAGGCCATATCGAGGTTGGCTTCAGGCGCCGCGCCGCCGTCGCGCTGCAAACGGAGGAATTTTTAAATCCTTTGCGCGGGGCTTGACTAAGTGTAGCGACGGTTTATTACCGGCCTTGCTAATGGCAGTGGAGAGAGCGAGAGAGAGAGAGAGGGAGAGAGAGAGAGAGCCAGGGGGGGGGGGGGGAGAAGGGAAAGTCTTGGCCCTTAAAGGAAAGGAAGAAGGAGAGAGCGATGCTGGCGCTGACGCGGTGCTAAGCCCGCAGCCTCTCTTCGTGTCGTCACCGCACTTGTACGCACTAACTGGCCCACTGTTGTTGAACCGAAGGCAAGGCGTCTCGTCCCGACCTGACGGTGCTTATTCGCTATTCAGAAAAGTTCGAAGAGAAAAGAAAAAAAGATCCAGAAAACATTGATAAATATCATAAATATTCGCGTGGGGAAAAGAGCGCAGGCTGGCATATTTTTGTTTTCATTATTAGTCTACAAGTATTTTTGTAAAAGGTGCCATCTGCTATAAATCGTGGTTGCGATGATAGTCAACAAAATGTGACAACAAAAGGGTTGGGACCGGCAGGATATGCACTCTGATTTTCTTACGGATGCGCTATCTCCATAATACGGAGAATTTTGTGCAAGCGTAATATGGATCACAAATCATCTGTAATACGGATAAAATCATCAGAAGGAAATGAGAGTGTGAGGTCAAGAAAGGGCGAGCAGGGGGGCGCAGGTCTTCTTTTCGTACTAACGTACGTCCGTGCTTACACTTTTTACTGCAGTTCCACTGCGTCTCACACTTCCAAAAACTATTTTCTGTCAATGAATAACAATCCCGTTTTAGAGAACAGCATCAGCTTTGGTTGAAAATCTCGGTTAAAACGAGCTACCATGTGATGGGGTTTGGAACAACAGTACATTAAATAATCGGAAATTAATCGTTTCGAAAATTTATAGGAACGTTGTTGTTTGCGATCAGAACCCCATCACATGGTAGCTCGTTTTAACCGGGACTTTGCTACTCTCCAAAACGTGATTGCTATTCAACGACAGAAAATAGTTTTTGTAAGAGTGAGACGCAGTGGTACTGCAGTAAAAAGTGTGATACTGTCTCACACTTTAGTTTGCAGAGTAAACAGATGTTCATAGGTACTATAATTTGGACCTGCTCCCGCGGCCTTTGGTCCGGAAGCGGAAGCAGCAATCTTATCTGATACGGTACGCGGTAGGGTAACGTGGGGGATGGACGGACGGCCGTGGTGGAGCGGCACGGGGCGGGGTGGGGCGGGGTGGGGCGGGGCGGGGCGGGGCGGCCGAACACAGAATAACTGATTGTTGTGGGAGGCCCGTCGCGACGAGCACGCTGTGGGGTCTGTGGCGGCTGCGCCCCGCTTCCCGATCTCCCCGTGCGGTGCAGGTGGGGCGGGGCGGGGCGGGGCGGGGCGGGGCGGGGCGGGGCGGGGCGGGGCGGGGCATGGTGGGGTGGGGCCGGGATTAATGTTTCAATGGCTCCCCTGGCGCGCTGGTGCGCTGGTGCGCTGGCCTGCCGGCGCCCCGCGTCATGAGGCCCGCGCTTCGCTCGTATTGAAAAGTCCGTCCCAGAGCGGATCGACCAACCCGACCCGACCCGAGCACACGCGCTATACCGCTGCAGGGGACGCGACAGGCAGCGAGCAGCGCGAGCGTCGCATTACCTGTGTGGCTGCGTCAGGAGTCGTCGTCATTGCAGAGTCATGTTTGGAGGTTTACAAGTTTGGAATGTCTATGCCCTGCGCCTCGAGGAATTTACAAACAAATTTATCGTTTTTTTTTGTTTGTTTTTTTTTTTTAAAGCAAGAAGAAGTACGTAACATTATAATAAGAAATTAATGAAAGACTCTAAGCCCTTCGGGACGACACAAAGCCAAAACTGTAGCTCGTTAGTGTGGGATGATTTGTACAAAGTCGCTTTCGTACTCCTCAATAATTCACAGGTGAAGAAGACGAAGTAGTTGTACGCTGTGAACCAAAGTGGTCTCCTTCTGAAGACTGCTAAATTCTGCCATTTTTTTTAAATGCAAAAGTTGGGCGTTTTAGCAGGAAGAGGCCGTTCTTTAAAATTAAATGTAGCAAAAAGTTGGCAATCTTTCGGAAAAAAAGACGAACTTCAGCATTTCAAGAATGCCGAAATATGGCCAACAAAAGTGGGCACAGCGCTTCCAATGTGAGAAGCGGAAGTTGACGGTCCGGTCTGCCTCGCCTCCCTTCCGGTTCCGGTTCGGCCACCTCGGGCGTGGCTGCTCCACCACTGGCAAGCTACCCGTGCTCACCAACTCCAAAGAGGCAAAGCGCGTTGTGTGGAAAAGGAGGAGGGGGGAGAGAGAAGCAAGGGTTCTGCTGATTACGCAATCATGGCAGGGATTCCTCGAGTTTAATTCTGTAGCCGTCGACTTGAGCTCGCGTGTCTGTGTGGCCGTGTGGAGCGGAGAGCAGGGCCCCTGCAGCAGGGGTCGGTGTAGTGCACGACCCTCTACAAGATGGCCGTTGAGGTCCTGATGGCTGATGGCTGCCACTTAGCCCCACACTACGTGCCCGGCGTCACTGGCATGGCCGACGAGGTAGGGGAGGGGAGGGAGGGGGGGAGGGAGGGAGGGAGGGAGAGAGAGAGAGAGAGAGAGAGAGAGAGAGAGAGAGAGGAGAGAGAGAGAGAGAGAGAGAGAGAGAGAGAGAGAGAGAGAGAGAGAGAGAGAGATTCATTTATCTGTAAAAATTGATTTGCTCGACATTAGACCATTTATGTCTGTACCTAGTTTGTTCAGTATTTTAGGCTTCGTTCTTTATCCGAGCCTACTTCTGCAAGCACTGGCGGCGGTGCTTTGCAGCCGGCTGGGGGAGCCCCCTCCAAACCCCGACTGACAGGTCCTTTGTTTTCTTTCTTGCTCTGTACGATTCCATAAATGTCGATTTGAATCAGAACAACGGCGAGCGGGGGCGAGTCCAGTGGGGAGACTCACGGCGGCAATCGGGAGTGCAGCTCTCTCTCTCTCTCTCTCTCTCTCTCGCTCTCTCTCTCTCTCTCTCTCTCTCTCTCTCTCTCTCTCTCTCGTTGCCTGCAGGCCGAATAGCCGTACGTCGCACGGAGGCCTTCCCCCTCCCCCTGTCAAAACAGAAGTTTCTGAACTGGGATTAGGTTGCTGCGCCCCGCGTGCGAGTGTGGTGCGGGGCGGGGCGGGGCGGGGCGGGGCGGGGCGGGGCAGGTGAGGTGGAAAGCAGCGCCTGAGAGGTAGTCAAACAGCTTGCAAGTGTGGGCAGGCCTCTCGAGATCGAGTCCTCAGCGGTGCCCGGGTGGAAGGATCTCCACTTTGAAATGTAAAAGCTAACAATAAACCGACTGAAATTCTTGTTGCAGTTCGACCTTAATTTACATGTACTGCAGTCACAGATAATACTTACTCATAGATGCACTTAAATTTTACAAAGTAATGATAGTCAAACTATAAAATATCATGTGCGGCTGAAAAGTAGTTGAACTGCAGAAAAGTGTAAACTATTTGCAGAGTTTTGAAGTTAAACTACAACTTGACTATAGTCAAAATGCAACAATTTCGGACCGTTTGCAGTTAAACTATAGTTTTCATATGCAGTGTGTCTTTAGATTGAGTTTGTAGTTCGAACTTAGTTCAGTTGCACATTGTTTCTTTTTCGGACTATGCATAAGCCCCATTGTCATATGCTCATAAAGTAGAGTTCAAATTTTCTAAAAAAGAAAAATTCTTCCTCTTCTTTTTCTTTCTTCTCAAGCGCCTTCCGCCTCAGTATTTTATTTCATATTTCACTTCATTGTTACATGTTTACTTACCTTTTGATGATGACGTTTGAGCAGCTGATGTCTGGAGTTGAACCCCGGACCTCGGAGCTGGTAGCCCGTCATGCTGACCACTCAGCCACTGGGACACCATAGCTTGGTATCGCAGTAACATGGTGTCATGCCAAGGGTCTCAGCCAGCCGGCCTACTGGTCTAACTACAGTTTAACTCCAGTTTGTTTGCCATGTAACTGTGGCTCCTGTTGGACTGCTTAGCTTTGTTTGTTTTCTGACTACACTGGAAATCCAAGTGTACGAATGTCGCACACTTGTAGGTGTGTGAATGTTCATTCGTACACTTGGGGGTGCAACTTTTTGACTACCACTTAAAATATAACTTCTGAGGTCAGCATCATCTCCCGCGTAAAATTTCCATTCAAACGAGCTCGCATGTGATAGGGTTGAGATTGTTACTCTACCATGGACACGCCCTTAAATACAACTTCAGACATTTGATTTGATGCAGATACCCGCTTCAATATAAATCACAACCCTATCACATGCGAGCTCGTTTGAAAGGAAATCTTACGCCGGAGATGATGCTGATCTCAGAAGTTATATTTTAAGTGGTAGTCAGAAAGTTGCATCCCCAAGTGTACGAATGAACATTCACACACCTACAAATGTGCGACATTCGTACACTTGGATTTCCAGTGTAAACATGTTCCTTTCTCGGCCCCGCCTCCTTATTGTTTCATACCCCAAAAATCTAAACTTCGGTTGTTCGTGATTTCTTAACCGGGGATGTCGGTCAAGTACCTGGATAGTAGCCTGACTGCTGCAGGACCCCACACACTGCTGGGCTTTGTACTTTTTTTTGTACGTAACTTGTGGACATTTGGGATTGTGCATAATTACGCATAAAATTGTACACACCTACGTATGAAAAAATGAACATAAGCCTTACGTAAAAAAAAAAGTACATAGTTATGTACAAAAGAGGAAAGTAGCCCTCCGTGAGCGGTATCTGTCTTGTGTACAATTAAGAAATGGAAGTGCTCTGAAAGGACACAAATGTATATAAGCTACGTAAAAATGCCAAAGAGTTCAAAAGCTGTAAACGCTATTGCCACGTACAATATGTAAGAAATTCAAAAATATTGTACATAAGCTACGTATTTCAAATTGTTCATAAGTTACAGACTTTTTATACATAGTTACGTATGCTGAAATACACACATAAGCTACGCACGAAATCTTACGTAGTTATGTACAAAAAACTACACAGCCCCTCAGTGTGCACCAAAGGACAGGGGTAGCCGGGCCGGGGCAGCCCCAGTGACGTGGAAATATGGAAAAACCCCTGGCTGTTTGGCAAGTTCGAGATGGGTAGAATCCCCGTACGTAGGGTGCCTACGGGACGTGAAACCTCACAGATCAGGATCAGGTACAAAGACATTGTAGTTGCAACTGAGGCTAGAAGGAAAGATTGCCCCACAAAAGTAAACTCTACAACATCGCCTCACATTGAACAACAAGAATTCTAGAGAACACACAACATGTGCGTTGTCACATGGAGTCGATTGATAAGATAAGTGCAAACATATTAACACTCACTAACTGCAAAATAAATTACTATCTTTACTTTATAAATAACAAGAGTGCTTTTGCGATATAAGTGTAGAAGCAGCTGCTTATACGAGTTGAAGCCAAAAGTATACTCCAAAACGTAGTGTTTTTAACTTTTTAGTCGTGTTTATGCGTAGTCAAGGACTCTAGCTAGTATGATTTTCTAAACAGTAAAATATCCTTTCTACGATTGTACATGCAACTATAGTTCCAACTACTTTCACAAACTGCAGCCAACATTATAAATGTAAAACCAGTTAAATTGCCGTCATTGTATAGTTTCAACTACAGAAAAGGATATGAGTTAGTGTTTGCAGAAAAACATTGTTTAGTTCAGAGTTTTAGATAGCAGTTCACAGCTACAGTTTGCGTAGTGCAGTTTAAACTACAGTCTAAATCGAGATCCTTCCACCCGGGTGAGCATCTGGTATGAGCTTCTGACGTGTGTGTGGATGTGTGTGTGTGTGTGTGTTTGTTTGTGTGTGCGCGCGCGCGCGCAAATCGAGAGAGTGCGCGCCCGGCTCTTGATGGGATTTCTTCCGGCTTTCTATGGAGTTTTTAATAACCGAGAAAGTGGATGATGCAATGATGTTGAGTTTGCTGGCGCGCGGGAAGACGAGACTTCTTGGAATCCATCCGGGAGAGCATGAGCATGCAATTCGCAGAAATCAAAATGATGCTGCGCTTGCTTGCGTGCATGGTTAAATCGACGTCCAGCAGGATTTTATTAAGCCGACAGCAGAAACATACCATGGCAGAAGCGTCTTGTTTTTCTGTCTTTGTCACTCTTTTTTTTTTAAATTATTCATCATTATTTTTTCTAAATGGATCGGAAACCTGGATGCCGTCGTTTTTCCCAACGTGTTCACGCAAAGAGTTTTCGAACTCCAAATCCCGATAACAGCGGACGCCACGCCATGCGTCTCGACGGGCGGCAGCGCAGCCTATACTGATTCAGAAGATCGCTCTCATCCCTTCGTCCTTGTTGCACCAATTAGCGGTGCCCTAAGCTGTCCATGGTAGTAGCGCCATGAGTGCGACGAGGACAGAGAGGTATGAGAGCGATCTTCGGAATCGCTCGGCAGCAAGGCTGCACGTAGGCTTGGGCCTGGGGGCCGGGACCTGCTGTGCCGGGACCTGGGCCCTCCGCCTCCACCCTACGCTCTGCTAAAATCGTTTACGATTACAGCGGCCGCCGCTGTCCCCCGGTCATGTTGGCACGTCCCCCCTCCTCCCCCCTCTACTCCCACGTTCTCCTCCCCGGTCTCTGCAGGTCGGCCCTGCTCCGAGCAAGTGGACTGATTAAATTCTTGATGCGCCTCGAGGCCAAACCGGAACGACCCGGCAAGCAATGCGCGCGCGCCGCATATGGGAACCGTTTTTTCTCCATCTTTTAAGGAAGTAAATCGCATCCGTAAAAGTGAGTGTGTTTACACGAAGTAGGGGGAAAAACTGAGCACAGTGAAAAATAATCGTAGGTCTACGGGAAAATTTTCCCATGATGTAAGTCGTAAAATTACAATCTATAAAATTGTAATTTTACAAGCACTTCCTGTCGACCTGGATTTCATTGACGAGCTAGAATGGCCAGTGGACAGTCGTAAATTTACAACATTTCCTGTCAATCAAAATAACAAGAAATTTTGTAAATTTCCGAGAATATTTTTCACGGTAAGTGTAGTGTTATTGTTTCGTGGGGCCCAAAAAAAAAAAAAAGCTCAATTTCTAAATATTTTGATTGAACAGTATGATAAGGTCGCGCGAGGTGTTCGTCCACGGCGCGAGTAAGCTGTTCCGGTTGAGGAGGAAGGGTGACCCCTTCTGCAGAGGCCAGGACCAGGAGCGCTCTGTGGGCGGGGCGGGGCGGGGCGGGGCGGGGCTGGACCTGGTGGTCCTCGACTGGAAGGACATCCCCGAAGCTGGAAGTGGAGTGGGGGGGGGGGGGGGGGGCTGTCGGCTGCTCCTTTCCAATTAAAAGTGCTTTACGGCCCGGTCCTGCTGGTCTCCAGGCCTGCGGGCCTACACAGGCAGGCCTATGCCTCCGCCCCGCCCCCGTACCCGTCTGTAAATCATGGTATATAGTAGCCGAGCCGAGCCGGTCGCAGCGGTGCTCTGCAATGTCGCACACTTGTAGGTGTGTGAGTTCCCAATCGTTACGCTTTGACAACACGCAGAAAATCTGATCCCTGAAACAATGACATCTGAGCTGAGCCCACAAATACTAGATAAAAATATATAAAACAATACTATAGGCGAAGCCAAGAGTTCAGCATCACGTTCTTCCTCCTCATACAGCCGCGCACACGGTACTCTATGGTTCGTCAACCTCCAAAAACTACAATGCTAAAATGTTAATGAAAAAACGAAAACATAATTGCGTTATCTCTGTTGTCTGCAGATGAAGAGTAGCGGGTAAAAAAATAGTTTTTGAAGTGAACATGTTTTTTTTTTTTTTTTTTTTTTTTTTTTTAAATCATAAATTATAATAAAGAGTGTAAGTTTGAATGGGATTGCTATGTTGGTTTTGTCCAGTGTATATTCATTGGAAAAACAAAGGTGCTATCTAATGCCTTTTTAGAGGCTTTAGTGAAACAGTACCTTCCAAAGGCGCTACTGGCCTCTAAAGGTGCTATTATCGGCTGTTTGAGTGCCTTTCCAAAGGCGCTATTCCAGTAGTGCCTTTGAAAGGTATTATATCGCACAGTCTGTCTAGCTCATCCTGGGAGGCACTGCCTCTGACTAGTAATATCATGGATTTTTACTTCAATAAACAGTACACAAAACAAAACATAAACAATAACAAACTATACCCATCAGATTTCTCTATAAACTGAGTGCACTCACCAAGGTGGTATTACTTAACTGCGACTACCAGTAATACATTTTGTAGAAAAGACAAGAGAGAAGTCGAAGTGATGAAAAAGTGGAAGAAGAGGGCGAGGGGCAGGTACCTCCCCGAACCACACACAAATTGCACTACTACATTATTGCTGAAAAAACACCGTTAAAATGTATAAAATGAGTCTCCACTGTCACAACGTCACAACACTGCGCGATGAAACGGCGGCGTGGAGTGTAATACGCTCGGTGACGACAAATACAACGGCACGTCACATCACCGTCACGCCTCGACGCGACGGGAGCACGAGCACATGGGCGACTGAGTGTCTTCTGCTCTCTGATCCGGAAGCCGGATTTCGGAAGCCGGGTAGGGATCCGGGTCAGAGCGGTCCGTCGCGCAGAGAGCCATTTCTGACCTTGACACAAAGAAAATTCCTAGAAATTGGGTCATACTTGTCCTTTTTTTTCCCCATTGAATCAACGCATTTAGCCTTATTGTTTCAAGGATCACATTTTCTGGGTGACGAAGTAAAGACACGGCCTCACCTCACGAGGCCAGACCACCTTGGGCCAGACCAGCATCGGCGGGGCCCGCTTCACTCCGCTTGATGCCATATACGCCAAGGAGCGCGGGAATCGCGTCACATCTAAGTTTGCACGTTTCAGAGCAATGATATATATACTTATTCCCAGTGCCAGATTCCTAGCCTGTGTTTAAGTAGAGTGCATGTGTCATGCGTGCCTGCCTAAGACCCCCAAACCCAACCCACCCCGACTCGCCCCGCCAGGGCGCGTGTTACTTGCGTGTCGTGTAGCGCCTTGGATTCGGGGCATTCGGGGCGGGGCGGGGCAGGACGGGGCGGGGCGGGGCGGGGCGGGGCGGGGCGGGGCGCGGTGTCGCCCTCGGGGAGGCCAGGCCAGGCAGTACGACGCGGTGAACAACTTCGCCTCTCCTCACATAGCCCTTGTTTATGCGCCTTGTTGTGCTATCGGTTCGTTGTTTGGCCCCCAGCTTCCCTCCCTCTCTCTCTCTCTCTCTCTCTCTCTCTCTCTCTCTCTCTCTCTCTCTCTCTCTCTCTCTCTCTCTCTCTCTCTCTCTCTCTCTCTCCCTCCCTCCCTCCCTCCCTCTCAGACACTGCACTCTCTCTCTCTCTCTCTCTCTTACTCCCTCTCACCCGCATTTCCCTGTTGCAGAGGCGCGCTGTGCCATCGAGGGTCCCGTGGAGAAGTTCGTGCGCTCCGGGTCGCAGCTGCGACTCGTGTGCCACATAGACCAGTGCACCACGGAGCCCGAGTTCATGTTCTGGTACAAGGACGGCATCATGGTCAACTTCGATCAGCAAAAGATTTACCAGGTGAGTGCGTAACGTCGACGACGCTGAGACTATTGCAGACGCGGATCAGGGGAGGGACATCAACCCTCCAAACCCATAAACAGCTAGAATAAACACTTTTCATTATTTTCATTTAGGCAACTGGAAAAAAAATTCGTATGTGTTACAGGAAAGTTTTCCGTGATAAATGACGTAAATTTACAAGTTCAAGTTGTAATATTACGATGATTTTTAAACACAAAGTGTTGACTTAATTTTCCTTGACGAGTAAGAAATTGCAATTGCAAATTTACAACTCTGTGAATGTCGCACACTTGTAGATGTGCAAGGATTCGTACGCGTACACTTGTCCACTCAAACGTGAGGATATCCTTGGAAAAATCACACTGGTAACCCAAGTGTGTGGAATGTCGCACGCTTGTAGGTGTGCGAGGATTCATTCGTACACTTGGCCGCTTAAACGTGTGAATTTTCCTAGGTATTCACACGTTTGAGTGGCCAAGTGTACGAATGAATCCTCGCACACCTACAAGTGTGTGGCATTCACACACTTGAGTTTCCAGTGCTGAGTGCATTGACTTATTTTCTAAGTAATAACAGCTTATTGCCCAAGAATGATTTCCCGTGATTTGCCCATGTTGAATTATCATCCTCTTATCGCATTGTAATCACGGGTTCGTTCCACGAAACAGCGTATTGAGCGGCCTGTTTGCAAACGCCGAAAACTACCGATACCATCTGCTTGAAATTCACAATCACCTCTCAAGATTTCGGCGGGAAAATTTTCCCCTCCGGTTTCCGGTGGAAAGATGTTTTGCGTGACTGTGGCCGGGGTGTGCTGCAGGTGACGGTGGACCTGGCCAACAGCACGACGGTGTTGGTGGTGGAGCGGGTGACCCGCGAGCAGACGGGGAACTACACGTGCGAGGCGGCGCAGGCCAAGCCCGCCAGCGTCCACGTGCACGTCATCAGCGGTCAGTACCACATTGGAAATAGTGTGTCTGTAGCTTATTTACAGTTTATTTTGTAATCTTCTGTTTGTAATTTATGTTTTAAACTTACGACAGAGCGAGTTCTTGGTCTTCAATAAATTCGAAGCCGATGTCCAGTCACTGTGAAAAGTATTCGAATAAGGGTTACTCACAGATTTTCCATGATAAATGTCGTAAAGTTACAGCTTCCAGTTGTGTTGTTACGGTAATTTCTTTTCTTACTCCGCGTGTCGACTTAGTTCTCTTTGACGAGTAATAATTTTCTGTCGGAAATTTACGACTGCGGCGGAAATTTACAATTCTGAGTCGAAATCACAAATTACGAAAAAAAATCGTAACTTTGCGAATGATTCTTTTTCTCCCCACAGTGAGTGCTTGTAGTTGACTTACAATTTTAAATTGCAATTCTACAACTTGCTTCGTGAAAAATTTTCTTTTGAGTCTAAAACTATTGTTCATAGTGCATGAGGTGTTTTACCCCATAAAGCTAGAGAGCTGGGCTGAAAAGAAACATTGTTGAGCTACGTTTCTTTATGGAACATCAGAACACGGCCAGCGAGTGTGGAGTGTGTCGGGATACAATGCAGAGAGGTGTGCGTCGCCCGCGCACACGATGCTCCAAGCCCCCCTCCCCCTCCCGTCCTGCCAGCCCCCCCCTCCCCCCCTCCACCCCGCGGCCGCGGCCTCTCCCCCGCGCCACTGCAAACCCCGGAATCCAAACTTCTCACCCAAAATGGGAGAGGACACTTTTCCATACCAAATTAGAGAGAGAATTTTTAACCTCACTCTTTTCGAGCGAGATTTTTCTGAGCCTCGCTCTATTTGAGTAAGGATTTTTTAACCTCACTTAATTTGAGCACGAATTCTCACTTTATTTGGGCGAGGTCTCAAAATTCTTTCTCAAATAGGGGGAGGAAAAAAATTCTTACTCTCCAGAGAGTAATAAAATTGCCCTCAAATTCTCACTCGTATGGGGGCGAGAATTATGACTCGTAGATTTTCAGTGGCACCGCTCACCACTCGACGCGGCTTCACTGCCTGCCTCGGACCGGACCTGTCGGCCCCTGGGCGCCTGTGGACCGCTGGGTAGGCCACCCGCTCCTCAGGCGTGTGCCGGCCGCTCGAGGGTTGCCTACCTCCCGGGCGGGAAGCGAAGCGGCTGGCTGCCAGGCCAGGGTGCCAGGGTGCCGGCCTCCCTCGCTCAGCCGACTGCTGTTTCCGAACATTGCTTTCGCGCCTCGGTCCTTGTCGCACCTATGGCGATGCCCTATGTTAAGGGGCGGCAGGGCCCCATGAGAGCGACAAGGAATGAGCGATGCTCCGATTCAGAAGGCAAGTGAGACACCCCCGGGACACCTCTGGTCCCCCGGCTGATCCCTGCGGGACACCCACGCTATTACACGCTTTGAAGCAGGCACCAGATGCAGAAGATCGTCCTGTAGTGCCCTCTCACTCACTCCTCGTGGCCGAGACCCGTGGTGCGACAAGGACGGAGATACGAGAGCGCTCTTCTGAATCTGACGGCGCAGGCGGTCACTTTCACGCTATTCCCCACGTAACTCGACCCGTCGTGCACGGGACCGCGGGACTCGAGCGTCTCTCGACCCGGGAGTCGCTCAGCCATCAGTCCATGGTGGGGCGCGGCGGGGCGGGGCGGGGCGGGGCGGGGCGGGGCGGAGCGGGGCGGGGCGGGTGACCCTCGGGGTGCGGGAGTCGTGCCGCAGGACCGGAGCACGTACTCGCCACCGCCCCCAAGCAGAGCACGGGGCTCCACACTCCGTGCGGCTGCAGCGAGCCGGGAGTGGTCGGGGGGTCGGGTCGGGGCGGCGAGGCGTGCCGCGCGCAACGGGCTGCCTAACCATCCAGGGGCACAATGAACTGAAGCGGCACCCTCGCGCGCGACACTCGGAGACGTGGCATTTGCTCTCAACGCACTGGTAAAACTAAGGCGTAGCCGTACGCCCCGTTTTCAAGCGTACTGAGATTACGCTTGAAATCAAGCGTACCAGGCCGATCTGCTTCTATTCGTCCTATCTAAATATATGGGAGAATTTCTTCCGTACGCTTGATTTCAAGCGTAACGTCTTCAAGCGTAAGTGTATGCTTCATTCAAGCGTACAGTTACGCCTTAGTTTTACCAGTGCGGGCTCCTGGTCATATCATTCTCGTAACCGTGACCTATTTATCTACACGGCTAAAAAAAAAAATAGAATTTTACAGGAAAAGTCTTGGTATACTACTTGCCAAGACTTAGTATGGTAAACTTTACCCTATAGTCCTGTAAAATTACAGAACTATAGTCATTCACATTTCTGTAATTTTCTGTAATAGTTATCCACGTTCTACTGGGGGAAATTTTACAGACATTTTCTCATATATATAAGATGGCTTGTTAATGAGAAAAAAAAAAACTACTACACTAGTTTTGTGAGTGCATTGTGCTCTGCTACATGCAATGATGACTTGTCGCGCCTTATTGTAAAGATAGGTTTTCCCCCGGGCCCCACCCCGCCTCACCACGCCCCTGAGAGGAAGTTTGCTCAGGTGGCAGATTAATGATAATATTCAGTGGCCACGCCACGCCACGTCACGCCACCCCCTCCAGGTCCGCTGCTTTCGCCTGCTGCGAAGGGCGCTAACCGCGCGAATACTGAGCTGCCACCGGGGGAGGGGGGGAGGGGGGGGGAGGGCTGGGGCTACGAGACTGGCTCCGCCCCCTCTGCGCACATACACATTCACATTGACATTCACACACGTTTGTTAGTTTTATTGCCTTATCAGCAGTGTTGTGGCGGCCCCGGTCTTCGTAACGGTTTCGTTGTCCTCCGGCACACAAACACACATACACACACACAGGCGCGATGTGCTTTATGTGTGTGTGAGTGTTTTTATCTCCTGCTCTCAGTCTTTATCTCTCTCTCTCTCTCTCTCTCTCTCTCTCTCTCTCTCTCTCTCTCTCTCTCTCTCTCTGTCTCTTTCTCTCTCTGTCTCTTTCACTCCATGTCTTTTTCACTTTCCCTCCCTCGCCTTCTCTCCCGCCTTCCTCATTCTATCTACCGCTCTCTCTCTCTCTCTCTCTCTCTCTCTCTCTCTCTCACACACACTTTCCCTCCCCCTCCCTCCCTCTCTCTCACTCCCGCTCCCTCTGTTCTCGTCTCCGCGTGTGACGCACCGTCTGCGTTAAGTTCAGCAGCAGTGTGTTGCGGGGGCGTGGCTCTGCTCATTGCAGCGTGGTGTGGCGTGACGGGGCGGGGCGGGGTGGGGTGGGGCGTGGTGGGGTGGGTCGTGGTGGGGTGGGGTGGGGCGGGGCGTGGAGTGGCGTCGTCGAGCGGCGGTGCCTCCAGCATTAGCCCCCACGGCTCTTGCGCTGCCGCCTCCGCTGCGCAGCCTTTCATTAGACAAATGACAAGGGAGGTTAGTCCTCTTGTCCCACCCCGGCCCGCCCCGCCCCGCCCCGCCCCGCCCCGCCCCGCCTCGCTGACACCACGCCGTCCTACTTTCGCCCAAGAGACGCGGCCGGCGGCCACACCCCCATACCCCAGCCCACCCCACCCCGCCTCGCCCTGCTGGCTGATTCCGAAGATCGCTCTCGCGCCTCCGTCCTTGTCGCACTCATGGGGTCCTGACACCCCCGACATAAGGGCACCGCCATGGGTGTGACAAGGACGGAGGGACGAGAGCGGCCTGCTTCGGAATCAGCCTGCTGCTCCGCCCCGCCCAGCCCAGCAGTCGCTCGCTGGACCCCAGACCGTCAGACCTCAGGACTCTTCGAGTCACTTGACTCTGTCTGTTGGAGTCAGACCGTCTAGCTGCGTCCCGCCCCACCCCGCCACGCTCTGACCCGCCCCGCCCCGCCCCGCCCCACCCCGCCTCGGGGATCAGCCCGACGAATAGCCCGGGCCGCCTGGGCCGACTTTGATCTGTTGACGGCATTACGACGGACCCCTGTGGATGGCGGGGCGGGGTCGTCTACGTGGGATCGAGATAGGATCCCACCTTCGCCCGTCGACCAGTACCCCCGCAACCGGACCGGGGAATTACTTATGCTCTCATTGGAAATCAATTTATCCTCCCCACCCCCACAAAAAAAAAGAAAAAAATAGTAATGGGGACACCAAAGGCTTCCCCAGGAATTCACGCTCCTTTTGCCCCCTTCCTGCGGTGAAAAAAAAATCTGCCGCGCACATGGGAAGCTCATACAACCTGGCCAATTAAACTAATTAATGAAGAAACATGAAAAAAAAATACTGCTAGAATATCGTAGTTGTTTGCTGTTCATACATGGTGGAGGCAATTTTGTACTAACACACACACACACACCAAAAAAAAATCTTTTTGCCAACACATAACAAGCAAGCAGAGCAGCGGCGGCGCAGGGTGAATGCAGGTGGCAGGAAGTAGCCGTGACTGTGAAAGCGGGGCGGGGCGGGGCGGGGAGGGGCGTGGTGGGACGTGGCGTGTGGCGTGGGGCTTCGCCTTTCAGTCCGGCTGACGGTTCCGGGCCCCGTTGCTGGGTCCAGGGGTGTACGTGCTGTGCCTCACTCCTCTATTAGCGGGTGGGGACGCCCTTTGTACGGGAACAATGACACAATGGAGAGGTGTAGCGGGGCGGGGCGGGGCGGGGCGGGGCGGGGCGGGCCGTTCTCGACGTCCACCACCACTTCATAATAACCATCAAAAATCCATTTGTGGTGCGCGGGGCGCGGGGCAGCGCGCGGGTCCGGGGCGGGGCGAGGCGGGGCGAGGCGGGGCGAGGCGGGGCGGTGCGCGGCAAGTGTGTCCCAGCAGAGCGCTGCACTGCGGCAGCGGGCAGGGAAGCACCACCCGCGGGCACCGCACCGCGGCCAAGACGCACTCCGGAGAGGAGAGGGACTGCCCAATACTGATGCTGCACCTAGTAAAGCATCAGGCCAGCAGCGGAGGGCGACGGACGGGACAGAGGTGATCTCCGGAAATCAAAGTGTACCAATATCGCTCACTGACCTACGTGCATTCAGACACTCACCCTTATAGGAGAGCTTATGAAAATACGCCCACAGCGAATTGAAGTGCGCTCATACTCATTCGCAGGTCTGCGATGAGCAAACTTTTGGGTGCACACACACAAACACACACACCTGCGATTTGCAAATATTTTTCACTCACCTGCAAGTAAGTGAATAAATTCACTCATCTGCAAGTAAGTGCGACACCCCCACACTTGGAATTCCTCTTGCACATACGGACAGACAGATAGGCAAATAGACATTGAATTTTTTTCTTTTGTAATCTTTTTTTAAATTATTTTTAGCTTACAAGTGGCGCGCAATAAGCTTCGCCATCGCTCGGCCAATTACTGCGCGGGGTGCTGATGGTGTCAGGGACGAGCGAGACCCTCCCCCGCCGAGTCTCCTTATGTCGCTCGCATGCGGGGATCATGTGGCGGGGCGGCCCATGTCATGTCAGCCCATGGCACCCGCGGTATCGTCGCGTGATTCATGGCGCTACGACGCGCTGGTCCGTGGTGTTCGGCAGCCCCCCGGCTCTGCCCCTGTGCTCCGCCCCGGCCCTGTTGTTGTTGTTGTCGAGCGCCACCCTGGGAGTAGTGCGAGCAGTGGTGGAGGTGCGGCTGACAGATAGGCGGGGGCACACGACACGACGGAGTTGTCGCAGCCTGATTATCGCTGATTAAACTGGTTTTATTTCCAGAGGACGTGCGAGCTCAGCAGTATATTCAGGCGGAATAAGTCCTGCCCGACTCGAGAGCCGGCCAACTCGTGGATTTCTGTGTACTCCTACTTCGTATTTATTGTATTCCTCATGTATTTTTTTGGTACTTGCATTTTTGATACGTATATTTTGATGAATTACGTAGTATTCTCTTGTATTTTCTTGTATTTTTCATGTATTTCTTGTATTTTCTTGGAAATACACGTGTGTATTTTTGTGTACACTGTAAAAATTTGTTGTAAAATAACGAAAAAAAAAATTACAGGTTTCGCTGTAAAATCGGTGAACAGATTTTTCCTGTAGTTTAATGAAACATTTTGTGAATTAACAAGAAAAATCGCGAAACAACAGATAAAATTTGTAAACCTACGGAATTCTTTTGTAAAGTTACGGAATATTTTTGTAAAGTTACAGTGTTTTTTTGTAAATGAACACGAATAAAAAGTAAATTCACAGTCAGTTCGTTTAACAAAATTCACAGATATTACCTGTTAATTTACGACATGTTTTTTTTTACAGTGTACACGATTGTTTTGGACCAGTAACATCATTGTCCCCTGCAGCCGACACGACGCTGCGCCGCTCAATCACACTGACCGTGTCTGTTTGTCTGTCTGCTGCAGGCGAGAACCCTGCGGCCATGCAGACGGGCGGGGGAGGCATTGGACAGCAGCCGCTGTGGTTGCTCATGCTGCTGGCTGCGACGGGACTGCGCCTCACTCAGGGCTGAGCCGTGCTGACGAGTGGCCTCTCTGCTGACCGCTCAGCACTCAGCCGAGCCGACGAGTGGCCTCTCTGCTGACCGCTCAGCACTCAGCCGAGCCGACGAGTGGCCTCTCTGCTGACCGCTCCGCACTCAGCCGAGCCGACGAGTGGCCTCTCTGCTGACCGCTCAGCACTCAGCCGAGCCGACGAGTGGCCTCTCTGCTGACCGCTCAGCACTCAGCCGAGCCGACAAGTGGCCAGAGCCGCGAAGCCGTGCTCCCAATGGATGTCTCTCACCCTCGACCGCTTAACTGGAAAAACTATTGTGACACAGTGCATCACGTCATTTCATTTGGTGTGACAAGTTTTGGTCTGCTCAGCACGCCACGGACTGGAACCTCAGTTAACGCCACACCATGTGACTCGACGCCAGATCCAGGGTAAACGGGGCATGTCACGTCACGAGGCCGTATCACAACCGTGATCAATTTCACCGTCACACCGTACATGCGGCTTTGATTCTCGGGACGTCTCACTTGAATGTTTGACATATGTCACTTTACATTTTTTCAGTGTTCTCACACTTCTCCCTTCCAGGGCTGGGATCAGTTAACTTACTTATCAAAAATTTTGGGATGAAAGGTAGTATGAATGTTCAACTTACAACATTAAACTTTTATCATACAACGACCTTTTTGAAAATTCAAATTTTAACAAGAAATCCCTAATGTCAAATTTTAGTGTTAAATGTTACCGACCCTCAAATTTGATGTATGAGATAGGCAATAAAAAGCCCGTAATCAGTAGCAACATTATTTGTTGCTCACTAAAATGGTTTGTTGTCTTAAAATGTATGGTAAGCTACGGACCCATGCTCCCGGCGGAGACCGACTAGACTGGTGATTGTGTTTCGTTGTTGTGTTGTGATTATTTGAGTGAATTGTCTGTGCTTTTTGTTGCCTTGGTTTTATAATCTTTGTTTTTTTCTCAATGTGTTTCCAAAACATTATTATTATTATTATTAAATACTGTATAGTGTAAAGCCGATGGATGTGCTTAGTGGCGCGCCCGGCAAAAGTGTATGACTGTGATGAAATGTACTTAACTTATCGCTTACGTAGGCTTTTACCTCACGGTTGCTTCACCGGTCGGTCTACAAAACATTTTTAAAAAATGGGATAGATTGGACGAAAAATTTGCGACGTATACCTTCCGACGAGCAAGCGACGCTCACTCCTCGTATACTATATATAAATCTCTTCGTAAAAGGCTCGTAATGGCCTAAACTTTAAGAATGATACTAAAGCTCAAAAATTATTTTTCTAAGGTCTTCTTGGACGGCGCGCTCACCTCCCTAGAAATAAGATTGGCGCGCTCAGTCCGGCTAACGCGCTGGCGGAATTGCGCAAGGACCCCCCGCCCCCCTTTCCCTCTCTCTATGTCTCTCTCTCTCTCTCTCTCTCTCTCTCTCTCTCTCTCTCTCTCTCTCTCTCTCTCTCCTCCTCCTCCTCCTCCTCCTCCTCCTCCTCCTCTCCATGTCTCTCCCTCCCCTCGCTCTCCCGCACGCTTCTGTTGTCACATTGCCTCGCTCTCTAAGGTACGTGACAGCCACTGAACCCACTTCGAAATGATTTAACGCAAATTTCTGCGAGTACTCATGGTTTGTATTTCCTTTGACCTGTCGATTTTCTGGACACAATAACTTTATATCGCTGTAAAACATACAATATTATAACATGCAAGATTTGGTGTTTCACATGGTACTCTTCATCGCAATGAGGTTTTGTGTATTTTACGATTAAGAGTGGTTTGTTGTAAAAGTGGGTAGAACTTAGGGTGGAACCTACCACCTGTGTTCAACCCCACCATGCATAACAAGAGTTCTGTCACTAAAACCTGCGATAAAGGGAGGTCCATACATTTTTTGGGCACTAAGTAGATTTATAGTTTCGTCGGCCGATCCGAAATTTTAAAGACAATTACAAATGATCTTTGTCACAATTAATTGTGACCTATTCGTTTAATTCCGCGTTTCTTGCCATTAGAAGTCATCATGTAAAGAAAGGCGATAAATCAAAGGAAAAGCAATCCAGGCGTTATCGCACAATCTTGAGTTAAAATTGTAATAAATCCCAAATTAATGAGCTCCCACGCAGCAATAGCCGCGGGAATGCAATTTACATCATCATCATCATCAGCTGTAATAGCTTTTCACAAAAGTCGCTTGGCTTAGCGCTCAGAGGTTGTAAATTAAGATTGTAAATTAAGATTTATTTAAAATACTTAGACTGCTGGCAGACATTCCAACTATACTTTGTAAATGTTTCTGTACTACTCTACTGTTGGACGTAATTTTACTGAGTTTATTAAGAGCGATACAGAGTGATTAATGCCGGCTTGCCGCGATTTGCGTCCGGCGCGTAATGAATAAGGTATATAAAAGTTCAACTTTAATGGAAAACTTCATTCAAGAAGTTATGTAAATATAATATTCAACAAAATTAGAATTACTGTGAATGCTGAGGGTGCGTGAAAAAGCGTCTGTATGGTCGCGGTTTATTTCTCGATTACTAGTCCGAACAGAAAGTTTGTATGTGAGATGAATTTTGTTGTATTTAAAGATACTATTACATTGTAAGGTAAATGTTTCTATGTGTTTAGCCTTAGGGGATCGAGTTATATCATATCACAAGAATTCTTTAACTACTGATACTCTGACTTTGGTTTCCCCATCAACGAAACATGAAGCTCACCGTGTGGCGCTTTCGGTATTTATTACGCCCCCAGTAGATTGATGAAAGAGAGAAATCTTGATTTCCGCTGTTGATTTTAAGGTGCTTCGGTGGTGTAGACCGCTGCTATTGACTCACTGCCCGGCCAACCTGAGATAAGGCGGTACAACGACGAGCGACTCGCTACTCGAAAAAAAAAGGGGGGGAAAGGGGAAAAAAAAGGAGCGCGGTTGATTAATAACCTCTCTTTCTCGTTACCTAGCTGGATAATAATTTTACGCTACTGTATATTGCCTGGAAATTGGGCTGCAAAGCGGACCAGACCAAACCAGAGAGGAGCAGTCCCTTGTTTGACTTTGCGCCTGGCCGCAGGGCGGGACGGGGCGGGGCGGGGCGGGGCCCCACCGCTCGCCAGACATTCTCTTTGTTTTCGTTCCGCCTCCGGCTCCATCCCGAGGCCTCATTTTGTTACGGACGGTACACGGAGTCGCCGCACCAGTTTATCGAGGGTGATGATGAAAGGCGACTACTTCGCGGTGGTGGAGCGCGGGGGGGGGGGGGGGGTGAGGAGAGCAGAGGGGAAATTAATTTGTTTGAGGCACAAAGGGCTGGACACTTGTTCCCTGCCCCAGCGCTCTCCAGGCCCGCGCGGAGGTATTTTATTTTTACATATTTTGTTTTGTGTGTTTTGTAAATAATTTTTAAGAGAGAGTGTGTGTGTTTGGGTATGTTTAAGTGAGTGAGTGAGTGAGTGAGTGAGTGAGTGAGTGAGTGAGTGAGTGAGTGAGTGAGTGAGTGAGTGAGTGAGTGAGTGAGTGAGTGAGTGAGTGAGTGAGTGAGTGAGCGAGCGAGCGAATGAGCAGGTGCGTGAATGAGTGAGTGAAACTGCTTGCGCGTTATGCGCGGCGAGTATGTAGGGACCCTTGAGGCTCTATCTTCATTGAGAGGAATTTATAAAAAAAAAAGTAGGACTTGTGTTCAACTCGTTCATATTCAGATTTCACTCAGACACGTACAGAGCTGCGATGCAGTTATCGTGTCGTTGCCACTTTCTCGATTTCTTAGCGTTTCAAGATATTACCGTAAGGATATTAAAATTACGTTCTGTGTTTTCTATGTGTCTCTGTAGATACTTAACCAAAGAAATTGTTCTCTGCGCAAGCTATACGAAAGGAATGTCTATGATTTGATTTAGTCAGGAGAAAATGTGAAGCACTGCAAAAACCAATGTTCCCTGTGATTGTTAACATCCGGTTGTGATATAAATAAAAATGATGTATAAATTCTTGCTGTTTTTTTAGCAGATGATACGACTGTATCAGCCTGCTTGTTCTGTCAAACAGCCAGCAGCCCGCAGAGAGCAGCGCAGTCGGCAGAAAACAATCGGCAGAGTGCTTTTCAACTTGAATAAACGTACTCGTTTCTGCTCGAATAAGTACGCTGTAAGTTATCAAAATGTCATTGTAGATAGGTTCTGATTTAAAAAAAAAACAAACAATCCAAAACATTTAAATTCAATCTAATTTTCGAAGCCTGATATTATGTTCGGGAGAGACCAATACTGGCGGAATGATTCGGCTCAAAACCGGGAAAGGGGAGCCGAACCCCCTGAACTCGCACGCACGGATGCATGCAGGCGCGCTCCTTAAGTGGAGAGCTTTCAAAACGACTCAGGAGGTGGGTGGGTTGCCTGCCGTCACGGCGCTGCCGCTCCACCTCAACGCAACGGCGGCTTAGCACTCGGCTTGGCTGGGCTCTGCTCGGTTCGTCTCGGCTCTTGCGTGGTGTAGTCGCTAAATTAAACCATGCCGAGCCAAAACTTGTTCTTTTTACCATATAATAAATAAAATACGAAAATAAGGTAAAGAACGAGTAAAAAGTGGACATGGAAAGTCATTGAAATTTCAAAGACTATCATGGAAAAATTCGCGTGTCGGGGACTCTTTGTCGTGGAAGGTAATTCAGACACTTTTTTAGCTCTATATCTGTCGATTTTTAGACAAATTGCCTTCTGTCGACTTACAGAAAAGTCATGGGAATTTTAAAACTTCGGCCTGGCAGGTCATGGAAAACGCCAAGAGCCAAAGTCTGAGACTGCAATGAGAGGAGAGCTGTGTAATCCGACAGGCCGCCAGCGCACACCTCTCGTTAAAATTAATTAAATAAAAATAAAATAAATAGTTTAGTAGTTTTTAATCGATAAAGCACGGCGTTGTTGCGGCCGTCCTCTACGACAGCCGTCCCTCCTGCAGCATGGCCTGGATGTCCTCCTGCGAGCGGCCCTTGGTCTCCGGCACGAGGAGCGCCACGAAGGCCAAGCCCGCCAGGCACACCCCGCTGAACATGGCGTAGGTCGTGGCGCGCCCGGTCGCCTCGACGAAGCCCTGCGCCAGAGCAAGAGGAGCACGGTATCCCAACAAATTTTAGTTGCAATTTCAAACCTTAAATAACACTAATATTCTCAGTGACGAGTCCATGTCGGAATCGTCAAGTATGAAAAAAACGGAAATTTAAGAACATTTTTTTTTCTCACAGTGCGTGCATTCACTTTATTTTTCAGTTTAAGGGTCATAAATTGAATGAAACTAAACACACTCACACACTCACACTCACACTCTCACTCTCACTCTCACTCTCACTCTCACACTCACACTCACACTCACACTCACACTCACACTCACACTCACACTCTCACTCACTCACTCACTCACTCACTCACTCACTCACTCACTCACTCACTCACTCACTCACTCACTCACTCACTCACTCACTCACTCACTCACTCACTCACCTGGAAGGTGTTGGTGACGAGAAAGACGAGGGCCCAGTTCGTGGCGATGGCGGCGCCCGTGCCCCACTCCTTGGCGTCGACGGGCAGCAGCTCGGCCATCATGAACCAGGGCAGCGGGCCGAAGCCCCACGAGTAGAAGAAGATGTAGACGGACAGGGCGGTGACGGGGAGCGCGCCCCAGGCGTGCAGCGGCGAGCCCTCGCGGAAGTAGAGCGCCAGGGCGACGAGGGAGACGGCCATGAGCGCGCACGAGGAGGCGAGCAGCACGCGCCGGCCCAGCCGGTCCACCACGAAGAAGGACACGACGGAGGCCGCCACCTGCACCACGCCCACCACCATGGTGGCCACCCAGGGCGACACGGAGCTGCCCGCCGCTGCAACGCAAGACATTCAATTTTAACGGAGTACATGGCCACTCTGCCCGCCTTTTTTTTTCTTTGCATTTTGCATTCTTTTTTGAACGCCGAAATTCGACACACCTTTTTGAAAGCAAATTTTTTTGGATTTTTTTTTTCTGAAAATGCTGAAATCTGCTTGCAGTATCGTTTTTGAAAGCCAAAATGCGGATTTTTTTTTCTGAAAGCCAAAAGTTAGCATTTTTCTATTCACACGCCAAAATTTCGCATTTTTCTGTAGCGTAGAACATTTTGTGTCTCTATTCATGCCGAAATTTTGGCACTCTTACTTGAGAAGACCGCAACTGAGTAATAAATGTTACCAAAGAGTTTGCGAAAAAAAAAAAATACCGCCCAAATTTGGTGGTCGAAAAGAAGAGCCCATCTCTGCAAACGCCTCGCGAGTTGCAATCTCTTTGCTTTGCAGAGTGGGCACTCTCGACGCCTGTCTACAGCGTCAGATCAACTTTGTGAGAGGGAGAGGCGTTCGCAGATCGACTTGTGCTGCTCGGCGTGAGCGAGGTCTTTGGTGTGTTCACGGGGCCCACCCCACGAGGCCGACACTGAACAGAACAGAACAGACCCCCGCTGTGCTGCGCTGTGTGCGGCACGGTACCTTGGAAGATGTCGACCGTGTAGAAGATGATGGCGTTGATGCCGCACAGCTGCTGGAAGCACATGAGCCCCAGCACCAGGCACACGGCGCGCGCGGTGGGCGCGGTGGGCGGTTGGGGCGGGTCCGCCGGGGGCGGGCCCGGGGGCGGGCCCGGGGGCGGCGGCTGGGGGGCGGGCAGCACGCTCTCCTTGGTCGGGGAGAGGTCAGGCGGCGACCCCGAGACCCCGTTCGAGTAGACCTACAAAGTAAAGGTCAAGCCGTGTTTTCCCTTCTCTCTCTCTCTCTCTCTCTCTCTCTCTCTCTCTCTCTCTCTCTCTCTCTCTCTCTCTCTCTCTCTCTCTCTCTCTCTCTCTCTCTCTCACCCTGCTTCGCTTCCGCTCACGCTCAGCCGCCTCGTCCACCATCTTCTGCATGACGGCCATCTCCGGTCCGAAGTCCCTGTCGGGTCGCAGGAAGGCCATAGACTCGCTCGCCTCCCTGAAAGAGCGTCAGCATAGGTACACTGTTGTGAAAAGGAGGCTGTAACTGGATGGGCAGGTGAGCAGGGTGAGTAGCGCGGTATGCATTTTTTTTTGCTTTTTTTTTTTTGCAGAACCGTCAATCATTATTGCAGCATCACAACTCAACGGCAAATGTCCGCGGGTTAACTGGGACTGCCTCTTACACTTCACAGTTCTAGAGTCAGCTCAGTGCGGGCGGGTGGGGCAGCTTGCCCAGGAGTTGTGTGTGTGAGGGTGTGTCGTGTCGAGTGTATATCACACGCACTCGAACTAAGATAGCGGCTAGGGGTGGAGGAGAGGCGAGGTGGGGTGGGGCGGGTTGGGCGAGGGGTCCCTCACTCGCCAACTCTTTGTACTACACTTGCCCGAGCCCAACTTGAGTCAAACTCGCGTTCAACTCGCGAAAACTCGCGAAAACTCGCAAAAACTCGCAAAAACTCGCTTTAAATCATCAAAACTCGCGAAAAGTCGCGGAAAAATTGTGTTCAACTCGCAAAAAACACTGCGTTCAACTCGCGAAAACTCGCGCCCAACTCGCGAAAATGCATCAACTCGCCAACTCGTTGTACTCCTATTTTGGGAGTGGGCGACCCCTCGGGATGGGGCGGGATGGGGCGGGGTGCGGCGGGGTGCGGCGGGGTGGGGTGGGGCGTGGCGCGGCGCGGCGTGCTCACGAGTGGGATGCGAGCAGAGGTCATGTATGTTGAGAGCGTCTTGGTCCCGCCGCACCCCACCTTGCCCCACAGCGCGCAGGGCGAGGGGTCAACAACTTGCGGCGTATTCATGTGTACGCCGGCTTGCGGTAATCAGTAGTCGTAAAATTACAATTTGGAATTGTAAATTTACAAGCACTCCCTATCGACTTGGAATTGACGGACGAGCAAGAATAGGCTGTCGTAAATTTACGACATATTTTGTAAATCAAAATTACAAAAAATAATGTCGTAAATTTACGAGGATATTTTTCACAGTGCTGACACAAAGCCAATAATATTTTAGCCTCAATTTTTAATAATTCACCCATACATAGACAAACTTCACTTAAACTTACAAATAATTCACCGATATTCATCAATCTCGACACTACAATTATTGTTAAAAGTGATATGCAGGCATGTCCCGTAGTGCTTCATCAGACAAGCTGCTGGACTTTTGGCAAAATCGTGATGGAGATCCGATCAATAATCTAAACGTGCAGACTTTAACCCTTTTTTCAGGTCCCAGTGAAAGGTGCGGTGCACATTATTAGTGGTGTTTGTAAAGGGCGCAACGGAGCGCAAGCAAGGGAAAGTTTATTTTGGCCTGCCGCGGGCGCCTGCCGACTTATTCAGAAGATCGCTCTCATCTCTCCGTCCTTGTTGCACCTACAGCGGTGCCCTACGCTGGCCGTGGTAGTGCTCCGAGAGTACGACGAGGACAGAGGTATGGAAGCGATCTTCGGAATCGGTCGGCTGGTCGAGCACGAAGGAGCAGGGCACATTGGTTGCGGTGCGTTCCTACTCTTGATATTTGATTTTCGTCCCCTGCTACCGCGCTCGAGAGGGAAGCGTCGTGGGGCGGCGCAGGTGGGGGGCATGAGGCGAGCCGGGGGGGGGGGGGGGGTAAGTGGTGGAGGGGGTGGAGGAGGCGGAGGAGGTCGCGCAGCGGGCGGCGAATGCTTTGCTCGCCGCATCTGTGCGGGATGTGACCCCAGGGTTTACTCATAACAATTGTCAGCCCGGCCAACACCACGAACCAGGCCTGCTGCCTGCTGCCCCGCCCTTGGTCGAAGGGCTCAAGGGGCGGGGCGGGGCGGGGCGGGGCGGGGCGGGGCGGGGCGGGGCGGGGCGGGGCGGGGGTGGGGTGGGGTGGGGTGGGGCGGGGTGGGGCGGGGCGGGGCGGGGCGGGGCGGGGGCGGGGCGGGGCGGGGTGGGGCAGGGCCGGGCGGGGCCGGGCGGGGCCGGGCGGGGCCGGAGGTATAGGACGCGACGTAAAGGCTTGAGGTCGTCCCAAACGGATGGGGCAGAGAGTGTGAGGGGCTAGGAGTGGAGGTGGAGCAGGGAAGGGGCTGGTTGTGGTAGAGCGGGTCGGGTGGGGTGGGGTGGGGTAGGGTGGGGTGGGGTGAGGTGGGGTGGGGTGGGGTGCGGCAGCAGGGTGACAATGGAGTGAAACGGCCACCGCAACGGATCCCCTTCCCGCCCTGAGACGGGGCGAGGGGGGAGGGGGTGGCACGGCGAGGTGGCACGACTTGCTGCAGCCCCCCCAACCCGCCGCAAAATTGGCTTGCCTTTGGACCGGCGGCGCGGTGGCGGGGCAGACGAAGAGCAAAGGTGGAATGGGCGTGGAGGGGGAGGGGGGGGGACGCCGCACTGGCGAACGCAACGGAGAGCGCCTGGGAGCGGCGGGGTAGGCAGCCCGCTCGGCACAGCTGCGGGAGCGCGGCCTACCCGCCCGGGGTGCTCGGGCCGTGCAGTGCAGTGCACAGTGCACCCGTGTACCCTCTCTGCACGGAGGCGGCCGGGCCCCGCCGGCTCAACTCCTACTCAGCTGAATGAAACCTTACGCACGGCAAAACTGGCGTCTTGGATTTCAAGGCAAATTTCTTGATTTTCAAGACGTTTTGGAGAAACCAAGATCTTTCCGTTGACGTCCTTAAAACCAAGACGATTTTCAAGACATGCCCCCAGGAATTTGTGACGTCTTAAAATAACTGAAATTTTTCAAAACGACGTCTTGAAAACCAAGAGCAATGTCTTGGAAATCGTCCTATAGTCTTGGTTCTTCCAAAACTTCTCGGAAACCACAAGACACCAGTTTTACCGTGACTAAAAATCCAACAGAAACCAAGCCGTGTTCTCAAAATCATTACTTTTATGGTATGGTAAAATTATTTTTTAGTAGGCGGGTGACTTATCTCGTACTCCTCCACACTCACCGGTGTCGCCCCTTGGCGAGCAGGTGCACGGGGGACTCGGGCATGAGCGGGAACGTGCAGAGGAAGACGAGCGGCACGGCGGCGCACGCCATCGACATCCAGAAGACGGTGAGGAAGGCGCCCAGGACGTAGACGAAGAGGATGCCGATGGTCATGTTGAGGTCGAGGTAGACGCCGAGCGCGCCCCGGATGCGGTCCTCGGCCAGCTCGTCGCAGTAGAGCGGCAGCACCAGCGTGCTGGCCCCCATGGACAGGCCGCACACCAGCCGGCCCAGGTACACCAGCCACAGCTGCGGCAGGTCATGAACCTCGTCAGCCAGCACGAAAACTAGTAAAAATAATTCGCGTTCAAGAAGAAGAAGAAGAAGAAGAAGAAGAAGAAGAAGAAGAAGAAGAAGAAGAAGAAGAAGAAGAAGAAGAAGAAGAAGAAGAAGAAGAAGAAGAAGAAGAAGAAGAAGAAGAAGAAGAAGAAGAAGAAGAAGTAGAAGAAACAAGTGTACAATTTGTTAAGCTGCATAGGCGCACCTAATTTTTAAGCTACGGTGAATTTTTTTTTGTAGCTACCCTGCTATTTATTTTTCCGCTGTTTTAAGTTTTTAGTTGTGGTGCTAATATTTTTACTAAGCGGTTTATTTTTAATTTTTATTATTTTTTCCCAGTGTGTACTCACGCGGCTGGGGCTGGCGAAGGCGAGCATGACGAAGCCCAGGAGGTAGGGCAGGCCGAGCCAGATGAGCAGGCGGCGGCGGCCCAGGCGGTCGGCGAGCAGGCCGGCGGGCAGCGCGCCCAGGAGCGCGCCCAGCGGCGCCAGCGAGCCCACCCACGCCTCCGCCGCCTCGGGGAGCTTGAGCAGCGGCAGCGCCGGCGACGTCCACCCGAGCACCGTGCCCGCCGACACCGAGAGCAGCGTGCCTGCGGACCGGACGAGCGCGACCACGTCAGTCTCAAGCTCAGAGCAGCGAGCCCAGCGAGCCCACCCACGCCTCCGCCGCCTCGGGGAGCTTGAGCAGCGGCAGCGCCGGCGACGTCCACCCGAGCACCGTGCCCGCCGACACCGAGAGCAGCGTGCCTGCGGACCGGACGAGCGCGACCACGTCAGTCTCAAGCTCAGAGCAGCGAGCCCAGCGAGCCCACCCACGCCTCCGCCGCCTCGGGGAGCTTGAGCAGCGGCAGCGCCGGCGACGTCCACCCGAGCACCGTGCCCGCCGACACCGAGAGCAGCGTGCCTGCGGACCGGACGAGCGCGACCACGTCAGTCTCAAGCTCAGAGCAGCGAGCCCAGCGAGCCCACCCACGCCTCCGCCGCCTCGGGGAGCTTGAGCAGCGGCAGCGCCGGCGACGTCCACCCGAGCACCGTGCCCGCCGACACCGAGAGCAGCGTGCCTGCGGACCGGACGAGCGCGACCACGTCAGTCTCAAGCTCAGAGCAGCGAGCCCAGCGAGCCCACCCACGCCTCCGCCGCCTCGGGGAGCTTGAGCAGCGGCAGCGCCGGCGACGTCCACCCGAGCACCGTGCCCGCCGACACCGAGAGCAGCGTGCCTGCGGACACGTCAGTCTCAAGCTCAGAGCAGCATTTACTCTTTGTTCTCCAGCGTTACTTTGACTCATTAATGCTATGGAAAATTTGCGTAGACTCGGAGTGCGCGCACGGAAAAAAGAAATTAGTTGTCAGGACTAATAAATTAGCTAATTTTGGGATAGACAAGAAATTCGATACCTCACTGCAAGAGTAGCCTATCTGGTGTCGGTGCGTTAAAAGTAGCCTATCTTTACCGTGGCCAACAGGACTAGCCTATCTCTCCTAGCTCGTTTCAGACTAGCCTAAGTGACTTTTTCGAGCAAACTGAGATTTTGGTGGAAATATCCGTTTCATGAAAATCCACGTCGAATGATATATGTCTCTCATTTTGCTCCAAAAAGTCACTTAGGCTTGTTTTAAACGAGTCAGGAGCGATAGGCTAGTCCTGTTGGCCGCGGTAAAGATAGGCTAGTTTTCACGCACCGACGCCAGATAGGCTACTCTTGCAGTGAGGTATCGAATTTGCTGTGGCAGCTAAGAGTTGGCTCCGATAGTCAAGACCAAGTTGCCACAGCAAAGCTGTCGCTGCAGGAGCCAACCGCGGTTTGTTCTGACAACTAATGGGGGTGTTTCGCTGTCAGAACAGACCGGTCGACAGCTTCGCTGTAGTAACTAACTCTTGACTGTGGCAGCCAACTCTTAGGCGCCACTGCGAATTCGGGATTATCTATCCTCATATCAGCTAATTTGTTAGTTTTGTGGAGTAATAATATTTTTTTTTCTGGGCGTTTCTCTTTGTATTCCAGCGTTATTTTGTCTCATTAATGCTTTGGAAAATTTGTGTGGACTCGCGGGTTGCGCGCGCGCGCACACGTGCTGAGCCGCACTTTCTCCTTCTTCTTCCTTCCGTTCTTCGCGCTCTGCACGAGGGTAGTAATAAAACTATTCCGGATCCACTTCCTGCTCTGCGGGCTGCAGCCGTCTGACTCCGAAGATCGCCCTCGTGCCCCCGTCCTTGTCGCACTCATGGGGCCCCGTGGCACACCGCGCCCCAGGTGCAACAAGGACGCGCGCGGCTAAACGAGAGCGATTTTCGGAATCAGCCTGCTGCAGCTCCCGCACCGCACGATCGCATCTAGCCGCCGGGGGCTCATTCATACCGCAGCGTTTTTAATCGGGACTTGCCCCGGCCGGCTGCGGCTGCGGCTGCGGCCCACGCCAGGACAAGAAGCGGATAAGCAGAGAGCAGGGAGGAGGGAGGTTCGCTTCAAAGCCGGCAGCGGAGGGGGCGCGGGCAATTAGTACAATTGACTGAACGGGAAGCGGAAGTAAGGGGAAAGAGAGAGACGCGGCACTCTAAATTGTGCTTTATTGGACAGAGAGACGCTGCTCGGGTGAGGTCCGACCCCCACGCGCTCCCCCAGCCGACCCCGACTTTGTCCTCAAACCAATTACTGTTTTCTTGCCGGTGTCCCAGGGCGGCCGCGCGCCCCGCTGTACTCTCTCTCTCTCTCTCTCTCTCTCTCTCTCTCTCTCTCTCTCTCTCTCTCTCTCTCTCTCTCTCTCTCTCTCTCTCTCTCTCTCCCCCAAGTCCCGACCTCGACCCCCTCGCCCCTGCAACCGCGCCCGCCGCTCCTCTGGCGCCACGCGGAGCGCAGCCACTAGCACGACAAGTAGTGACTGCTGACGCCCAGACACACCCGGGGGAGACAACAAAGAGGTTAGGCAGGTGAAGGGGGTGATGAGAGAGCAGGATATGATATAAATATAGATATAATTGTGTTAAGATTTTTGTAGCGTGCCGTATTATGGTGTTGTTTTAAGTGATGGAACATGTAAGCTCGGAACAAATGTCTTAAAATTTCCCCTGTCTCTCGAACAACAACAACAACAACAACAACAACAACAACAACAACAACAACAACAACAACAACAACAACAACAACAACAATAATAATAATAATAATAATAATAATAATAATAATGATAATAAATCGCTGCACTGGAAAAACAAAGGTGCTATCTAATGCCTTTTTAGAGGCGTTAGTGAAACAGTGCCTGTTCAAAGGCGCTACTGGCCTGTAAATGTGCTTATTTTCAGCTGTTTTAGTGCCTTTCCAAACGCGCTATTGCTATTGTTTTTCCTGTGTGAACTTCGGAAAGTTTTTGCTTAAGCTTATTTTTTTTCCACTAACTTAAACTTGAAAAAACATCATGATAATTTTTTTTTTGTTAATTTTTGTGAATTGTTTCTTTTTTTATGAGTTTCCTGAAATTCTCTCGAATTGAAAAACGATTCAAACCAGCTAAAACTATTGCCGGGATAGCCCGTTTAAGTTTCCCTCATAATTGTTAACAATATACTCAATGCTTCAAAATTCATTGCAATCTAATAACGACGAATAAGTTTGTTTGGCAAGCAGCGTTTTTGAGTGTAAGCGCTCCTTTGCTTCCAGGCGTCGTCCAAGGCAGTCCGGGCGGCCGAGCCACGCTGGTGAGGCGGGGTGACCTTGAGCCCGCCCCGCCTCGCCCCGCCTCACCCAGCCTCACCCCACCCCGCCCCGCCTGCCTCGCCCCGCGCTATGTACGAAGTGCTCCCGCGACCAGCGCCAAAAGCCTGTCAAAGGATTACACTTTAACCAGCACCCGACGCGTCAACTGCCGACGCTCCGACGCTGTCTTCCCTGCGACTTTCTTTTTTATGATGGTTCGTTAAGGCCGTAAGTGCAAATTTACAGCCCCCCCCCCAAAACTGCGAAAATTAGACTTTATTTTTAGACGTGTCTTCAATATCAAACTGTCTGTACGCTTTTGAATAAAATTAGTTTGCATTATTCGTTTCCATGACGAGCGGAGCAGCCAGGCAGCCAGGCCAAGCTGAGTCGGGGATTGCTTTGACCGCAATTTAAACTACTTCGCTTTTATTTCCAGACGTCTGTTCACTTCACTGCGAGGAATTCATGTACATGTACCTGCATGTTACGGTAAAGTTGTCCATTAGAAATGTTGTAAGATTACGATATCAAATAGAACGTTACAAAATTTTAAGGACACTAGCTTTTGACTAGTCTAACTCAAATTGGCTTCAGTTAACTCATGATGCCGATCTTAAATTTCACCAAACTTGCACTTTCGATATTATGAGAAATTTTGTACGTTCACGAAATATTTTTCACAACGGTGAATTGCTTTGTACCTCATCGATTACCATAGTTTTCGACGTAGGATTGTGTAATTGACTTACAGAAAAAAACATTTCAGAAAGTAATTTAGCTCTAAAATTAAACCTAAGAACCGTAAAATTACAAGCACAACGAATTTAGCCACGAGCAAGTCGTAAATTTCCAACACATTACGTAAATCGTAATTTCCAACATATTTCTTCAATCGTAACTGGCAACATATTTCATAAATCGTAATTTTCGACACATTTCTAAAAATCTGAAAAGATGTAATTTTCGCACACTGTAAATAATATTCGTAAGGGTTACGGGAAAATTTTCCGTGAAATACGACGTAAAGTCACGATTTCCAGTTATATTTGCTGAGCTAAATCTAGATCAATATCAAAATAATAATCTAAATAGCCCAGCCTACATTTCACCGCAGGGTTGACCTCCGGGCTGAGCCAAGCGTGATGGGACGGGAATTGACCCGGCTAGCTTGCCAACATGTAAAGAAAAAAAAACTTGTTTTAATTACAATCTGGAAGCGCCGCAGGCCTAGGGAGGGCGCACTCTTAGCTCAGCCCGACACGTGCCCCACGTGCGCCTACCTAGTGTTACGATAATTTTTTTTACACGATGTGTCGATTTGGTTTTCTCTGACGATAGTGCGACTTTACGTCGTCGTAACACTACGACTACGTTCGTAAAGTTACAACTCCGTGTCGTAATCACAAATTCAGAACATTTTACGAATATTTTGTTTTCTTCACAGTGCAGTGCCTGTCATAAAGCATATGCGGCTACAGAAAATAAGTTTGAACGGTGCAGCTTACCCAGGATCGCCGCCAGGTGTTGGCGCCACTGCGAGTTGTTCCTCCCGGACGCCCGGGCTCCGGCCGGAGGGGCCCCGGCCCTGGCCCCGGGGACCAACAGCAGGGGGGAGCGCTCCGACGCAGTCATCGCAGGGGACCGCGAGGACGGGGATGGAGGGGAGGGGGAGGGGGAAGGGGGGTAGGGGGATGGGGTGGAGAGTGGAAGGGGGGGGGGATGGGGAGGAAGGCTAGAGACAGAAGACCGCGACACGGACACGGAGGGCCCGGCCGCGCCTGCAAAGTAAGAGCAAGCACAGCACTCAGGGGCGGCGGGGCGCCTGTGCAAAGAGACCCGGGGCAAAGAAGGAGGTATGGCAGTCAACACCTCCTGTCCGCAAACAGAGTGCGAGGAGAGGAGAGACTTAGACCCACCCTGCTGTGCAAGACTACACTCACCCCCTACCCCCCTACCCCCACCCCAACCCCCCACCCCTACGGCAGCGCGGGGCGGAGCGGAGCTTCTGAGTGTGTTGGCAGAAAAGTCCATGCACCCAGAAGAGCGCGTGTTCCTGTGTTCTAGCGCAGTGCTCTTGAATCGAGTGGAGAGCTTGACTTTGTGAGCACAATACAACCCCAATTCGTTCTCAAATCGGTCCACCTTCCACCTACTCGATGGGGGAAACAACTCTGAAGTTTGGGGCGCAATCTTTTAGATTTTTTTTTGCATGTTTACATTGAATTTTTGTAAATTTGTATAATGTTTTTAATTTTTTGTTTTAATTTTCCTAATTATTATTTTTTTTATTTTTTTTTTATTTTTCTAATTTTATTTTCTTTTAATTTATGAGGTAGACAAAAACTTCAGAGTTGTTTCCCCCACGAGCAAGCTTCAATGAAACGCGTGTTTCCGTTGTGTCTGACATGAGCTAGTTGTGTCCACCGGCGGGAGTGATGCCGCGCGCTGCCATTTCCCTGAGCCATAATAATAAATTGAAGTCAGACGAGAAAATCCGAAGGAGGCAAAGCGGGACTCGAACCCGGTATGCGGCCCGCTTCTGTAGCGCATGTCGCGGTCGACGCCTTGACCACCATGGTCACGGCAGCAACCCCCCCCCCCCCCCTTTCCTCCTCCCCTCGCCGGCCGGCAGAAGCAGCCTGAGAGCAGAGAGCGCGGCGCTTGGCCGTCGAGCGCCGAGGCGTTGGTTGAAGTTATATAAGCCGCGACGGAGCTGCGCGGAGCGGGTCCCGTGGTCAGAGGCCGCGCCCGACCCCGGCTCGGCTCGGACTGGAATCACTTGTACCGGCTGTTTCTTTGAATGCGTCAGAGTGTTGCGGGTTTGCCTACCCCGTTCGCCCGTAAGGCGCCAAAGCCCCTGAAGCCCTGGCGGGTTGTGCAAACCCGCAACACTCTGACGCATTCAAAGAAACACCCGGTACCGCTCTGTGTGGAGGCTTTTAGTGTAGCAGCACTTCTTGCCGTCACTTTAAAAATAAAATCCTATTACATGAACGACTGCTTCAGCCTGCCTCTTTGACCCGCTGCCGCTATGGGGCTGATAACGCCCCTCTGTATCAGACTCACTTTCAGACAACTTTTGTTTGTAATGAAATATCTTTCAGCCTGCCCTTGCGCCCTCGCGCGCCGCCCGGCCGGCCGCCGGCACACTTGATGAGTGTGTACACATAGGTTGATATGTTGCTGTGTTCCCTCCCCAGTATTTTGACAGTCGGCAACCCGAGGGATACTGTACTGAAAGAAAAAAACTGTAACGTACACCCTTCAAAATGATACAGAAAAACATCAAGAAAAAGACAAGGAAAAAAAACAAGAAAAATATCAAGAAAAAAGCAAAAGCAAAATCAAAGAAAAATCAGAAAAATTCAAGAAAAAATTTAGGGAAAAATCAGAAAAATCCGGAAAAATTGGTGTACGCTCGAAATTATAATGTAGTACCCCTCCTGGGTGCAACCGCTTGCTGCACTTGCTGACTTACCTAAGCAAATGTTATCTGTCTCGGCGAGCGGGGGCGGGCTGTCCCAGCAGCCGGAGCGCGCCGGAGCCGGGGCCGGTGCCGTGGGCTGCGGCGGCCGCCAGGGTGGTGTCCGTGGTTGGAGCTGGGCGCCGGCGGGGAGCCACGGTCACGGTGAGGATGTCGTCGACGGGCACCAGGGCGCCGGCGGCCGCGGCTGCGCGCGACACGCAGACTGCGTTAGTGAACGCGACAAGCCCAACAAACACAGAGAGGAATGAGCGTGTGCCGCATGACAAGTATACACTTCCACGTGCGTGCCAAAAGTGCACACGCACTTCCCGAAAAGTATGCTCGTATGTCCACTCCACAGCGCACGGAGGGCGATAGACGCCCGATCACAGGAGAGCGGGCTGCTCCAGCCTGCACCCCTGATTATTCGCACGGGTGAGCGGATGTTGCCCGGCCCGGCCGGCAAGCGGAAGCCGCCACTCCCTCCCTCCCTCCCGACCATGCTAGGGCTACTTATCGCCTACTTTTCCGACAACACTGATGCGCGGTGATTGGTTCCGATCTCGAGGCGACGCGACGGCGCGGAACCGGAAACCCGCAAAGCGGACTGCCCCGCACTTCTCTCCCCAAACTCCACCCCCACCCCCGCGGCCGGCAGGCGGGGGCGTCGTGGCGGCCAAAACCAAGCGGAAAGGGGGGATCAAACTTTCCCGCACCTAGTTTCCTTTGTTTTTCTGCTGAACGACGGCAAGTCTCGCGGCGGCGGCAGCGGCGGCGGAGGAGGACTTGTGCGACCACAGGCAGGCAGGCAGAGGGACCCAACAGCGGCAACGGAGCAACTCCGCACCGCACCGAGTCCCGAGGAGGTAGCAGCCGACTGTGCGAGCCGCGGCGCCCGTCGCCAACCCGCCGTGCAAGCCTCTGCCTTGGCTCGCCTCCATTCCTCTCCTCTCCTCTCTCTTCCTCTCCTCTCTCTTCCTCTCCTCTCCTCTCTCATCCTCTCCTCTCTCTTCCTCTCCTCTCCTCTCTCTTCCTTTCCTCTCTCATCCTCTCCTCTCTCATCCTCTCCTCTCTCATCCTCTCCTCTCTCATCCTCTCCTCTCTCTTCCTCTCCTCTCCTCTCTCATCCTCTCCTCTCTCTTCCTCTCCTCTCTCATCCTCTCCTCTCTCATCCTCTCCTCTCTCTTCCTCTCCTCTCCTCTCTCATCCTCTCCTCTCTCTTCCTCTCCTCCCCTCTCTCATCCTCTCCTCTCTCTTCCTCTCCTCTCTCATCCTCTCCTCTCTCTTCCTCTCCGCGCGGCCCCACGGGTCTCACGGGCTGCTGGTCATTATACGCGCGGAGACGCGACAAGACGCAGATCAGCGGCTCTGCTCTGCTCTCGGATCCACCGAGCCGTGCCTGCCTGTCTGATTCCGAAGATCCACGCGCGCTCTCGCGCCTCCGTCCTTGTCGCACTGATGGGGCCCGGCCGAGCGATTCCGAAGATCACTTTCATACCTCTGTCCTTGTCGCACTCATGAAGCACTAACATGGCCAGCATAGGGCACCACTGTAGGTGCAACAAGGAGGGAGTGATGAGAGCGATCTTCTGAATCAGTCGGCTGGCCATCCCCGACGTTCAAGGGCTCCGCCGTATAGCACAGGTGTGACAAGGACGGAGGCACGAGGAGCGATCTTCGAAATCAGACGGCATGCGCGACGGGCCGGGGCCGGGTCGCGCGGCCGGTTTCAGAACAGAACACGCTCGTGGCACGTGTGCTCTGCACCGCTCCACCCCGCCCTACCTCTCCCGGACCCGCCCCACGTGTACGCGCCCCGCCACGCCCCGCCCCGCCCCGCCACCCCACGCCGCACCTCACCCGGACCACCCGGACCCGCTTAACCACAAACGTCAGCCCTCGAAACTTAGAAGCGCCCGGGTCGGCTGTCAGCCTTTCGTGAGCACCGCTCTCCTTCCGCTTCCGGTGTGGACCACCGTGGTTTGTGAGCGATGCGACGCACCCTCCTAGGCGTGGACTGTCCATCTATCATCCTGACGCCGCCGTGGGAGTGAAGCCGCACCGACCCTCTGGACGCGTGGACTACCGCTGGGGTTCACTACCGCAGGGGTTGCCAGAGAGGTAGGCAATCAGTAGTCCACGCACGGCGGAGTGGAGCTGTCTGCATCTGCGCCTGCCTGCCAGGCGACAGGCACGTATCTGTGGTCTGAGGTTGCCTAATAGGCAGGCGCAGATGCAGACCGCATTACTCGCTCAGCTGTGTTCGGGCTACTTATTGCCTACTTTTCTGCGGCATCTGAAGGCGCAGCATGAGAGAAGGACGCCCTTCTCTCATGGGCGCAGTGTTGCCAGAAAGTTAGGCAAAAATCCCGCCCAATACACCAGTGCGTAACGGGACTGTATCTCCGCCTGCCTACTAGGCAACTGCCCTGCACTCGTGCACATATGTTGCCTCGTGGGCAGGCGGAGATACAGTCCCGTCAAGCACAGGTGTATTGGGCGGGATTTTTGCCTAACTTTCTGGCAACACTGTGAAGGCGTGCCTGCCGACTGATTCAGAAGATGGCTCTCGTCCCTCCGCCCTTGTTGCACCTACAGCGGTGCCCTATGCAGGTGTGAGGTGATAATACTGCCCCCGTGACGGATATGCCGGGGGTATAGGGGGGGTGCAACCATCCCGGGATAACCATGCCCCCCAAACACGAACAGACCAGGGGGGGGGGCATAACCATCCCGGGATAATCATGCCCCCCCTCAAGGATCGGCACAAAGGGGGCACAATCATCCCGGGATAACCATGCCTCCTCCGGAAGAGTGAGGGGGGGGCAGAATCATCCCGGGATAGTTGCGCCCCCTTCCGAAAATTTAGAAAAAAGGAATTTTGGCAGCACTAGTCATGAGCTGACTGTAAATAATGCGGCAATTCATTATTTGCAGCAAGAAAAAAGGCAGGGGGGGGGGCACCATTATCCCGTGATAATGGCGCCCCCTTATAGCAAGCCCTAAGGCAACGGGGGCATAGCTATCACGGGATAATAATGCCCCCTTCACCTTGCGCGAAGGCAGGGGGCATGGCTATCACGGGATAATAATGCCCCCTTCAACTTGCGCGAAGGCAGGGGGCATGGCTATCACGGGATAATAATGCCTCCCTTCTGCCTGCCCTGCGGCGGGGGGCATGATCATCACGGGATAATAATGCCTCCCTACTGCCTGCCCTGCGGCGGGGGGCATGATCATCACGGGATAATAATGCCTCCCTGCTGACTGCCCGGCGGGGGGCATGATCATCACGGGATAATAATGCCTCCCTACAGCCGGTACTGAAGCAAGGGCATTATCATCACGGAATAATTGTGACCCTTTACCTTGCGTTAAGGCAGGGGGCATGGTTATTCCGTTAAGCGTGTACCCCCAAGTGCTGATCCAAATTTTTACCAATCGCCAAACATTAGTACTCAGTTTGTACTTTTACACTAGCATAGTTTTAGTTTTAATTGCTGAGCTAAATTTAAATTTAAATTTAGCTTAAAATTTAAATGCTCAGCTCTGTCAGAAAGCGCCAAGGGAAGACCGACGGGAAGACGGCGTGAGACGTGAGGCGTGAGACGTGGGGTGCGAGTGATGTGGACAGGCTTGCCAACCACCAATGCAAAACTACCAATTGTAAATTATCGGTGTTTTAGCATCCAACTTCAGCGCGCCGCAGGCCAAGGTAGACGCACTTTTAGCTCAGCCTCACACGGTTTACACGTGCGTCTACCTTGTATAATTTCTATTCAATTTGAAAATGGAATACGGGTGCGAGCGTGACAGGGAATTGAATAGAACGCAGAAAGATATTACTCTTTTCGTACTTTCGCCCGGGTCATTCCACGAGAGATTTTCAGGTTTTCAGGTGACCCTTTCCGCATTCCTTGCTTTTTTTATATGTTGTAGCCCTCCTTCAGACGAGCATTTTGCGCTATAGCGGAACTCTGTAACTCAACTAGTTCCGGAGATATGGCCGATTGAAGATTTTCGAGGACTTTTTTAGAGGTTTTGTGCAAATTTTCGGATTTGATTTTTTTTTAGCGTTCCCAGGCCTGAAGCGAACCCAACCACGTTGCTGGCAGGGGTAGTTTGATCCGGGGAACTGAAATCTGAACTCGGATTTTACCTAGGTCCCCTCCTTCTGTCCTTTTTGTGGAGAAAACCGCAGTTTTTGAACTTCATTTCCCGCGTTTTCAGCAGCTTTGACGACGATGTTCCTACAATTTTTCTGTACTTTTCGGAGCGTCAGGGGATAGTTCTCGACTAGTACTTTCGATTTTTCAAAGGGTAGGTTAGAGATGTGCGAATCACCCTTTTTCAAACTCGAATCGAATCGAATCGACTCTTAAATTTTTTCCCCCGAATCGAACACTCTCAGACCAATACTGACTTTATTCTAAGTAGAAGACTAAAGATTCTGTACAGTAGTAATACTTAGTAAATTCCTAAGTAATACTTAGAATTTTCTCAGTACAATACTAACTTTGTTTTGTTAGTAACGAAATTGTCAGTACACTGATTATTTCCTACCGGAATTATTTAGAAAATTCTAAGTATTACTTGGGAATTTACTAAGTATTACTACTGTACAGAATCTTTGCATCGTCCACTTGCAAAATCTCAGTATTGGTCTGAGAGTGAATCGAATCGAATCTAGGTTTTTTTCCTCGAATCGAATCGAATCTTTCTATTTTGAATCCGAATCGAATCGAATCAAATGTAGACCTTAAAATGTAAGAGGTTTTAAAATAACTCTAAAAATAACTATACGATGGTGTATAGGTGGAGGAGGAGGCGGGGAAGGGGCGGGGGGGAGGGGAAAGTGGGTGGGGGGAGTGGCACCTAGCGGCTGCCGGTGGGGGCCAGAGGAGAGATGGGGAGGGTAGATCAGGGGGGGAGCGGCGGTTCGAGCGCGCATCCTATGATTCGAATTCGAACTTGAAAACTTTACTTCACTCGAATTGTTCGATTTCGAAGCTGCTTGTTTCGAAATCGATACGAATCGAATCGGGACTGTTTCGATTCGATTCGAATTCGAAGTGTTCGCACACCTCTAGGGTAGGTGCTACTTATCCTGCTAGTTTAGGAGCTAAAGCAGGACGAAAACGAGAAAATTCACAAAAAACACTAAAATGACCGATTTGGTGGATTTTTTTTCGAGGTGATGCCCGGCCGATACCGGGGTAGGTAGTATGCTTTCCGGACCAAAATTTCATGCTCTATCCGAATCTGAAATAAAAAAAAAAGGCATTTGCTTTGTTTCTCTGCTAGGGGCGCATCTTCACAGACACCTTTTTGCGAAAGTGCCCCAAAACTACTAATCTCGCCAAACTGGTCCCTTAGTGGCCGAGCCGACCCAAATTTGGTACCACCGGGTTTTCGGGTGCGCTGAGCACGAATCAGTTGGTGCCGAGGCCGCCCGGACATTCTGGGGGTACGTCATCGGGGACCTCATGAGCACCGCGATGACAACGTTAACATCGTCGATTTGGTTCAAATTACGTAACCGGGGGCAGTTTCGCACGTCAAGCTCAAATGTGGGGCTTGAGGCTACTTTACTCAAAAAAAAATAAAAAAAAATAGGTGTACACTAAAAAAAAAAAAACACCAGGAAAAGTAAAATAAATAAATAAATAAATAAAATTTAAAAAAAAAAATTAACAAAAAACACCGCAAGTGACGCTGGCGCGAGCAGGCCTAGCGCAGCCACAGAATCAGGTTAATAAATACCGACTTGAACTCAAACCGAACCGTGTTGGTGATGAGTGCATTTGATCACGAAGCAGATGTGAAGTCACCTACACTTAAAGAAAATGAAAGATTTTTTTCATTAAATGTACTTTTTTTATTTTTAATTTAGGCCTTTCAGACCTGTTAGACTAGAATTAAGTCAAGCTTTCACTAACATATTTACTGTGTTAATATGCTGGGGGTGAATTTCATAACAGTTATTTGAAATTTCAAGTAACTCTACTTTTAGCAAAACATGAGGAGGCCAGGTGAAGATTTTACTGGGTACAGAAGGAGTCAGAAGGGACACATCCACTTTATCCTCTTCTGCATGTACATCCGAGATGATAGCAAGGAAGTGTTCACCTTCCACTAATACAAGGGCATAGTCTCCATCTTTTATGTGAATATCTGTTGGTCTTTCATATGCCAGCCGATGAACTAGATTGTAGGTTGTATTTAAGGTGGTCCTCTTGCAGCCAATGGTGTACCCTGAAACATAATGTAATATGTTTCAGGTCTGAAAAGCCTAAATTAAAAATATAAAAAGTACATTTAATGAAAAATATCTTTAATTTTCTTTAAGTGTAGGTGACTTCACATCTGCTTCGTGATCAAATGCACTCATCACTAACACGGTTCGGTTTGAGCTCAAGTCGGTATTTATTAACCTGATTCTGTGGCTGCGCTAGGCCTGCTCGCGCCAGCGTCATTTGCGGTGTTTTTTGTTTATTTTTATCCCGTGATGATCATGCCCCCCGCCGCAGGGCAGGCAGTAGGGAGGCATTATTATCCCGTGATAGCCATGCCCCCTGCCTTCGCGCAAGTTGAAGGGGGCATTATTATCCCGTGATGATCATGCCCCCCGCCGCAGGGCAGGCAGAAGGGAGGCATTATTATCCCGTGATAGCCATGCCCCCTGCCTTCGCGCAAGTTGAAGGGGGCATTATTATCCCGTGATAGCCATGCCCCCCGCCGCAGGGCAGGCAGTAGGGAGGCATTATTATCCCGTGATAGCCATGCCCCCTGCCCTCGCGCAAGTTGAAGGGGGCATTATTATCCCGTGATGATCATGCCCCCCGCCGCAGGGCAGGCAGAAGGGAGGCATTATTATCCCGTGATAGCCATGAACCCTGCCTTCGCGCAAGTTGAAGGGGGCATTATTATCCTGTGATAGCCATGCCCCCTGCCTTCGCGCAAGGTGAAGGGGGCATTATTATCCCGTGATAGCTATGCCCCCGTTGCCTTAGGGCTTGCTATGAGGGGGCGCCATTATCACGGGATAATTGTGCCCCCCCTGCCTTTTTTCTTGCTGCAAATAATGAATTGCCGCATTATTTACAGTCAGCTCATGACTAGTGCTGCCAAAATTCCTTTTTTCTAAATTTTCGGAAGGGGGCGCAACTATCCCGGGATGATTCTGCCCCCCCCTCACTCTTCCGGAGGAGGCATGGTTATCCCGGGATGATTGTGCCCCCTTTGTGCCGATCCTTGAGGGGGGGCATGATTATCCCGGGATGGTTATGCCCCCCCTGGTCTGTTCGTGTTTGGGGGGCATGGTTATCCCGGGATGGTTGCACCCCCCCTATACCCCCGGCATATCCGTCACGGGGGCAGTATTATCACCTCACACCTGTGATGGTAGTGCTCCATGAGTGCGAGGAGGACAGAGGCATGAAAGCGATCTTTCGGAATGGGTCGGCTCAGCAGGCAGCAGGCAGGAGGGGGGCTGTTCTGTTGTCGACGCGCGAAAATGATTCTTCCGTCGCGGGGCGGTAGAGAGACACGGAGCGGAGAGCAGAGCGGCTGCTCCTGAGGGATAGGTAGGATTCAGCCCGGGGGACGGGACGAGGACGGGGACGATAGAGTCGACGGACTGGTGGCCAGCCTGCCCCCCCCCACTCTCTCTCTCTCTCTCTCTCTCTCTCTCTCTCTCTCTCTCTCTCTCTCTCTCTCTCTCTCGTTCTCGCCTCTCCTCACCCCCCCCCCCCCTTCTCTCCCGGCTCCGGCCGTCCCTGGCCGCCAATATCAGAGACCAGCTGTGTCCCTGGGAGTGCCGGCCGGGGCCGGGACCAGCCGGGACTTGGTCCGGATCAGCACCATTACATTTGCATCTGCCGGCCGGCGCCGCGGGGCGGGGCGGGGCAGGGGGCAGAGGGGTCGACCGATGTAGTATAGTCCGCTCGCCACACGGAGGGACGGGGCCGGGCCGAGCCCAGCTCTCTACACGTTCCAATTCATTCACACAGCGAAGAACAATTATTGGGCCGACGTGACGACTGGACAGTAGCCGCTCTAGTAGGTGTAAAACAGCAGGTAAACACACACGCCAAAGAAAATCACACACACACACACACACACACACACACACACATTTAAAAATATAAAAAAAAAGAAAAAAGAAAAAAAAAGAGAAAAAAAAGGCGGGAATTGAACCTACGAAACGCCCCGACATGACTTGGGACAGGGGGCGGCTGGGCGGCTGGCGTAACGCAGGTTGATTGACCAGGCGAATCGGCATTCCTCTCTCCCTACTATTTTGAGGGCCAAGAGGCAGGATCGAAGTCGGAGCGGAAGCCTTCTCCGCGGGTGCCGTCTTTGGGCCAAGATTAAGGACAGCCATATACCCAAAGCTTAATGTATAGGAACTGAAAGAAACCATCTCATAATTAAAGGAAGAAGAATAAAGAATTAAGCATAGTTTATTTCATTATTAAAGAATAAGAAAAAAAATAGTAAAAAATAATAACCTTACACAATCTTGTGGTGTATTATATTACAATACTTTTCAAAATTTAATAATAATACTCCTAAAAGAAACATAAAAGTTATACAGTGAAAAAAAATAATCACAGTTTATGCACTTAGCAAAAGCCTAAGTCAAAATGTTAGGATCTCAAATATTGATAAATCAAAAACATTACAATTTCAAAGTTGAAACAAACTTCTCTAAATTCATAGCAGTTTGCAAGTTTCCAGCAACCTTCCCTGTCATAAATGCAGCCGATGGTTTCCATGTTCCTAAGAAAAAATGAAATTAAAATTAAAAAATATTTGAAAAAAAAAATTAAGACAAAATTGCTACTTTGAAAAAACGCAAGAGCTTTTAAACACTTTGTCTAGTCCCCAACAAAACTTTACCTGATAACATATCCAGCAGGCTTTTGTAGTCCATAGAGATTTTACAGTCTGGTTTTCCATCTGGCTTTCCTTTCCCAACTGATCCACTTCCATTCTTCAGATCAAGGTACCATAGACTGTCTTCTATACCTGAGGGCACATCAACCAACTAGTAACAAAAAATTGGAGTCAATATTTTTGACATAAGAAGGAACTAGACTAGTACCTGAGATTTTGAACTGATAAACAGCTTGCACATTCTTCACAACATCAGGAGTTATTTGTCTTTGAATGCTACTGAAAACCTTTTCAATCTCAGCGCTACCCACTTCGGCAGGCTTATAATGTCCCTCATTTACTGGAGCTTCATCAAGGAAAGGATCTGGCATGAGTCCATGAGCATTACCTAACAGAGAGAAATAGTTTTATTTAATAGAACTGGCACCAGGAACCCTCTAACTGATTCATGATAATGTCAATTTGAAACTTCTCAACATACTTGGATCACAGGCATAATGGGTCAAGTCAGTAACACCTTCTGCTTTGACAACATCCTCATCAATGAAGAAATTCCCAGTACATGAACGAGAGGGCTTCGTAAGAATAAAATAAGCAGCATCTGACACAATATCTGGCTTGCGAGCATAGCGAGCTGAATCTGTTCCAGTTAACATTTCAATGGCTGCAGTAAAAATCACTGAAAAAAGAAAATACATTTGCATCAGACGCTCAGATCAGAATTTTTTTTTATTTTATTTTTTTAAATTTAAATAAAGTGAAAATCATCTGTTGGTTAACATACCTGTCCTTGGCCAGAGAGTATTGACTGCGATACCATCTGCAGCAAATTCTTCTGCCATTCCCAAGGCACACATTGACATTCCATACTTAGCAATTGTATATGCCACATGAGGTCTGAACCAGTGCTTGGACATGTTCAGAGGTGGACTAAGATTAAGGATGTGTGGATTTGGGCTCTTTTTCAGATGTGGTATACATAACTTCGATCTAAAGTTTAAAATTATGAGTGTTAATGCAATTCAAGCAGTTACTGATAAAATTAAAATAAATACAGGGCAGAATATAGGTCTGACTTACACCAGGAATGTCCCCCTGGCATTGATACTCTGCATCAAATCATATCTTTTCATGTCAGTTGCCAAAGTATCTGTTAGTTGTATAGCACTTGCATTGTTTACAACAATGTCAATACCTCCAAATGTCTTGACGGCAGCATCAACAGCATCTTGCACTTGCTTCTCTTCTCGAACATCCACCACACAAGGCAGGCATTTACCACCCACAGCCTCAACTAAAAACAGACATGAAAAAATTCAGAATTTTTACAGTTGCCATTGTTCTTAGGCAGAGGACTACTCTTACCCTCCTCAGCAGCAGTGTAAATAGTTCCTGGTAGCTTCGGGTGTGGCTGAGCTGATTTGGCTGCAATTACAATGTTCGCTCCATCTTTTGCCGCTCTCAGTGCAATTGCTTTCCCAATACCTCGAGTAGCCCCCGATATGAACAAAGTACGGCCTGCAAGCGCCCTGCAAACAAGTCAAATGTGTTTGAGTAAATATTAACACAAATCAGAAGCTTTAAATAGAGACAAATAGCAATCAAAATCAAATCACATTTAAAAACAGTTAAAAAATTACAAATAAATGTAAACAACTTAAGAGAGGTACAAAAGCCTAAGTGCCACATAGTTTCAAATGGATACGGTACTTACATTTTCGTACAACGACTCAGTACGGAGGGGTCTTCTGTTTGTCTCACAGTGCTCGAAACGGAGCTATCAAAGTGCGCTCAGCGAACTTTGATCACGCCGTTGTTGTAAGTAAGACTGCATTCAACAGCTGACCTGCCCTGCGCCCTGCCGGCCCTGCCGCTTAGGCAGAGCTGAGGTCTCAAGGACTGGACTGCCTGTGCCCTGCACACGCAGTCAGCGAAGGGTTCAAAGTTCACGACGGAGACAAACCTTGCAGGGCACAGCTCACATACCGAAGGGAAAATACCTAAACCAAACCTCACTGAGCAGCTGTTTTGCTTTTCGGCTCGGTCCCAGCCGCTGTTGCGGTTCTCTGATTGGTCGACACAGAGTATGACAAAATGCGTGTTCGGAGTCAGAACTGCGCGAAAGTTCAAATGTTCACGCAGTTGGAAGTCATTTTGCTCGGCAATTTCAAGGCCTGCCCCCTTTCCCTCGTACATTGAGAGACAGGTCATATTTTATTTTCTAATGATTTGCTTTTTGTACCCTCAGAAAATCCACCCCAGCCCCCGGACTGGATTTCCTACGAATAGCCGTCCCGCTTCGGGCTACCAGGATTTAACATTATTTCATTCCAAAAAAGGTCATCGAATTTGGCAGTAAGTTCTTACACTGATTTAAAAGAGATAGAACATGTTTAGATACTTACAATCCATTAAGCACAATTGCTTCGATTTTCTTTTTGAAATTGTAACTGTAAGGACAATAACGTGTTGAAATCAAAAGTTGAGAGACAGGTGGATAATCTAAGTTACAGAATGGAAATAGATGAGTCAACCTTAGTGAATGATACTTTGGAGCAGAAGGCTAAGGAATGCATTCTTCTTGAGGAAGCAGTCTCATAAGTCAAGAAAACAATTAAAAGATGCAGGTTTCGTAAGCTACGGTTTTCAGGCGCGGATTAAGGTTCGATTAGTGGGAGGAAGGGATGGGCGTATCGCAGGTTGCCTAAGTACAGGGGGTTTGTCGCGCTATTTGCCTACTTTCCAGGCGTCTATCGAGTGACAGAGGGGGGAGAGGGATAGCTCCCCCCCCCCCCCCACAATCCGCGCCTGACGTTTTTTTTTTTTTCCTTTTGAACCCTGCTGTCACTGTTACAGTATTGCACTGTCCTATTTGGGCATCCAGGACTCTACTCATTGCCTCCTCGGCACCACCACTATCACTCGGTCGTCGTTCAGGCATGGATTGGCAGCAGACCGAGGGGGAAACAACTCCGAAATTGTCGTACACCTTGTAAATCAGAAAAATTTAGAAAGATTACAAAAATTGAGGAAAAATTAAAAAAAAAAAACTCAGAAAATATAAAAAAGAAACTCAGAAAAAAATCAGGAAAAGTCAGGAAAATTAACAAAAATTCACAAAATTCTATGACAAACTAAACCAAAAATTCACAAAATGTCTGTTCAAATTCAATAAAAATTCACAAAATATGCACACCAATATTCTGAGATGTTTCCCCCCGGCGGCATACTCCATGGCACGGCGTGGCGTGGGCCGGGGCCGGGCCGGGCCGGGCCGGAGACGTGCCGAATCTCTCGCTCTGGACCGCCGGGCTCGGCCGGGCTCGGCCGGGGTGGAGATCTCGGCGGGGACGAGCACGCCCTCCGACACGGCCCGCTGCACACACATGCAGCCACGTGGCCAGCAGCAGAGGCTGATCCTGCAGAGCGTTCAGATCAGAGGAGTTAGTGCCCTCTCGCTCGCTCATGATGGCCGTGCCCCACGAGTGCGACAAGGACGCGGCGCGGCGAGGCGAGATCGCCACCGTGTTGAATCACCGCGCGCCCCGCGCCCGCGGCACCCGCGGCCACTCAAAACTCCCGGGCGCGGCCGCCTCGCGCCACTCCGCCGCCGCCATGAGGTCGCCGCCGACGACGAAGACGACGGTCCTTCCCCGAGGCCTCGGGCTCCGGGCGCTCGGCGCTCTGCTCGTCACCGGCCTGACCCTGCTCGGGGGCGCCGACGGGCAGAAGTGGAAGACGGAGCTAGGTGGGTGCACGCGCGCGGGCGCAGGATGTAGCCTCAAGAAATGAGAGGCTATCGCGACCATTGAATCAAAGACGGGATAAAAACAGCGCCCGGAGAAATCTTAAGTTGTCGGGATTATACTAGCTGAGGCTAAAATGCCGATGATGAAAAGACGGCTTGAGATTTTTGTCATATGATATTTGAGTAGGATAAGAGTCAGCTAATTTTTGCCTGATAAAGCTACTGGCGTTTGCAACACCAGATCGAGTGTTTTCCAGTACAGCAAAAAAAATTAGCTAAGGCAGCTAATATTTCACCTAGTGCATATCCAGCTAGTTCTTTTGTTTTTCCGTGGGAGGTCGTTGGAAAGCATTCGATCTAAAATTTTATTTCAACCTCATTCGAGAGTTGTGCGTCGACCCTCAGAAAACGAACAGCCTACCATACGATGGCAAGTTTTCCGGGACCATCACACTTTAGAAAATGTTGCGCGCTAACTCTATGTGCTCTATGTTGCGTCCCCGGCGGCGGGCCGGCCCAGGTCCCTGCTACCGCGACTGCACCAAGGACCCCGAGCCGAGGACGTGCTACTACGTGTTCGTCGAGGAGATCTACGCCACCCTCACCCAGTGCGTGAGAAGCCCGACAGAAACCTGCACCCCTCTCGTAGAAAAATAAAATAAAATCATTCTTCGTCTTTTTGAAGAAGAAAAATAAAAAAAATAGAAATGAAATGAAAATGGTTGCTCTCCGCTGACCGCGATCAGGGCGTGCGGCAACTGTTCCTTGGGCAACGAGACCCAGTGCTACCAGAACGACTGCGTTTTCGCCGACGGCGTGGAGCGCACGATGTACTCCATCAACAGGATGCTGCCCGGCCCCGCCATACACGTGAGTACCGACCGAGGGGGCATTCACCCTTAAAATCTGTGACCCGACTATACTACGCTGTTTTACGCTCCGAAAATTTACAGATTTGGCCAAAGTCAGGCAAAAACGGGCAAAAACAGCCTAAAACGACCCAAAAATAAGTAAAATACGGAGAATTTTGGCCATTACGATTCTATTACGCACACTATAACGGCTTTATTACGGATAGAGTGACCCGACTACCCGAAAAATACGCGAGTGTATGCCCCCTCGGTGCCGACCGTCGGAGTCTGCAGTCGCGCCCAGAAAATCCCTGTGTTGAGCCAAGTTGAAAGACCTCAGATCAAGGAGACTTATATCCTTTCAAAAATTACAAGGAAAATGTTTCATTAAATATGAGGCGAGCGGCTTGAAAATGACGGGAATGCCTTGGGAGAAATTGAACCCTGTGCTTTTGAAAGTGAAATTTCCTTGGTTTAAGGAACAGATTTTCTGGGTGCGGACACCCGACGGGTGCGAGCGAGATGGAGCCGCTTCGAATCTCTCGCTCCCACCTGTTGCCGGGCGCAGCAGTTCGCGTCCCTTGCGATCATGTTCCCTAGCAGACAGATGCATATACAGCCCGCGCCTATCCGAGGGGGAAACAAATCTGAAGTTTTGGTACACCTCGTCATCCAGGAAAATTCAGAAAAAAATCCGATTTTTTTTATTTTTTTTTTAAATATTAACTCATAGAAAAATTCGGAAAATTTTAGAACAAAAATCAAGAAAACTCAGGAAAAATTACAAAAAATTGATAAAACTCAAGCAAAAATTCCAAAAGTTCAATAAAAACTCAGAAAAATGGACTTGAATACCAAAATTCAGAGTTGTCTCCCCGTTCCCCGCCTCTTTGCCTCCTGGCAGCACGGCTGGGTGTGGTGGCGTGCTCTACGTGGGGCACACGAGTGGTGAGTATACGGCGCATGTTGCAGGTGTGCCGGGGCGACACGATCCGCGTGGACCTGCGGGTGCACCTCCCGGGCCACGCCGAGACCATCCACTGGCACGGCCTGCCGCAGGCCGACACCCCCTGGATGGACGGCGTGGCCTGGGTCACCCAGTGCCCCGTCATCTACGGCAACACGTTCCGCTACGAGTTCCTCGCCGAGCCGGCCGGCACCTACTTCTACCACTCGCACTCGGGTGAGCAAAGGCGGGGCGGGGCGGGGCGGGCCGGGGCGGGGCGGGGCGGGGCGGGGCGGGGCGGGCCGTACCCGCGGGGTACCGCGGGGTCGAGTAGCGAGGAATACAAAATATTACTGGTAGTACGTATTGGTAATTCTGGAGCAAATTACATAGATTGACAGAGTAAGTCAATGTGTGACGTATATGTAACGTTTACGAAATAATACCGGTAATATATTTGTAATATTAAGGTCATATTCGAGACATCAGCAGCTGCCTGTTTACGGAGTTGACTATACCCCTCGCGCGGTGTACACCCGAGTATCCGGATACAACCCGGAGGGGAGGAACCGGGCTGCATAACGCCCGGGGGTTAGGCAATCTATTGCAGCCGTGCATTGTGCTTGCCTGATCCTCAGGCGCGGCTTGCTGCGCGCGGTTCCCTTCCGTTTTAGCCCGAATAAGCCGAAATAAGAAAACCACTTGAACCCGATGACTCTAATTCTACCCGGACGGGACGGGTTCTCCGGTAACTAACCTGGTTCTTCGGGAAACGCGGTCCCTTTCCCATCATGGAGGATTCACTTCAAAAGTAAAAAGTAAAAAATAAATAATAATAATAATAATAATAATAATAATAATAATAATAATAATAATAATAATAATAATAATAATAATAATAATAATAATAATAATAATAATAATAATAATAATAATAATAATAATAATAATAATAATAATAATAATAATAATAATAATAATAATAATAATAATAATAATAATAATAATAATAATAATAATAATAATAATAATAATAACCAAAATATCGGTAAGCCTCGAAAAGAAAAAAAAAGAAAAGTTGTGGACGCTTTATCGAAAAGAGGCGGTGACGGTCCGCTCCTGTCCGCAGGTCTGCATAAGGTGAACGGCGTGGTGGGCTGCATGATCATCCGCGACTCACACGAGAATAACGTGCACTGCCACAAGTACGACTACGACCTCGGCGAGCACGTGATCCTGCTGCAGGACTGGATGCACGTCCCCGCAGAGTTCGTGCTCCCCGGCCTGGCCCACCGCATCACGGGCCAGCCCGCCGACGCCTGCCTCATCAACGGCCAGGGCAGCTACACGGTGAGCGCGAGCAGAGCGCGAGCAGCGCGAGCAAGGCGCCATGAGCTCACCGCCAGGGGTGGGGTCCAGTCCTTCACTAGAAATTTAAGCTTACAATTTTTTTTTTTTTTTTTTTTTTTTTTTTTTTGCTTCGTCATTTTCCTTGATTTTTATCCTGATTTTCTTTGAATTTTGTCCTGATTTGCCTTGATTTTTGCCCTGATTTTTTTTTAAATTTATTTTTTGCCTTTTTTTTTTTTTTTGAAGGAAGGGCCCCTTGGCACACCTTGACTTAAGATCTAGGGGTCTTGATCGTCCTGATTCTCGCTCCGAAACGGGGCGAGAGTTTGAGGGTAATTTTATTACTGCCTAGGAAGAGAGTGAAAATTTTTTCCTCGCTCTTTTTGAGAAAAAAGTTTTTGTGGCCTCACCCGAATAGAGAGAGGATTCTTGCTCAATTAAAGTGTAGCTGAAAAAAATCTTTACTCAAATAGAGCGAGTCTTTAAAAAAATCTTTACCTTTGGCCGATTGAGAGAAACTTCCTGAACACAATGAAAATTTTCCACGAATGAAGGGAAGTTACTTTACATTAAGGAAAAATTTTCTTTAGCCACAGTTTCTCTAGAATCAGCAGAATTAAAAAAGGAAAAAAATCCTGGGTGTAGTAATCACGGCGAAAATCTATGTCCCAGTTTCCGCAAGAATTTTTGAAAGGAAAAAAAAAAAAAAAAAAAAAAAAAAAAAAAAGGCGGTACAGGTGTGTTTTTTGTTTTTTTGTTTTTTTCATAAAAAAAAAAATCCTGAACCATTGTAAACCAGGACGAAGTTTTGTTTTCCGTGACGAAACAACCCCAAAACCTGGGGGAAAAAATGTTGACTAACCGTACCTCTCCATGTCGTCGCGTTGCACGCTCAGCGGCCGTCCACCGGCAACACCACCAAGACGCCGCTCGCCGTCTTCGAGATCTCTCCCGGCAAGCGCTACCGCTTCCGCATCATCAACGCCGGGTCGCTGAGCTGCCCCATCCAGATCCAGTTCGAGAGCCACACCATGATAGTGATCGCGGCCGACGGCCTGGACATCGAGCCGCAGTCGGCCAACTCGCTGGTGACCATCTCGGGCGAGCGCTGGGACGTGGTCATCACGGGCAAGAAGAGGCCCACCGCCGGCGCCTACTGGATCTACGTGCGCACCGTCGGCTTCTGCACGAACCAGGGCTTCTCGGAGCAGCGCGCCCTGCTCGTGTACAAGGGCGCCAACAGCAGGGTGCCGGCCACGGCCGCGCCCGCCGTCCGCCAGCACCGCCAGCTCCCCACCGGCACCGTGAGTCTGCTGCTGCTGCATGCCTTCACCCCACCCCCCCCACCCCCCCCCCGGAAAAAAAATAATAATAAGTAAAAAATAACGAGTATAAACGAAATTCAAGCCAGCACAGAAAAATCCAAGCTTAAAATAACGTTTTTGATTTTTTTAAAATTATTATTCACTTTTTTTAATTGCCCCTTTTTTTAATAGAGAAAAACCTAAACAGAGTCATATGGACACTACTTTCAATTGCATACCAGCAGAGCGATTCCGGTGTACACCCTTCTCGCTCTGTCTCTCTCGCACCCATACGGCGTACCTTAAAGGGCGTGCACCGGAATCGCTCTGCGTACTCGCACGTGTTACACAGGGAGTTGCACACGTACACGTGTTGAGCTGTCGCGCACTTGCTGCAGGTGGTGAACCCCCCCGGGGACTGCGAGGGCAGCACGCAGGTCTGCGCGTCCGAGCTGAGCGCCGCCGTGCCGCCCACGGACTACACCACGCGACCGAGGTCCAAGGCCCAGAAGCTCGTCTTCTTCAGGCTCCGCTTCGACTTCCTGCCCCCGCCGGAACTCTTCGACGCCGGCAACGGCATGAACGACTACGAGAAGTTCCTCGGTGAATAAGTGCCGGCTTTAAAAAAATATATATATAAAAAATAAGAGTACAGCCAGTATTACCAGAGAAGCAAGTGAAAAGTAGCCCCGTATGCAGGATGCAGCATCCTCACCCGTGAGCCGCTAGGCAACATGCACGCATCTCTACTGAGGTGTTGGCTCGTAGGCAAGGGCAGGTGCATCCCTCATTACTCAGCTGGATTTGGGCTGGCCACTAATTGTGACCTACTTTTCTGGCAATAACGCTGCGGTACGGTAAACCAGGTTCCTTCTGCATGTATATTGCCTAGCACGTAGCCACAGATGAAGCCCGCGCTGCCTGTGTTGCCAGAAAGTTAGGCAAAAATCCCGTCCAATACACCTGTGCTTGACGGGAATGTATCTCCGCCTGCTCACTAGGCAACATGTGTGCACCAGTGCAGGGGAGTTGCCTATAGTAGGCAGGCGGAGATACAGTCCCGTTACGCACAGCTGTATTGGGCGGGATTTTCGCCTAAGGCAGGCGGAGAACAACCTTGGGTCATTTGTGACCTGGTTCTCTCAAGTCAAGGCGGAGTTACAGTCCCGTTACGCACAGGTGTATTGAGCGGGATTTTTGCCTAACTTTCGGGCAACACTGAGCACTGCCTTATTGCCAACTGTTCGGACAACATATTGACTCAAATGTTTTTCTCGCCCCCGCGGCCGGCCCGGCGCGCAGCCTTCGGCTCGACGAACCTGGCCGCGACGCTCAACAAAATCTCGTACACGGAGCCCAGCGCGCCATTTCTGACCCAGCCGGGGAAGGCCCCCTACTGCAACGAGGACCGCAAACCGCAGCGGTGCGCCAACGAGACCGTGTGCGACTGCGCGCACCTCGTCAAAGTGCCCTACGACAAGACCATCGACGTCATCATCGTGGAGACCTCAGACAGTGAGTCCTGTCCTGTCCCAACGCTGTCCTCATCTGCCCGCTGCCCTGTCCCCACGTGTCCGATGCTGACCCCCTCTCGCTGTCCTCGACTGTCTGCTGCCCTGCCCTGTCCCCACGCCCTCACCTGTTCGCTGCCCTGTCCCCGCCGAGGGGAAAACAACTATAAATTTTGGTGTCCAAATGTCGTAATTCTGTTTTTTGAGGGCAATTTTTGGTTTATTTAGTTTTTCATTTATTTTTTTCGAACTTTTCTGAATTTCTTTTATCGTTGTTCTAAACTTTTCTGAATTACGAGGTGTACAAAAAATGTCAGATATTTGTGTTCCCCCTGCCCCCCCGCGCTGTGCTGTCCTACTACCGTCTGATTCCGAAGATCGCTCTCGCGCCTCCGTCCTTGTCGCACTCAAGGAGCCCCTGCCCTGCCGTCATAAGTGCGCGACAAGGACGGAGGCGCGAAAGCGCTCTTCGGAATCAGCCTACTGCCTCAGAAGATCGCTCTCGTCCCTCCGTCCTTGTTGCACCTACGGCAGTGCCCTATGCTGGCCATGGTAGTGCTCCATGCGTGCGACGAGGACAGAGGTATGAAAGCGATCTTCGGAATCAGACGACGGCCGTCCTCCTCTCCTCACCTCACCGGTCCTGTCCTGCCGCGCAGTCAACCTCGGCGACAACAGCACGAACCTGCTGGCGCACCCCATGCACCTGCACGGCACGTCCTTCTCGTGCATGGGCATGGGCACGCTGCGCAACATCACCAACGGCACGGAGCGCGCCGAGACCGTGTACGACCTCTGGGAGCGGCGCGCGCTGCCCACCTCAGTGCCGCACCCCGCCCTCAAGGACGTCCTCACGCTGCCCGGCGCCGGCTGGGCGTGGTTCCGCTTCCGGGCCACCAACAGGGGCTGCTGGTTCTTCCACTGCCACTTCCAGTACCACATGGCCGGCGGCATGGAGGCCGTCATCCAGGTGGGCGAGACCAAGCAGCTCCCGAAGCCGCCGCGCAACTTCCCCAAGTGCAGCAATTACTTTGGGTAGGAGGAGGAGAGGCAGTCCGCTCGGTGAGATTCCTCGACCATGACACACACCCTTCTGTAACGGATGGAATTTGTACTAAATTAGCAGCGGGACTCCTCACTCAGGCGAGGGAGGACCTCTGCATTACACAATCTTCTTGCTAACGTACTAAGACTGCTCAGCATTTTGGAACAGAATACTTTCATCAACTTGTCCTTCATATATAATTGCAGACTCCGTAACGAAACATATCCACTGGTTTACCGCCAGTTACACAAAAATTAATTTAACAGGAAAATTGTTAATGAAATATCAAGAGGTGCATTTCAAATAGAAACCAAGATAATTTTACAGTTTTTTTGTAAATAACATTTATTACCCACCTCTTTTTAATATCAGTACTTTCTTTCATCAATGCACAGTCATCTTAGCAGTCCATAATTTACACAAGAAAACTAAGAAGAAAACATTTAGGCATGATAACAATATAATCGCCAAATGCTTCCTAGTTTCAAGTCTGATTTTGTGATCAGTTAACAATGCAGGTCTCTAAACTCATTTCGCTAAAACTTGTAGTAATTATGTTGATATATTTACAATTAAAAGAATCCATTTTGTAAATTGAACAGCTCTCAAGTAATCTAAACAGAGAAATGCTTGATCCCTAAAAGAAGGAAAAAATAACACATGTATAAAAAGAAAAGAAAATATACATTACTATTGGCTATTTATACAAATAATGTTGTATTTACTTCTATACAAACAAATTTATGTACATACATTGAGATTAGAAAATAAGTTGTGCTGCAATATAAATTCAGCAAATATTGCAATATTCACTCAACTCTGAACCACAGAGAGCTACTGAGAAAAAGAAAAAAGAAAAAAAAACATCAACAAAATGACTAGATAGACAAGAAAGCAGACTTTTTCCATTTTACAAAGAGAACACGCTTTCTTTTTTTAAATAGTACATAGCAGTTGACATTAGCGTGATCTGCTCTGTAACATTACTCTCCATTATAATTTAGGTAAAATAAATATAAACCGGCAGCGTCTACTGTTATTTGCTACAGCAATGTCAAAGTCAAGAATTGTTGCAGCTAATTTAAAAAAAAAAAAAAAAAAAAAATCACTCATCATTTGGATGTAGGGGTATGACAAATTTAGATCCAAATGGCGAGCGATACCTGATTCCCATTTCCTTAAAAACAACAATTGGGATGCCTAGATTGCACAAGTATATTTTCCCATTTTGAGCTGAGTATGTCACAGGTAAAGTTGGAGCAAGTGCAAAGCGGGTGATGATTCCTGGAGTCCCAACAGGAGGGGGATCCAGAGCAAGAGATGGTGCTCTCTTGTTGCTTGCCCATGAAGCTGCCTTGCCATATTCCAGCGAGTTGGCAACATCAGATGGAAGGTGCCCAGCAAGTGCCATTATAACTAGATCAACAGTTTCTGGCAACTCTAAACAAGGAAAGAATTTAATTATAAACCACAATATCTATAATCTATAATTAGAACATAAAGATTGAGTAAATATGAAAACTTACGGTCAGTGCTGCTCACAATGGGACCACCACTACATTTGTAAAAGTTCAATTCGCGCTTCATGAAAGGTGGTGCTGCAGCCTCATTCACAGCTAAAACAACAGTACTAACACCTTGGCATTCCAGCTGACGAGCACACATGACGCCAACTGCTCCCTGGCTGTGGGGCCCGACCATGACAATGACTGTGGGCCACTGATGGGCGTTGTGAGGAGTAAGCCTGCAGATAGCGAAACAGCACAAGAAAAATTAGATTTGGGGAATATAAAAAATACATGACAGATGAGGATGGGAGATGACATACCTGTGGGCACCCCCAAGCAGTTGGAGGGACATTTCAGTGGCACATCTTGCAAATAGCTCAGACTGTCTATCATATGTGAAACCAACATCATGTGCTTTTTGATGCAACTGACGCAACAGTTCTGGTCTCATGGTGGGTATAATCAATCCATCATCTACAATGATGAAAACAATAAAAACATATATTTTACAGAGAGAAAAATTGGAAACAAAGTTTACATTAGAATGAGAATATACGACTTGGTGACAAAAATTAGGCCTCCTCTACCTGTTACATATTCAGCTGAACCAGGGTTGGGAACAATAATGGTAGGAATCCTTCGGTTGTTGACCAGGATATTTTGATCATGTCTATAATTCTGTTGTCTCCTTGGATCATTTGCACCCTGAACAATATCAGGCCTTTGTCCAGCAATTTCTTCAAACACCGCCTTGAAAATTAATATTGGTTCAAAAATTAAATTTACTCAAATAATTTACAAAAAGTTACAAGATAAAATTCATACCTGCTTATCAAATAAGGCAAGATTTTTCTCAAAATCAAAATCTTGATCAAAACCATTATGTGAAGGGGATCCAAAACAGGCTTCATCACGTGCCTGCATTCGCTGTCTTTGCCTGTCTCTTCTATTGGGAGTGCGGTTACCATCGCCTGAAAGAGTAAGAGCCCCATAAAAATGTGAACTGTATATGATTTTCAGGGGAAAATTTGTTTCCCCTTTCTTGGGGTAAAAAGCTGATACCTGAGCCTGAAGCATATCCATCAGCATTGACTAGTAGTGCATTTTGTCCAGCAGCAGCTTGTGAGTATCCTTGAGATGTAGCCCGTGCTGTTTTGTGTGGGGATGCCTGCAGTCCAGTGGCTCCAGCGCCCTGACTTTTCTCTCTGGGCAAGGCAGAAGCGCTAGGAACTGAAGCATGAGGACCACTGCCACGGAAAAGAGCTTGTGCTGCAGTGTTTAGAGGAAGACTTTCTGCTGCTTTCTGCTGCATACTTCTGAGTGACGGCGTTGGCATATTATTTCCTTGAGGTGGCTTTGAAGGCGATGATTGCCCTGTCTTGGATGAATAAGAGACACCTGGTTGTAACCACCCAGCACTAGAGATTTGTTTGCCTGTCTGCAATGGATGCTGAGTAGCTTGAGCTCCTAGTGCTCCCGTCAGTTTGAACATCCCAGGCCCTTCTTTGATCTGGTTTCGCGCCTGCACATTTTGAGACATCGTCTGAGCAGTGTTCAGCTTCTGAGCAGCTTGGGCTGGTGCAGCAGATGAGGCTGCCTGAGTTAATCGCAAGGCATCAGGTAGAGCTGCCTGCAGCGCATTAAACTGCGCAGCCGTAGAAGCAGAAGAAAATAGTTGTTGTCTACGGTCAGATGAATGTGCAGAAGCTTGATGGGAATTTCCTGAAGCAATCAACTCACTTTGTAAGGGGCCTAAGGACACCATCTGAGGAATCATTGGCTCATATTCTAAGTGAGGAGGAGCTTTTCGTGGGTCCAGATCGGCACCATTCAAGTGAAGCATTCTCGGTGGAGCTGGTTGAGAGTGAAAGTTTTGAGTTCCTTCACCAGAACTTCGTCCAGGTCGAGTAGGTATAGGTTTCTTTAGCTCAACAACAGGATCTAGTTGAGCTTGAGGAGCAGCGATAATTGTCAAGTCCTTGATGTCAAGTGCACTGCAACACAAAAAACAGAAGGAAAGGAATTACAGAATAAATTCTCTGCTAGTATGAAACTTTTCCTTTAGTCCCAAACTGACTTTATTCAGAAATTTATTCATCTCAGAGCAAAAACATAAAATATTAAGTTGTGTAAAACCCTTGTTATATGAAGACGTAATTAAAAATTCTAACTAAAAATAATTTTATGCATATAATTTTGATCACAATAACACAGGTAGTTAGCTAATTAAGGAATATACCTGATAACGATGGAAGGGGACGTGTGAGGTACTCCATTGTGAAACACTCGGCTTAGTGTCACACTCTGTGGTTCAGCCTCAACCGCAGTCACGACTCCTTGGAACACACCCATAGGTCCGCAATCGATTGATATAGTGAATCCCATCCATTGCGCAGCCATGGCTTCTACGGATGATCAAAACTCAGCAGACAGCCTGAGGACAGAAACACAGATTTCAATAGTATCATCCTCAAAAGTGCACCAGCTGCTGCCATTCTTGAGGAAGAAAAAGATCTTGACAAGACTACAGAAGATTACATAAGGTACCTAGACAAAAATTATGAAAATGGTTCTGAAATAAGTAAATTATTGCAAACAGCAATTAAGAAAGTAAGACTTCTAACCAATTTATCTGTACAAGATCACGGTCTACATCACATACAAGCAATCTATGTAGTTGCACATTCTATACTATCAGTACAAAACTTCTGTAGGATTTCACAGAAAGCAACATGTAGTTCCAAACAAAAAAAAAACAAACAGAATTTCGGTAATGTACTGGGGATTTAATTTCAGGCAAAGCTACCGACGGTACCATTACTTTCACTTAAAAGTTAAAGACATCCAGCAAGTTCGGCTCCTTCTTTCTGCAATCGATGACATGATCCAGAAAAAAAAAATTACTAGTGAATTCTAAAAGTAATCAAAAGACAGTGAATCTGTGGATTACCTGCAGCTGCGGCGCTGACCCAACTCTAAATTTGTGGGGAAAGGGGTCCAAGCAGGTACAAGCCGACCGAACGAACACGAACGAAAAATCGATAAATTGCGTAGTCTGGGGGGGTCGACGCGGCAAATCGGCACGAAACCCTTTCACGCCACCTGCCTCAGCGCCAGGACCTGAGCGGGTTGCATAATTTCCAGGTTCCGCATCTTTCGTAGCGGCATAAATATATAGAGGAAAGCAGCTGGACAAGACAGCTTCGCCAGGCTAGACAGACAGGGTTACACGGCTCTCGGGAGAGAGAAGCCGGCCCGCTGTGATGACTAGAGGTTATCTCTGCACCCCGGGAGGGTTGGCAACACCGGCGGAAGCAGCCAGCAGCGCTGCGCGCTTGTGGCTGCGTATTGGACCCGGGCGCCAGCCACGCGAGGAGGTGGCCCGGCAGCCCGGCTCGGCGCGGTAGGCGGGCCCGCCCGAGCAGGGAGAGGGGGAAAGGTCGTGGTCGAGGCGAGGCGAGACGAGGCGAGGAGCGGTGAAAGGGGCTGCGGGGTTTCTGGACCGTCCTGCGCAGGCGCGGCGTGTGGCGCGGTCGAGGAACTTCCTGCCTGCTCCTCTGTACGCTTAGGGGTAACGAACTAGAAGGCCCTAACGGGGGTTACAAACTAACAAACTCAAAATCGACGAGGCGTCCTGTACCACCCCTGAACCCAGCAGGAGGTTCAGGGGAAAAGTTACCGCGCGCGAGGCCGCGGACGGAGGAACCGTTCCCCGCAGACGTCGCGGATTCGTCGGTTTCGTCCGCGTTTCGTCTCTCTGTCCTTGTCACACTGATGGGGCGAATCCATGAGGGGGAGAGAGAGAGAGAGAGAGAGAGAGAGAGAGAGAGAGAGAGAGAGAGAGAGAGAGAGGGGGGGGGGACTGCCAACCGCTTTCCGGAATCAAACGGGAACCTCTTGAAGGTCGTAAGGGAGCTCCCTCCCCCACACAACAGTCTTCACTTGGTCTTCCCTTAGGCCCGGCACAACCTCGAAGGGCTATAGTATGGTGGTTTACTTAAATATCGGGAATGTCGAAATTTGTCAGTTTTGTGAAGTGTCTGCCACCCCCCAGCGTGTCGGGCCGTGCCGGGCCTTAGGGAAGACCAAGTGAAGACTGTTATGAGGGAGCTTCCCTCGAGGAATACCGGGAGACGCTTCCGTCAAAAGCCCGTCCCATCCTCTCCTCAACCGTTCAGGAGCACCTCCCTGCAATCCCTCGTCGATTCGGAGCTTCATGTTGTGAGGACAAATGGACAAATCGAGAAAGGCGTTTGTACCTCCCGATAGGTTTGTCCTGCATATTGGCGCCTGTAACAGTTCGCCATCGCTAGCCATCGCCAGGCGCTGTGGTGGGCCGACCCGCCAGGCATACGAGTAGCGCGGGATTGCCTACCCACAGGGAGTCAGGAGCGACGTCACCGTGTAGCAGGTGCGGGCTGCAGTAAGATTCCGAGAGTCGGTTTCGTCCGCGTTTCGTCTGCCGGGATCTGTCCTTGTCGCACTCATGGGGCGAAGCGATGTGGAGCAAGAGAGAGGAAACCACTCACCGCTTTCCGGAATCAGACGGATGTCATTACAGGGAGGAGTACACAGAGGCGAACTATACGAGAGGCGCAAAAACCACTTTCAGCCGAGGCTGCCCCTTAACTAAACCCTAACAAAGAAATTTTTGCCCCATTCTTTACCATGGCTTAACGAAGCTGGAATTTTATTGCTTATAGATCTTAAAGTAAGGGTAGAGGCTACTCATTCGCTTCAACTTTCGGTTGGTGGTTGTCTTCAGAGGTGATAAAAGGACAGATGTAGATCTACATCTGGAGGAGTCGGGGCATAACGATGCCGCCGACCAGGCCGGCCGCCAAAGCCACCCCTGCGAGAACCACAGGAAAGCTCTGCTCTAGAACCACAGGAAAGCCCTGCCCTTGTACCTCCGTCCTTGTCGCACCCATGGTGGTGCGTTTTGTTTGGGACTGCGGACTGCAGCAGAGCCCTGCATGTGCGACAAGGACGGAGGCGTGAAAGCGAACTTTAGGATCCTCCGCCGCGCAGCCTTTTGTAAATTTGCCGCGCGTCGCGGGCACCGCGTCGATGCGTCGATGCCGGCTGAGGCGCCCCCCCACCAACCTCGCTCCCCCCCCCCTCCCCTGTGAACTGTCAGTTTGTCCGTCTCCCCCCCCCCCCCCCAAACGCTACGAGTTGATTATTCGTATTTAACCTCGAAATGTTTACATCTGTCATCATTGTTGCTGCAGCCCCTTGAAGGTTTGCTGGATTGCTCTGTCCGTGTGTAAAAGCGAACACATAATGGAACGCTTGAAGCCAACTTTAGTTCATGGAACTATTGTACCCGAAATAGACGATACCTTTAGGTACATTGATTTTCTGTGTTAAAAGCAGTCATGAGGAACTTTATTGATGTACTTATTGTGGGCTTTATTTCAGTCCTGACGCCATTGACTTCGTAGGTACCATGATTATGAAAGGACTGTCATGTACTTTTACATGGTACACGAGAATAAGGGTTCCTGAAGACCATGAGCTGGATGAACTTGTTGATCGCTTGTCAGTGTCAAGCTCTACATGGCATAGGATAATTGAACTATGCCATATTGCTGTCTCTTATCATGTAAAGGGTGATTTTAAAAAAAGCAAATCATTTCTAGCAGAATCTTTCATACCTCTTTTAGAGGTCCATGGTATTCAAACAAATTGTGCATTCACAATGAAACACAGGTATTTTGACAAGGATAAAAAAAAACAAGCAAAATTTACTGATTTTTTCTCGCCTGTTTGGCTTCTGTTCATTGCCTTTTGTATTTTAGAGAGGCGTTAAAACATGTCCTTGACTCAACATCAGCCTTTATTCAGTTGTCGAGCTGTGATGACCATGAAGCACGCCGGAATCTATACAATTATGCTAAAACAGTAACAAGTTTTGATTCTATGGACAAATGTCAGCGTGCAGGTGTCCATGCTATCCGCTCCAGGCTATCAGATTATCCAGGTAAGTGTAAGGTGCTTGTACTTATTTTTTGGGAGTTTCTTGTATTCATTGAAGTTTAACTTTACAGACAATATGCTGTATGCAAGAGAAGCTGTTAAGCTTAATCCTGAAGAAGGGCGGTGGCACTATTACCTGGCTGAAGCTCTTTTTGAAGCTGATCAAAGAGGAGAGTTTAAAGGAAGAGATAGATCTGAGGCATATAGAGAAATTATGAAACACAACCAGATTTCTCTAAGTTTATGCCAAGATTCTCCAGAGCCCTTGCTTCTTATGGCAGAAATTCTTGTGTCTGGTGGTGATCCAGAGAGCTGTGAAAAGGCTTATCTTTTAATACAGTAAGTCGAGATTTGTATTAACTTTGCCTACCTCAGCAGAGGATATTAAAAGATAATGCTAAATGTTTTACAGGAATGTACTAAAAAAGTTCCCTAATAGTGCTTATGCACATATGAGAGGTGCTGACATACTTCAGATGTCACAACAATCATTTGATCTTATGCCAAGATCTTATCTTTTGATTGAACCATTTTATCAGAAGGCTATTAAACTAGCAAAAAAAGAATGTGCACTTCTTAGGCACAAATTAGGTTTACATCAGGTTCTAATGGCAAAGCTTAGACTTGCAAATTATGAAGGAATCTACAAGGAAGGTATTAAGAATTTAGAGCTTGCAGCACTTTCCATTCATGATGCTAACATACACTTGATGCTGGCTGGAAATGGTTTATTGGATTCGAGTGTTGTTGGCATCCATCAAATGCCCAGGCCATTGCCATGGGCAGAAGATTCGTCCTCAGAATCTTCAGAGCCATACCTTAAAACTGTCGAAGTTTCTAAGAAAAGTAAAAAGAAGAAAGGCAAAGGCAAAAGAAAGTGATGATGGACTGATGTTATAGCTATTGCTGGAATCTCTTTCAACTTGTTGTTATCATGAACAGTAATTTATGTTCCACTATGTTATTTTTTTATGAAGGAATGATCATAGAATCTTCAAAAGTACAATTTAATGGAACTGCACTTTTATTCTGATTTTAATCAAAGATGAAGATGAACCAATGTATTTTGTTCTTACTTGTATTGCATACAAACACAAATCAATTACCAGTGTAATTTTGAAGATTTGAGATTCAAAATCTTTTACATCTTCTGATCACTTGGAAGAACATTTGATTGTAATGAACTGAATAAAATCAATAATGGTTCAAACATTTTTATTTGAATAAATATTGAGTTGCACAAAATCAGCAGGGAACATTTTTCTCCAAACAAATAACGCTAACTCGCACACCCTGCCCCTACTACGTAGGAATAAAACACTAAATATCAGCAAATCACATATGGTTTTTTCTCACTTTGAGAAACAGCCCGTTTAATCTCATGTTTGAAGAGATTCAAATTCAATTGGCATAAGCTGAAAACCATGTAACAGAAACCAACAAATTTTGAAAACAGGCAAAATTTGTTACTTGCTCCCTCATTAATGTGTGATCTTCCAACCATCAATGCTTTGAAACACAAGCACAGTCTTAGATATCCATCACATAGTTCAGAGGCTAAGTACGATTAAATCCTCACAAAGTTTAGTTCGCATAACTAAAATTACAACATTTAACAATCTTAACAATCTGTAAAAGCAGCAATGACAAAGAACATGATTTATTTTCCTCAGCAGGACTGAGCGCTAAAATACAGTAAACATTGAGGAAAAAAAGATGTCTGACTACAAAAATAAAAAGGTACAGCATTTTGATCCCTTGGGGCTTGTGAGGTAAGGTGTGTAACAATGTGACACATGACTACAACTCTGAATTGAAAGGAACGCCCAAACTATGGCGCGTCTGGAGGGAAACATCTAATAGAAAAGAACAGTAGGAATGAAAACTGATAAAAAATTATGCAAACCGGAATGTCAACAAAAAAATTAAGCACAGATTAAGACAAACACAAGTAATGTGATCATTTGAGAAGACAAACTAAGAAAGCATGAGCAGGATTAAAGAAATTAAAAATTGGGAGCACATGACTGTTCTAAACATTTGTTGCTTTGAAAATTATAATGAAAATATTGCAATAGTGTAATGTACCCACATGATTTGAAAGCTGGGGAAAAGCTGTGCAAAGTCTGGTAATTAAATGCATTTCTGAAGGCAATGGCATACGTTTAGTGTCAGAACACAAGGAATCTATTAATTTAAAAAAAATACTAAAATGAGGCAGATGTTGGGTGCATATATGATACGAATGGGCAAGCACATTCACTGAATGTTTGAAAGGAAATAAGCAGTCTTATTATACACAATCAACTGAACTTCAAGAATAAAAGGTCTTAATGGAATCTGTCACATTAGAACAGGTTAAATAATGTTTATCTTGACTAAAAAAAGTTTATCTTTATATCTTAAAGTGACATTTTTCAAATCAGAAGATGCCAATGGATTTGTTTCTTTTTAAAAAAATCATCAATAAAACACATAAATGATAAAAGGTGAAGGGGCAAATTATTGAAGTTATGTTTTTCCTCTATAATATGCAGTGACTCACCATTAGTATGACTCTCTGTTGCCTGAATAGTACACAAGGTCACATTGTGTACAATCTTAAAACTATGGATAAACACAACAGCTCAGAGTGGATCAAAGCTTCTATGAAATTTTAAGACTAGCTCTAGTAATAGCCTTCATTTGAAACTCATATCATTTTAGCACCGGTGTAAGCATTACTTGTTTCCATTTGTCAAATATACAAACTAACAACAATAAAAATTAAAAGTCTTGATTGCTCTTGCATCTATTTTGCCAAGTGGCTTTAAATGCAAATCAGTTTCCCATTTCAGAAACAAAGTAATACTCAATAGTATTGAAAATACACTAGCTACTATCCAAAATAATAATTTAAAAAACATTGACTAGAAGCCAGAGAAAGAATTGACTCATATCTTCAAACAGAGAATAAAAAGCTGGGACCTCATGAGGCTTCTCTGGATACAGGTATTGCACAGGCCCTCACAAGCAGCCAGGCTGTCAGGAAGACTGCGGACTGCGGCCGCTGACGGAACACTGCGGAGTTACTGCCTGCATGCACAAATACATTAGCATACTGCTCTTACGAGCTGACTTCAAAATTACAAAAGACAAAAAAGAAAAGAAAATGGCAAGGCATTAGTAAAGCGACATCAAGACTACCATCAAAGTATATCAGTAGATAGATGAATTGAGGGATGTTAAAATGGTATTAGAAACGAAAAGGCTTGAGAAGCGAAAACAAAGACTAAAGAGAAGAATGTTTTATGTTCATCACAATAATGTATCTCTTCAGGACACAATGTACCATGTGTTACTGTAAAAACCAATGTTTCATTTTCTTTCCATTTCTTTTTTCTGGGTTACATGCTGTAATGAGCAAAATCAGTACACAGAATCATCATCAAGGAATAGCCTCAAGACGACTGAATGAAGAGAGACTGTTGAGACCACCACCCGACTTGGGAAAGGTGTTTTGTGAACCAACATCTTGTTTCACTTTTAAGAAATACCATAAGGATATAAATAAGGCAAATGCAATTGAGATTCAAATTGCAACTAAAAATGGAAGTTGTGATCTAATTTTGGCAAGCAGAGTCCTCATTTGAATGGATGTAAACAAAATTCATATTTTGTTCATTAAACTTATTGAGCATTGAAAACTTAAGTCTACATTCACCTGTTCTACCATCATGCTTATACAGTATAGCCATGAGGCATCAACTCATGTATCAGAGATAAGGAGCCCAAAACTATGCCCTTCACACACCGAAAACGATACATCATTTAAATAACATCAATTTGAAATAAAAGCTGTGAAAGACGCTCATGTAACTGTCCCAATCTAAGCCGAAGTTTCTACAGAGATTTTGACATACGAATAGGAATCTTTTAAGTCTTAAATACTTCCAATTAAACGCTCAGTCATTTTAATAATCTTATGGTGTCAAATCACCAAATGGTCCAGTTAAAATGAAAAAATTAAAATTGAGAGTTTGAGGAATTTTCTACTCTCCCATGTTCTTGACATAAACAACATGAACTGGACACAAATACAGTAGATTTGGCGGGCATTACAAATTTCAAGAATGTATACTTATTTGTAGAAGTTTTCTCCTAGAAATGACTTACATCTAAAACTAAATGTCCATGTCCACATTCATCTGAAGATGAAATCAATATTACAATATAAGCACAATTTGCTACTGCTTACGCAAGTGACAGAAGAAATATTACCACAGGTAGACACATAAAGAATGAGTTCCCAAACCCATGCAAATGGAAAGTAGAAAAAAATACATTAACTGCAACAATCATGATAAAGTACACAAACAATACCAGGCACAGACAAAGAAAGTTATGTAACCCTCAAAAAAATTAAATAATTATTTACACACAGATGACACAATGACAATGACACATGCATAACCTGAAAAAAGAAAAAATTAAAGGTTGACTAGACAAATGTCAATACTACAGGCTATCACCCACACAAAGACAGATTTAAAGACCAAGTAACAATTATTATTTAAAATATATCTAGCTGCTATGGATTAATAAGTTAGTGCAAACATAAAGCTTTAAAAAAAGGCACATTTCCCACTAAAATAATTGTTTCCATTAAGAGTTGTGAGTTTACAGTACTATTATACACTTTACCATCAAGTTTCAAAGCTTGCATCAGATGCCAAAAAGTTAACATAACACTCTTCAATGTACCAGATGAGTAGCACCATTAACATATCTAATTTTTTTTTAAAGATTGATCCAAATTTTTTTAACATCAACATTATAAAAGCTCACCCCCAATCAAAATGCCTCATTAATATCACAATTCTGAGTAGTTCACAATAAATGCAACACTAGGAATAAGATTAATAAAAACTTATTAGTAGAAAAAAGAAAGAAAAAAAAAGACCTAGTCAAAGAAACAGCTAAGTTTTCTGGTTAATAAAATGTTGTGGTTTAAAAAAAAAAAAAAAGAAATGTCAACTTTAAAACTAAGGATAAGCTACATGTATTGCACTGAGTTTGCATTTCAAAATTTGCTAATTTTGAATGAAATATAAAACTCACAGCCAGAACTTTATTGAGACTGGAAGAAGGGAACTTCCCCTCCACTGGTCACCCAAATATGAACGGCAAAATGTTAAAGAACAAAGTGACATAAAACATAAGTGCAATACGGCTAAGGCAAAAAGTGAGTTTAAATATTTGTACCAAATTTACACCCAAAGATAACAGAACACAGTAAGATTTGAAATCAATTAAATACTAACAGTAACAGGGTTATTCAACAAAAACCACATTTAGCAATGAGAGGAAATTTGTTTGTAACAAAACAAATACTGTAAAACAGTAAAGGCACCAAATTAGAAAAAAAAAAAAAATTAAAAACAACCTGATTTTTAAAAGTACATGGTAGTAACATTAACTAAAGAACTTAATGGAACACTTACTATTTTCTCATGAAGATATTAAAAAGAATGCTGAAGAGAGCTCAGCAGTAGCAACAAGACAATTAATTACCAAAATATAGTTTTTGATATGATTAAACAACATTTAGAACTAGGTACATGATTGCTAAAATCTACTTGCAATGACAAGTTTGGAGACATTGCAGAAATGTATAAGAACCCCAATCTTAGTAACTCTCAAACCTAACAAAAAGGAATTAACATATGGAACTAAGGAATCCATTTTTTTTTCTTTCTTTTAATTTTAAGTCCTTGCTTTACTATTGGGCAAGAACAGAGATGGAGGACTATTGGCAAGATTGGCACACACTGGCACTTCCTTCAACAAGAAAAATATGAGTTGGGATTTGTTCCACAACAGATATTATTTGCATGTAGCACATGATACTGGCACACACTGACATTTCTTTTGATTTATTCACTCACTAATTCAAAACAAGAGCACATGTCAGAAGTCAAAATATTGGGCTCGACAGCTGGTGCTAGTGCTAAAGTAGTACCATACTGCAGGTTAACAATGTCTTGATATTGAAAATGAAACAATGAATTGGGGAAGGGGTGGGGTTGGAGGGAACAGCCAACACCAATAGGCATGCAAGGAAGTTTTTGATTCTTTTTCTCTCTCACTTTACAATACGCATGCCGAAAACACCCCAAGCATACGTCAGCCAAGTTCAGTAGCATAACTTTCAACACCACTGCGACCTGGACCAGCCAAAGACGAGTTGTAGATTGCAGCGCGATAACTGTACCTGTTGGAAGGTGGAGAGCAGGTACTCTCTTCCTCAGTGATCGCCTCAGTGAAGCGGTTATCATCTAGCAGGGGTTCGACCAATTCTGGATATTGTGACATACGGGACCGTAACAAGTAAGCATATGTCTTGTATCTCTTTAACTGAAAAAGAATTTCAGAATATTTGAAGAATAGCACACATTCCAGTTTGAAACTTTGATTTTTAAGATAAAAAGTAACACAGAATACCTCATGCTGAAGAAAAACATCTCTTTCCTTGTGGCCATGAGCATTAAGAGATTTATTACTTTTCCCATCCTTTTCCCCCTTTCGTAATTCTTCCAGCTCAGCCTCCATTCTCAAAACTCTTTCCTCATGATCTTGGAGTTGTTCTCTCTGAAAGAAAAAAGATATGTTAAAATATCTTTATTTGTAATGAAGAATTCATTTCAATGTATTCCAAATATATGCAGATCAAGATAGGGACCATACCAAGTTCAATTTTGTGTGACTACAAGGAAGAAGAGGACGCTGAAACTTCTTCTGAGATCCCACAGCACTTGCCAAAGGTTGAGATGAGAATGATGCACAAACAAAGTTGATTGTGTCAATCCATGATTGTAGTTCTTTGGAGTCACTGAAATTTATTTGACAGAAACAAGAAGGTTGTTGGTCTTTCTACCCAAAAGCAAATGGCAAAACAGAAAACTTGTGCTGACAGGTACTAGAGACAAATTAAAAGTTCTCTATTGTGATACAGCAATATGATCTACGTACCTGGTCTGGAAAAGATATTCTGCCTGATCAGCTGTTTGAAGGCGAAAGACATGCTGCTTCTTGGTGTAATCTGTGGCCTTAGTCGCGAGAGCATGGTGAATACGAATAGCATTGTGCAAATTGTCTGAAAGTTGATTCTTGCGAAAGCCATGCTCATCCTTGTGCAGGTATAGAACCATGTCCCGGAGAGTGCAACAATACATGCGCCAACCTCGCTTGCCAAATGGGGCTGCCAAACAGGTCAGAAAGTTAGTGCTATGTATTAATCAAAGAGAAACATATATGCCATTGGGGTCATACAATGTGCAGAATCTAGCTAGAAAGCCTTTCAAAGTCAGGAAAGAATTTAAATGGTTCAATATTTTATATCACATATAACATAGATAGAAAACAAGTTGTTTTTTTTTTTAAATTTTCCAACATCACAGGTAAATGAATATGATAAAAAGTCATTTTACGGCCTGACAGATAATAATACAGGGAAAATAATCACTTACTTCGTTTTCCATTGGCGTCCACACAGCATTTCCGCATTACATAACCTTTTTTATATTCTATTGCTGAGGCAGCATTTGGAACATCAAGGAATGGATTCATCCCAAGGTTACAGAAACTGCCTAAACTACCTTGAGTTCCTCTCTGGGAAGTCTGTTGCTGTGCCTGTTGCTTTGACTGAATGTCTCCAACACATTCATCTCCATCACTGAAAAGGACCAAAACATGAGTGCAATACAGTATTCAAGATTAAAGAGAGACAAAATAAAGATTTATAAAAGGATAATTCGGACTTACAGTGCCCATTCTAACGGATACATTTTGATGGCTTGATACAGTAATTTCAAAACTTCTCTTGGGAAATTTTCACCATCATTCAATTCAGCCAAATTATCTATGAATTCAACACATGTCATTTTACGACCCACATTTTGGGTATGTAGATCAGTGTTCAACAACATTATTGCACAAGTCAACGTATGCACCGCATCTGAAAGAGAGGAAGAGTGTGAGACTGAAATAATCTCAAAGAATATCACATGAAAGCCCTTAAAGGAATCAATACTTATAAAAACGCTACCTTGAGAATTAAAAGAACCAGGATTGCAATCCAGATAACGTTTGGAGAAATGTACAAGAACCCTTTCCCTCTCTTGAGTCTCTCCGGTCAGACTAAACTGTCTCAAAAACTTACGCAAAGCAATGTCAAGAGTTTCTCTACTGAAATCGAAGTGTTTCAGATATTCATCTGCCACTGCTCTACTGAAATCATTGCTGTAAGTGATAAATTAGATAAATTGTCATATTATTATTACGTAAGATGGATTAAAATAGAATGTGCATGTTATGAACTGACATGAGGTGCCTGTTCAACACTTACTTTTTACATAAATGCTTTGAAATATCAGACTTTTTAAATCCATCTAACATATACAATCGTTTTGCAAGCCTAATGGCTGATGGTAGATCTACTCCTTTAGGGCTGTAATGGTAACTGTGAAGAGATTCAATGTCACTTTCATCTTCCGACAAAGGAGGACTATCTTGGTTTTCACGGAGTTCCTAAAAGGATTATCATTGGTGAGTTACATTTTCACTCAATTATTATGTATACAGTATTACAACTTTTAATAGAAGAAGAGAATCAACCTGATAGATTTGCGGTCGGCTATTTTTCCCCTTTTGAGGACTTCCAGCCCCATCTTTATCAGGACCTTTCACTTCAATAACAATACGATGCTGCAATAGAGGTTTCCATATTTTAAAGCTGATTAAATGATTGCATAATTTACCAATCCATGATTAGCTTTAAAAATTTTAAATATACTTAAGAGCTTGGAAAATGGACTCACCGATGATTCAGGATCCCGAGGAATGCTTGCCATTAGAGTGGAATCACTGTCACTTGCATCACTGCCTTCCATGAGAAGATCTCGTGCAGATAGAATATCCAGTGTTTCCTCCTCCTCGCACAAAACAAAAAACAGTCTCAAGCTAACTTTGTCAAAAATATCAGAACAGGGAACAAGAATATAAATTGGAAAGAACTTCAAAGAGAAATTTTAGATATTCATGTTCACATCCTAAGAACAAAACCAGAATGCAGAAGCCTAAAGGTAAAACTGATGATAAATCAATGACAAGGGTTAAATAGCTTTTGGTAATATATGTGTTCTAATTCGGTACTGCTCTTCGCACACAGCTCTCCAAAATGCTCACATATATAAGCAAAGAAATCCAGCCCTTAACTAAGTAAGCCTTGCTAAAACCCCCAAAACACAAAGGCAAAACAAGCCCCCAGAGCCTTGCCAATACTGATGATAACAATGAGCTCATTGACAAGCTCAGCTTTAGGAAATGGGTGAACTTGCATGGTACTTTATCCCTTGCTGAGAGTCCACATGAAATAACACAGCTGTATTGCAAAAGTTCAAGTAGGAAAAAAGAAAAAGAAAGAAAAAACAGGAAGGAGGCAGGGAAAGGGGTAGAAAAAACTTAAGCTCTACAGTGAAAAAGAAAATGTGAATATATGTATAGTACAGCAGTGTACCTGGAAGTCAGGGCTAGAGATGTTGGAAACTGCCTCTGATTGGCTAAAATCTCCATTGCGCTGAGGGGGAGGATTAATAGGATGCTGATTGACATTGCTGGAGTTGCTGGACATTACAGACGATGACATTGATGTAGGGGATTCCACACCGTCTCGAGTACTGTCAGATCCCCCAGAAGAAGAGGAAGACATCTGTGCAATTGACATTACTAGTATCAATAGGAAAAAAAAATTGATTCCTATCTCACACAAGCATCCCAGTGGTTAAAAATGAAAAACAAACATTGAAATCACAACGAACTAAATTTTACATTTGAAAATTAAGAGACAAATGTTCCCATCAAATTTGAGGGAAAGCTAGCCATTGCAATATTGTTTTGTCATTTGACATGTATTCTCAGCTTAGCTAAATGTTTGGAGTAGCATGAAATAACAATATACTAAAAATGAAGCTTTTCTAACTACCTTCCTACTTAAACCATAAACTGTCTCAGCAGTTAGTAAGCATTCAATTAATTAATTAAGTGAGGCACTGTACCTGTCGTTGACACTGCTCAAGCTCTTCAATGCTTCGAGGCATACGATCACCATGAAGACGTATCCACCACTCCTGTTTTAGATAAATTTAATGTTACAAACAAAAAAACAATTATGGCACACGAAATTTCTTATTTTTGTAATTACCGGGGCATTATAAGTCCACACGATTCGGTCCCCATGTGTTTGTATCAGATCTAAGGCACTTTGCGCGTTAGCGGAAGTGACATTGTCTGTAGAAATTTGAGATTCAGGGTTATCTTCACAACTTTCGCCTTTAGGATTTCGTGAGTTTTCTTCATTATTTGTGGAATCTGGTTGGCTCATTAAACAATAACCCTGTTTGAGCCTTTCTCCATCACTTGGTAGCGTGCATTGGGAAGACATAGTTCGGTGTTCATAAACATCTAGCTTGGAAATGGGATTCACAGTTGAGTCACTAGTCTGAGAAACCTCTGTGGAATTAAACATATTTTCTTTGTGATCCAAGATCGAACTTGGTTGATCATATTTAGAATTGGCCTCAAATCTTTCAAATCTATTCTTGAAGCAATCATTTTCATTGCTCTGGTTGTTTTCTGACTTTGTATCAAGAAGCGTATTTAGGGATGAAGTAACATCTTCATCAATATCTATATCGACAGTTGAAATTGATGAATCTTTCTGTAAACAGAGAAAAAAGGCGAAATTGAGCAATCCCAAAACAAAAGAAGGCAGGAGAAGGCAAGAAAAGAGCAAGATATTACCTGAAGTTGATCTTCAGAACGAGAAGTGCGAACTGAATTGTGATAAGTAAGTAGCTTGCCAGAACTGCAAGTAGAACTACCATGTTCCTGTAATAACTCATGTTTGCTCACACCTACAGGTGAGGTGCCAGCAGAGTTGCAGGATGGAGAATCTGGAAAAATTAGATAGTTATTAAAACTAACACAGAGAGGATAGATTGCAAACTTAGGATTATGAGAAGAGATGAAGTTGTCATACCCAACTTGTGACGTTTAATGCCAAGATCACTTTCATTAGGTGAAGTGGGAACAGAATTATGACGATGATTCTGATGGTTATGATGGTGCCGCAGCAATAAACTATCAACCTTTTTACTATGTTTCGGTAAGACAGAGGATTGCTGTGTTCGTGACAGGTTGAGAATCAAATCACCAGTCATCATGTAAGCTTCAAAGCGCGGAGGACCAGATTTGTCAAGCTTTTCAGCAGGCCCACCTAAAGGTTCCCACACAACTAAAGCAAATTGGTTAGTTGTAAATAAAACATAATTTGATTGTTTTCCTCTTCTTTTAAAAAATTTTCACTTCTACTGACCTTCATTTTTGTCACTTGAGGAGACAGCATTCTTACGAGTCTCTCCACCATTGCGCTCCTTCAAGACTGGACTTGTAACAGAGGATCCAGATGTCTGGACACAACAAACAGGAAATAGCAATTTAAAAAAGGAAAAGAAAACTAAAAACAATCATTATTCAGGGGTCTATCACAAACCAGTTGAGAAGATTTGAGGTGACTTACCCTTGTTGGAATGGCACTACCATTGTTTTGTTTCAAGCTATGTTTAGGGCGGGGTATTTTACTGCTTCGAATAGATGGAGATGATGTCGATGATGATGAAGATGAAGATGTAGACGATATAAGTTCACACAGGTCATCGGCATCTTGTGCATGAGGAGACGTAATATGACATAAAACTTTTGCCTTCAGAACTGGATCTAAAAGTGAAGATATTGACATAGACAATATAGCTCACATCAAAGAGAAGGGTACAATACACTAATATATGATAACCAGTCAAACAAAATCAATTAAACAAAACTCACCTCTTTTTAGAGTTAAACGAACTGGGTCCTTAGAAAGCCTTACACATTTCAGGACTGAAACATATACACACAGAAACAATTGTAATCCATGCTGTAACCATGATAGTTTGCAACAATTGAAACCAACAATCTATAACCTATTTCCGCCAGTTCTTCACATTCATCCAAGAGAGAAAATCAAACTAGAAATTTGTAAACTCCCCTTCATTTCTAAATAATTTATTTAATTCAGTAAAAAGGCCTATCCCTTAAAATTTCTCGTATGCATGATAAAAGAAGAAAAATGGAAAACTAAAAAAACGTTTTTAGAAAGCAAAATACGCCCTACTTATGAGTATGTCATCCATCCTTTAAATGCCAGTTAGAAAATGCATTTAAAATGTTATTCTATTTTATGCATTTGATGCATGAAAAATGTATTACGTCTGAGGCATGCTTTAGTGTGGCTAGCAGCATTATTGAAGTATATTGGGAGCGCTAGCTTAGCAGACAATGTAAAGTAAGAGTTAACAGTAAAGACTGATTTTGTTTTTTCCAGTTCACCATGATGTCCTGCTGCTGTAAACCAAGGATCAACCCCTCACCAATATGTTGCTGCTCTTGGCCACCTAAGCCCCATCAGTGCTTCTGCAGGGATAATTCCCCTGTCAGAAACATTGTCACATGTCAAAATTTTACACCTGACTGTCCATGCAGTAACTATGCATGTCGTCCCCGACAACCACCGTTCAGAACTATGCAGAAGGCTCTTGTCGACAAGTGGATGGAGGTAGAAAAAATGGGAAAACTAGCACACATGTACTGGTGTCAGCACAGAGCCTTACAGCAACAACTGGCATGTCTACAAACAAAGTACTGCAGGTTGCAAAACTGGGGATATTCAGAAGGAGAAACCATGGACAACTGCAGATGCAGGCCAGAAAATCCATCGGTTTACCAAGGAGTATTGAGACTTGGCGATAAGAATAGTCCACAAAACCAACTCTGCATATGCAACAACACTCAGCAAGCCATGACAACATACAGAGGAGAAGTAAGGATCCATGATCAAGATGAAAATGAAGGGCGTTGCTGTAAACCAGCAACTTGTGGCAATGACTACAGTTTCTTGGAAACTGAAAAACTGAGAATCAAGTGTCAAATGGAAGAATTGAACAGAAGACTCAATGAGGTCAAGAAATGTGAAGAGCTAACACATGAAAGATTGCAGAGGTTACGTGAAGAACTAGCCTACCTAGAAACTAAAATGAAATCTAACTGGGGTCAAAATGCAGTTGACAGATGTACACCTGCTAAGGAAAACCAAACTCGATTTTTTTGATGGAATGCGTACCTTCTTTGGTTGTTAATCTGCTGACGTCTGTATCGTTTACCCGTAGTATAATGTCACCTGCCTCAACCTGTGAATAAAAAATGTCTATGAGTACAGTGGTGCACATAACAAAATACAAGTGGAGAAAAGATCTAAAATCATCTTGCTTCTAAGGTTCACAACCAAATGAAATCATGTGTCAAAGTATAAGCATTTGAGTTGGGCATGACTGATAAGGCGAAAAGAAACTGCAAGTCGAATGAATGAAATTTACTTCATCTGCCAATCCACACTCTTCCGCACACCTTATATTCTCCACAAACATTTGAATAACTCAACACATCACGGTTCGACTTTCAAAGAGTTGCTTGACAACAACAGGGTGACAGCGAATGACAGCGAATGACAGGATACCATGTCACACGCCCCCCACACCTGGCACTGCAGTGCTGGAGGGTACGAGCCAAGTGTCCCCATGTCTCTACCGAATGTTCACTAGGCCTGAAGCCTCAAAACCACCCGATAAACTGCCGTTTTGTTGTGTTGTTCTCTAGGTCAGCAATTCCCCCTGGTCCCTGGTCCACCCACCTGGCCGCTGTCGGCCGCCGACGAGTGCTCCACGATATCGTAAATGACGTGCGGGAGTCCTGACAGCCCCAGGAGCGAGAAGCCAAGTCCGGCAGAGTCATTCTGCTTGGCGAGGGTCACGACCAGCTCCTGAGCAGCCATCTCTAGGGCGCGGGCGCGGGCACGGGCGCAGTGTCGAGGCCCAGGCCCAGGCCCGTGGGGACTGCAGTGACCGCTGCCGCCGCCGCCGCCGCTCGCAGGCACATTTGGGTCGCAGGGCAGGGCGCTGCAGGGGTGCAGGTGCAGGGGCAGCTCAAATACTTTGGCTTTCTACTTCTCTCACGGCTCGGCTAGCAGACGAGGGGAGCGCCGCTGCGGCCGCTCCAGTCCACACAACCCGTTTGAAGCAAACACGATAAAAATAAAAAATGTGCAGCGCGTTTAAGAGTTCGGACAGGATGAAGGCAATGTCGGAGGCGTCAAGGAAAACAACTTGATGTTTCAGTTTCAGGGCGTAAGTTTTTCCCCTCGAACGATTGTTCGATGTTCGAGATGTTCAACGGTTTGATAGTATCGGCCGAGCTCTCGCGGAATGAATGAAAAATCGCTACTGCTTTTTTTGAATGGCTCCCACCACACCGTCACCCAACTTCAACTTGAATGATCCATGCCATCATGATGCAATAGACAAACGTCAATCATTTGCATTATGTTGAAATGGGAACTAGCTTTTCATTTCTAAGTATTTCAAAAAAAATTCAAATGCTAGTAAGGAATATAACTAGGGATGTCGACAACGAAAATGCTTACCTTTTAAATAAATAAACTCACCATTGGGAAATATTTTCTGTTGAAAACATGTGTCAGTTTCGAAACAAGTAACAGGTCTTAGGTCTAGCTCATGTGTCAACATGGTGTCAAGTGAAACGACGATGAGACAGATCAACCGTTTAAAACCTGCCGCGCCCTTGGTCATGTACACCAACATACTTTCGAACTGCTGCCAACACTGGCCATCTCCGCAATAGTGGGGACTGCCCAACAGAGCAGGTCAGAGCACTTTCATCGGTTAATTCTTATTTATATCCAAATAAATATCATTGTATTAAGGAACTTGTTCGGTCACTTCGTTCAGAACTTTCTTCCTAATATTTTTGTGTGGTACTCCGACTGTGACCAGACCTGACCAGCGAATATCTGACCGGACATACATAAGAAGGCAAACAAAACTCCATATCCGTTGCCTGTGGACCCCTTCAACAGCTATTTTCTTTCCGGCATTGTCGTAGAACCACCAACATGCCTGTGAGTATTGCGGCGTATTAAATTTAGAGATTTTATGATGTTTCCTGGCAGTGAAGTCCTCGAGAAACAACCCGGTCGTTGTCGATTTTGTTGTGATGTTAAATTTGCGGAGGAAATGTGAAAGAAACTTTCTCTTGCTTTCATCCCATCCCTGCATGTCAAAACACGTTCCACGTCGGTAGCGAATATCCCCATGTGACTATCGCATTTTACGATCATTTACTAAATAATTTTACATATTTGCTTGTACGCTGCTGAATTTTTTTCTGAAAATCGGTAGTTCATGACTTACGTTACGTAGACTGTTGATCAACAGTGCCTATGCACGGATGAAATATTCCGCCGTGCAGCATGGGTCAGCCTATGAGATTAGTGATTAGCGTTGTTAAGAATGCTGAATTCGCATGTTTGTGTTGTTTTTCGAGGTAACCTCTTTGTTGGGGTTTCATCTTAACGGTCGATGTGAGAGCTAAGTTAAAACTTCTGCGCGCATACCCACCAGTTTTGAGGTTATGGCGCCCTCAGCGGCAACCTCCGTTATTCCCCTACTATCTTCCATTAATTGTATAATTCATTGTGGACATTCGTCCTATCTGTGACTGTCAATATTTGTTTGTTTGAAGACTCTCGGCGATATGAAATGAATCAGTCATAAATCTGCTCTTGCACAATTCAATGCAAACTCTCCCTCCCCCCTCTCCATCCTTGTTTGCACCATCCTGTGCGTCCTTCGACGTTGTTTTAGCAGAACAATTTTTACTCTTTACGTTGTCTCTACTCGAATTGTCTCTTTGTTTCAGCTTGCCAGAGATTTACTGCACCCCAGCGCTGTGGAGGAGAAGCGTAAACATAAGCTCAAGCGATTGGTTCAACACCCCAATTCGTATTTCATGGATGTTAAGTGCCCAGGTATGAACTTTGTATTTCGCATTTTGAAGACCTGATGGTATTAGTAGTTCACTTGTATAATGTGTTGTCTTCCTTCCAGGATGTTACAAGATTACTACAGTCTTTAGCCATGCACAGTCTGTCGTCGTGTGTGCAGGATGCTCCACAATTCTGTGTCAGCCAACTGGAGGTAGAGCTCGCCTGACTGAAGGTAAATATCAGGCTGTCAGTGTTGTAATTTGATGACATGCTCTTGTGCAACGATCACTTTTCTGTGGAACTGAAACTTCCTTGTGTTTACAGGCTGCAGCTTCCGAAGGAAACAACATTAAGTATGGGTTAATAAATTTATAAAAATATCATCTGCTTTTATTTTTAATCACCATTCTGAAGTGAACATTGTTTCATGTAAATTTTTCTTTTGATTGAAATTCTATCACAGTCCATTAGTATTAACTTCATTTATTTAAGATGTTATCACAGTCCTGCACACTTGGCGGTCCAAAACTGAGTAGCAATATCGCGAGCTAGTTTTGTCAAATTTATTGCCTGCATGTTCACGATCATAGCTACACTTACACCAGATGGCAGTTCTCGATCTTTTGGCTCTTGTGGAACAATCAAAAGAATACTGCTAGCTCCCACAGCTCCACCTGTGTGATTCACGGAAAACGATTGTGGCTCTACTCCTCCACACTTCGTCAACGCTGGGGTGACAACCCATCCTAGCCCGTACCCACTAGTTGGTGCAAGGCCCTTAGGGGCCTGTATGGTATAAGGAGAAATAGTCCACAAAGCTTCAATGGTGTCCCTCTTGAGATAACCGTTGGGGCCTCCTTGGTAGCAGTAGAGCATTGCATCACCAAACTTGACAAGATCCCCCACAGTTGATTGGAATCCTCCTCCTGCCCATTTGCAGGAATTGTCAACGCATGGTGAGTTAATCAGTTTACCATGCTTGTTCCGGGTGTAATATCTGTCAAACAAGGTGATTTATTAAGAGAATGTTACAGAAAATAATGGAAGCATATTTCAGTAATACCTTGCTCGGTTTCTTGTTATTAAATCATTTTCATCCATTCTGGTATGAGTTAAACCCAGTTGGTTACACATATTGATCATTAATTCACGGTAAGATATTCCAGCACATTTTTCCATAACTACACTGACTAATGTCCATGCAGGAGAGGAATACAAATACTTCGTTCCTGAGGAAAAGGAAAATGTTTTAGCATTTTATCACAGATTGCTAGAAAGTGTTTCAGATGGAGTACCACACCTGGCTCATGCAAAAGCTCATCATTTTCAAAAATAGTCAAGGCATCTTCCACCGTCTTAAAACGAGTATTCATGTAGAATTCTGGAATGACTTGCTGATCAACTGAAGGAGTCGTTTCCTCTCCACCTTTCCAATGGCGAATTCCAGCCAAATGACTTACTAGATGTCGAGTTGTGATTTCAACCTGGGATGTAAAACAATCAGTTAAATGCACACATTTATGGTCTCTTAATACATACTTCTCACACTTGCCACATACAGGCTTGCCTTCGAATGTCTTCTTTGGAAATTTTGGAACATAGAGCTGTACAGGTTGGTCTAGATCAATTTTCCCACTTTCCCAAAGCTTTGCCAGAGCTGCCATAGTTAGTGACTTACTAATGCTGGCGATCCGCATGACAGTTTTGGGAGTGCAGGGCACACCATTTTCAACATCTGCATAGCCAAATCCTAAAAAGAGAGGACAAATAGTTTTTAGCATTGTAATGGTAAAAATAATTTGAAATCCTCTGGTTCAACTGATGCCCAGCTTTGAACACTTAGTGAGGTTTTTCCTATTTTTGTAAATTTTTTGGTGTCCGAAAATTTTTGCACACTTTCCTAAAACGCTAATCTAAATGTTTGGAATACTGGTCCTAGTAATAGTAATTAGAAATGGCAAACAAAATGTGAAAAGTTTTACACAAAGTTGTGTGCAGTTGCCTAGAAGATTGCACTTCATTATGCTGAGTTGTAATCAACATCAGGAACAAGGAAAAATTTGCACAGCAATTGGTGCGCAACTTTCAACGTTTATGTCCTGTGTACTAAGGTAAGGGCAAAAGCTTCATCTGTGCGTGCATACCACTTCTTCCAGTTTCAATCGTTCTGCAGTCTTATAAAATGACGCGAATGCTCATGTTTGTATAAGTTTCATGAGTTTTGTGCGCTGCAATGTTGAGGTGAGCAACAAATAAAGGACACGCACCCTCAGTCCACACAGTCTTGCCGTTCACGTTGACTGCAATGCTCACACCGGGTATTCCCATCTCCTCCTTGGTCAATTTGATCATTTCTCTACTGGCTTGAATAGCAGCGTCGTAGAGGGAAGTCCGAGGGACGACATCACCGACTGACACTTGCCCGCCGACCAGCTGATCGGGCCGGGCGGGGCTGTAGGCGGGGGCGGGGGAGGCGGCAGCTACTGCGGCAGCAGCAGCGGTCGTCTGCCCCTGATCCGGCTGCCGCAGCAGAAACGACGCTGCGACCCCCATTGAAAATCCACCCACTGCTCCGGAGGTTATCCACCAACGTCGGCCGAAACTCGCCATTGATCTGTGCCACTATGCGATTCACACTGCAGAAACTGTGGGAATCTACCGAGCGTTTTTAACACAAAACACCGCGTTTCGATTGACTGCTGTGCCCGTGTTTACATGCACCTTTGTGCTCGTCCCGTGTTGCCAGATTGCTCTCTGCGCTATGCATGTTAGTATCCGAGTGGCCTTGTGCCATTCGTCATTCTAGAACAAAATCGTAAGAAACTTGAAGTTTTACCGATGAAAGTCAGCTTCAAAAATAAGTGAACGTCTAGGAGAGCGATATGATTGTCGCATATTTTCTTTACTCAAGTCGTTTGTGTTTTCGATTTTTCTTTTTTGTCAGGGCTATTACCATGAGTAGCAATGAGTATGAGTCCGAAGGGCCGTGTCAAGTTCATCTGTTTGTGGGCTCTATTCTGTTTCTGTTGTGATGAAAATGGATGAAAATGGCGAGCAAAAGGCCCGCTCTCTCCGCTCCTGACCACTTGTCCTGCCCCTCAGACCCGCTTAGAGAACTCTTTGAAGCTTGCAAGACCGGGGATATAGTGAAGGTGAAGAAGTTAGTGTCACCCCAAACAGTAAACGCCCGAGATACTGCTGGAAGGAAGTCCACCCCCCTTCACTTCGCAGCTGGTGAGTAGCGTCCTACAACGTTGTTTATCTAGCCTATGGTGCAATATTTGCGTTCTATTTACTGTCCGCAATTCGAAACAACTCTAGTCTCACACGGAATCCACCATTATCCATTTCAATCTCTGCAGACTGCTGAACAACAGAATGAACACAAACCCCCTCCCTCCCCCCCCTCCTAGCTTTATTGTACTCACTAGAGAGGGCTGGGTGATTTTTCTCTTCCTTGCCTCAGTTTTGGACAATTTTCATCTGCTTTTCTGTAGTATTTCATCATCATTGCTTTTAAATTTTATTCTACAAAGTAATTAATAGGTGTTGTCAGTCAAAGCCTCTTTCCGTTAACCAACAGGTTAAATATGAAATTTCACTTTAAAAGACACTAACCAACTTAAACCAACTTAAATTTTGTATCCATTTATTTTTCGTCTAGGTTATGGACGGAGAGATGTTGTAGAACTTCTATTAGCCTCTGGAGCATCGATTCAAGCCCGAGATGATGGTGGACTGCACCCGCTGCATAACGCATGCTCATTTGGTCATGCTGATGTTGTCAGATTATTATTAGAGGCTGGAGCCAACCCAAACACTAGAGATAATTGGAACTACACACCTTTGCATGAAGCTGCCATCAAAGGAAAAGTTGATGTTTGCATTGGTGAGCAGAATTTAACAATGGCATTAGAATTGTCTTTTGTGCACTGGTAAATTTACTGTTCTCTTTTTCCTCTCAGCACTCCTTCAGCATGGGGCAGATGCAAGCATACGCAATACTGAAGGAAAGACAGCTGTGGAACTGGCAGATGCTGCCACACGGCCTGTACTCACAGGAGATTATCGGAAAGAAGAGCTTCTTGAGGCTGCAAGATCGGGAGCGGAAGACAGATTGTTAGGGCTTCTTAATCCTCTCAACGTTAATTGTCATGCAAGTGATGGAAGGCGTTCAACACCATTACATTTGGCTGCTGGCTACAATAGGAGCCGAGTTGTCCAACTCCTCCTTCAGCGTGGAGCTGATGTTCACGCTAAAGACAAAGGGTAATCAAAAAGACTACTACAGTTTGTTGTTGTAAACATTGTGTCAAGGCCCTATAATATTTATTGGATACTTTTTTTTTTGCAGAGGTCTTGTTCCATTGCACAATGCCTGTTCATATGGACATTTTGAGGTAACTGAAATGTTACTCAAACATGGTGCACTTGTCAATGCCATGGATTTGTGGCAATTCACTCCACTTCACGAAGCTGCCTCTAAATCCAGAGCTGAAGTTTGCTCTTTACTCTTAAGTCACGGAGCTGACCCAACTCTTCTGAACTGTCATTCAAAATCAGCCCTTGATGTAGCACCAACCAGAGAACTTCAAGACCGTTTAGCTTGTATGAAATATTGTCTCTCTGATTAGTCTTTTCATATTTTTGAGCATCTTGTTCATTATACTTTCTTTTTCCAGACGAATTTAAGGGACATTGTTTGATGGAGGCAGCCAGACAAGCTGACCCAGCTAGAGTGAAAAAATACCTGACTGCTGAATTAGTTAATTTTAAGCACCCTTATACTGGTGATACACCCTTGGTAAGTAGTGTAAGTAGTCTTCTGTCTTTATCTGTAGATGTTTCCACTCTAAAAGAATGTGTTTGTAGCATGCTGTGGCTTCCTCCTCATCTCCTAAACGAAAACAAGTCATTGACATGCTTGTTCGGAAAGGAGCTCACCTTAATGAAAAGAACAAAGGGTTCCTTACACCTCTTCACTTAGCTTCTGACAATTCTCATTTTGATGTAATGGATGCCTTACTGCGTCATGGTGCGAAGATCAATACCTTAGATGCTCTTGGACAAACAGGTACATTTATCTTTTATTTATTATTTTATCTATTGTTTTTATAAATGTGGTTGCTTTTCCGTAGTGTGGGTGCTTAATTTGGACTTTGCTGCTGTGCATCAAAATTGATAGAATCATTATATTGAGAATAATTGAAAGCACTCTTAGTCTCATGTGTTGGCTTGAACACTCTCATTTTACAGCTCTGCATCGTGCTGCCCATGAGGACAATGTACAGGCTTGTCGTATTTTACTTTCCTACAATGTTGATCCCAGCATTGTTTCTCTACAAGGATACACTGCTGCTCAAGTGGCAACTGAAAATGTTAACAAAATATTGCAGACAACAAAGCCCTGTTAGTAAAATGTCTTATCTATTGTATTTGGTTTCAATTGTGTGTAGTTGTGTTTTTTATCTCACATTATATTCATGTTTAGCTGATCCGGTTGCAAGTTGTGTTGATGTTGAAAGCCAAATGTTAGAAGCTGCCAAAGCAGGGGATTCAGAGCAAGTACAGAGGCTGCTGAGTGCATACCCACAGATTGTGAACTGTAGGGATTTAGATGGACGGTAAGCTTTTGTTTATCAATTCTGTTTCTGTATGTCAATTACGTATCTTATGTACAAAGTTTTTTGAAATTTTATGAACATTATAACCGTACCATAATATAATTTTGCTCCCCCTGCAGTCATTCAACCCCTCTTCATTTTGCGGCTGGTTACAATAGAGTGGCAGTTGTGGAATTTTTACTCGCTCAGGGAGCTGATGTACATGCTAAAGATAAAGGGTTGGTATTCATTCTATTTCTACTGAAGTAATTAACATTAACTGAATAAATCTCTTAAACTATTGTTTGTTTTTTTTTGTTTTTGTTTTTTTTTGTTTTTTTTTTTCTGCAGTGGCTTGGTGCCTTTGCATAATGCATGTTCTTATGGACATTATGAAGTGACAGAGCTTCTGGTGAAGCATGGAGCAAGTGTAAATGTGGCAGATCTTTGGAAATTCACTCCACTTCATGAAGCAGCGGCCAAAGGAAAATATGAAATTGTTCGCTTACTTTTGAAGGTAAGTATGTGTAATTCAGCATTTAGTGAGCTGATAAGATATAAGCACATGGGTAATTTTTTCTTTCTCATTGTTGATGTTCATGTTGTGTCAAGTTGTGTCCGAGAGTTGAATCAAAACTCGCCAAGTCAAGCTTGTTTAACACCATTCAATCAACTGTTTAACGTGTATCTTGAGAAACCTTTCACCAAAACAAGTTTTTCTTTTCTGTCTTGTGTTTCTAGCATGGTGCTGATGTTACCAAGAAGAACCGTGATGGAGCAACACCCTTGGACCTTGTCCGGGAAGGAGATCAAGATGTGGCTGATCTGTTGCGTGGCAATGCAGCACTTCTTGATGCAGCTAAAAAGGGCAATTTGGCCCGTGTTCAGCGCCTTGTTACTCCGGATAATATAAACTGTAGGGATGTACAAGGCCGAAACTCAACCCCGCTTCATCTTGCAGGCAAGTGCCTTCCTCTGTGCTTTGCTATGTATCGTATGATTTCCATTTTATTTATGAGGGTGTGATGAAAAATTTCTAAATTGCCATTCTGAGCTAAAACAGTAACACTGGTATGTTATTTCTTTGTAAGGTATTTCATTAATTTCGTATTAACTTGGATATAGGGCGCATGTTATTCTCATTATATTAATTATGTGTGACTGTGTGTGCGAGTGTGTGTGTGCTTGGTTTAAAGGGTTCTGAATAACCTTTGAGGATATCGAAGTGCATCTGAGGGTTTTTTCCCCATGATTAAAGCAAAAAGGCCCTAGTGTGATTGAATGAATGTTTGTGATAGGTTATTAACTGAAGTAAGTTTAATCTTGTTGCTGTTTTACATGAATGTGACACTATTTCTGATCCTCGAAAACAGTAAAAACTTCTTAAAATGAGCAGGAAATTTTATAAGTGGGATACTTTGTTAGCAGCTTTTATTGGTCTTCCCAGAGTTATCAGTCAATGAAGCACTTTGATTTTTGGGATTGTTTCTGTAACCATTCCTTTTTCTTTTCTCCCCCATAATTCTTTTTAACAGCTGGCTACAACAATTTGGAAGTGGCAGAGTTTCTACTGGAACACGGTGCTGATGTGAATGCTCAGGATAAAGGTGGTCTGATCCCCTTGCACAATGCCTCTTCTTATGGCCACTTGGACATTGCTGCACTCCTCATCAAATACTCTACTGTGGTGAATGCCACTGACAAGTGGGGCTTCACACCCTTGCACGAAGCAGCCCAAAAGGGGCGGACCCAGCTCTGTGCGTTACTGGTGAGTCTGCACTCTACTCAACTCTATTCTTTGCTAGTTACTCCACAAAGCATCAAGTACGTAGTTTTTGGAGTGCATGTTCCTTTCTCGTTGACAACTTGGAGTTGGAACTGGAAGCACTTCATGACAGCTCAGATTGCACTCGGTGTTGTTACTTTCATGTACCAGCTGTAAAGGGCTGTCACCCTAGAACATACTTGTGGTTGTGTTCTGTCCCAGGGGTACTTCTCTATAAATTCGGGCGCACATCGATTTTTTAGCCTTACCCTGATATATCATTATTTTCTTTCTTTTTTCATTTCTTGATTTCTTTTTGGAGGCTGTACACTTTTTTTTTTTTTATGGAGTGAAGCACTGACCCCGACCTTGTCCCTTGCTCTGTCGCAGCTCGCCCACGGCGCCGACCCGTTCCTCAAGAACCAGGAGGGCCAGTCGCCCGCCGACCTGGCCACCGCGGACGACGTCAAGTGCCTGCTCCAGGACGCCATGGCGTCGCAGCAAGGGGTGGCGACCTCCCCGGCGCCCGGCGTGCGGCTGCAGGGCGCCCCCGCCCCCGCCCCCGGGCCCGCCACGACGCCCGTGCCCGCGCTCACGCCGTCCACGCCGCCCTCGCCCGGCGGTGCGGGCGCGGGTGCGGCCCAGGGCGTGCCCTGCCCCTGCCCGTGCCCCGGCGGCAGCGAGCTGGTGGTCATGCCCTCGGGCACGCCCGTGCCGGTGCCCGTGCCCGTGCCCGTCGCGGTGCCCGGCGTGCGCGGCGGCCTGGGCGTTGGCCTGGGCCCCGGCCCCGGCCTCACCCGCAGCGGCAGGGCCTCCCCGATGCCCGCGGGCGCGGGCGACGGCTGCTGCTCGCTACCCGAGTGCCAGAAGTCCGAGGGTGGCTCTGGCGAGGCCGTGCCCTGCAACATCACCAGTGTGGCCGGCTTTCTCAACAGGTGAGCACTGATTGATTTATTTATTGATTGATGGATTGACGGATTGATGGATTCATGGATGGATGGATGGATGGATGGATGGATTGATGGATTGATGGATTGATGGAAAGAAGAATTAACAAACAGCTTATACTTCATGACGTCAAAAAATTACAGAAAGTACCTAAAAAGTCCAGAAGTCTAATTTAATATTATATCTTTTTAAAAAAAGTTGATTACAGAAAGATACCATACCGTAAGATAAAATATAAGTTATGAAATCATTAAAATCAATTTAACAATAGGTATCTTTTTTATCTAATTGATTTGCCTAATTTAATTAAGTACAAAAATTTCTGCAGACTGATTCAGCACAGTGCTCTCCTCGCCCTGTCTCCTGCTCACTCATTGGGCGCGCCGTATAGGTGCAAGAGAGACAGAACGAGGAGAGCGCTCTTCTCAATCAGTCAACTGCTTCACAGTAACCGTGAAAGTATTTTTTATTTGAACGAAGTTACGCAATCAAATTTGTGCGTCGATTTGCCCACTTTTGTACATATATTTGTACAAAGTCCAGCTTTTGTTTTTTCCTCGTTGTTACGTTTTTTTGTTTTTTTTCCCCACAAAATTGTGTGAGAAGATTTAAATGTTTAACTTTGCACAAACCTTTACACCAAAACCTCCAGATTACAGTGAGAGTGTTGGTTCTGCCTCTTGTTCTGAGCTTTATGGAACAGTCTCCTGACTTAGTGCTGCTCTTTCCTTTTCAGCCTGGGCCTGGATCATCTGTTGGAACTGTTTGAAAGAGAACAAATTACTCTTGATATTCTTGGAGAAATGGGACATGAGGACTTGAAGCAGATTGGAATTAGTGCCTATGGATACAGGCACAAATTACTTAAGGGCATTGAGAAACTCTATTCAAGCAATGGTAAGTGTGAATCTTCAACCTTCAAGAAAGAATATGCTCCTTAAAAGAAGATAACACCACTTTGGTTATTGATGTGATTGTGTTTCAGGCACTCCAAACCTTGCTCCAGTCCCTCCTGGCACATTACTTGTTGACTTGCTGAATGATGACAAGGAGTTCATTGCAGTAGAAGAGGAGATGCAAAGTACTGTTAGGGAACATCGAGACAATGGCCACGCGGGTGGAATATTTTCCAGATATAATATAATAAGAGTAAGTTTATTATAAAATTCTTCTCCTCATTTTTGGCTGTTTGAATTTTTCAATCAAAATTAACTTGATCTGCTTTGTGTAGATTCAGAAGGTCCAAAATCGGAAGCTTTGGGAACGCTACTCTCACAGACGTCAAGAAGTTAGTGAAGAAAATGGGAATCAATCTAATGAAAGAATGCTCTTCCATGGATCTCCATTCATGAACGCCATTGTTCAAAAGGGCTTTGATGAGCGTCATGCTTATATTGGTGGCATGTTTGGGGCAGGTCTGTTAGCGCAATTTACATTTACTTGTAGACCTTTGGGTGTTGAAATTATTTTAAGTTTTCCTTTTTTTCCTCCCTTTTTTTTCAGGCATCTACTTTGCAGAGCATTCTTCCAAAAGTAACCAATATGTTTATGGATTTGGTGGAGGAACAGGCTGTCCCTCTCATAGGGATAGATCGTGCTATATTTGTCACAGGTAGAGTAGACTTTGAGTTCCTGTTTTATTTCAATGAGTTTCATCCATCAAGTCTAACCTGTTGCCTTAAATTCTCTCCATAGACAACTGCTTTTGTGCCGAGTTACTCTGGGAAAGTCATTTTTACAGTTCAGTGCAATGAAAATGGCACATGCACCCCCTGGCCATCATTCAGTCCTAGGGAGGCCTAGTGCAGGTGGGCTAAACTTCCCGGAATATGTTATTTATCGTGGTGAACAAGTGAGTATGCCTTCATAATCAAAGTACTGTTTTATAATTCTATCATGTAAGGTATCTATAGCACTGGTTTCCTATTTCTACAGGCATATCCAGAATACCTCATAACTTACCAAATTTTAAAACCAGAATCTGTTAATGACGACTCCGAAACCAGATGAGGATGTATTATATTGTTTCTGCATAGCACAATTGAATTATTTTTAATATCTATCAGGAAGCCTCTGCTGCTGCCACTATTGAATTTAGAAGTTCATCATGATTTGCAACATGTTGGTCCTGTTCTATTTTGTGGCTGAAACATAAACCAAAAGAAAATGAGTGTTTGAGACAATAATGAAGGAAAAACCTTACTTAGTGTCAAAGACAACTGTGAGGAAGCACTTGAATTCTACTTAAATTCCTTCAATTTCTCAATATTTCATTTGAGTTATTTGAAGGGTGTGCAGGCCTATTGTAGATTTGGATTTTTCTCTTGAGTTTGTGTGTTAACCAAACTGTTGTTACCACATGTTCTCCCACTTTGATTATGAAGATCAGGTCTGGGCTGAGGCTGTCTGTTTGGTAGGTTTGCGCTAGTTCTTGCTAGTTTCTTGAGTTAATGAGAGTCTATTTCAGGACTGATATGATCATTTAAACGTTCATTAATTTCCAAGCTAGCAGGTGTATTACTGACTTTCTTATGTGATGATGTATGTCCCCTCGCATTGTACTTTCTTGGAGACATTTGTACTGCTGCTTTTTTTTCAATTTGGATTAATTCCAATTAATTTTTTAGTCATATCCATATCAGTACACCTCACCAAATATCATCGCGGGTGGAACTCATAACTGGCCTTTGTGCTGTCATGTATGTAGTTACCACTTAAGCTGAGAATGTGGTTTAAGTTCTCTGAAGAAAAACTTGTGGTTTGTGGTGCACATTTTATCTCATTTTTGGTTGTGATGAATATTATTTCAGTTTTTATGTTAAACTTTTTAATATCACATTGACAGTTTTTTTTTTATTTACTTGTGTGTTTCTTGTGATGTGTTGATAGTTTGGGAAGCTGCCTGAGATCTAGCAATATTGATCTATCTTTTAAACACTTAAATTACTCTAATACTCCTGTAAAATTTCATGAATGCAGTTGCTTGCTACGTACATAGCCTTCCATTTATGATGTTTCTAGCATCTGTTTTTAGTATTCTCAGGATTGGCCCACACTCCATCTGACATACCTTTTTGATTCTCTCTTTTGTTTCAGTTGAGTTCTCTGTTTTCAATCTATGATCTTATTTTGTATAGAATTGATTAGACTGCTATAAAACATCATTACAGGAAGAAATTAACTACATATGGGTGCCTTTAACAAATACCTTATCCAAGGTACTGGCAGAAGAAGTTTTAACTATCGTGTTCACTTAAGTGGCTTTAACTAGTTCAGCTCTTAACCTAAATATCAATTCTTTTCTTGTGAAAAAATATTGTCAGCATTTTATGCAGGAAAAAATATCCTGCCTGATTATCTGTGACTAGCAGTACCTGAAAACAATCTCTTTTGAAACAACTATTTTCCCATGTACATATGTTTTTTTTCCTCTTTCATTGTGAGAAATGTGAAGAAATTTAAGGTATGTATTTCTAATTTGTATTTGTGTGATATTGTGTAGCTGTCCGGCTACTTTTCAGTTTTGTGAAGTATAGTTATGATCTAATTCAATGTTAAGTCTGTGATTTTTACAAAATGGGTCCTGTTTTCTACAATTCTCTCCGTAGAATTTGATCTTTGTTTGCTGGTTTAATTCAATTTTTTTGTTTTATTTGTAATTTGTTTTTTAACTTTTTTTCCCAATTTTTTCTCATTTCAAACCTTTGAATCAATTTGTTTTCTTGGCATTTGTAACTAAAAAATTCTGTGTTTTGAAGGACTCTGAGTGAAATAAAAAAAGGAAAAAAGAAGATGCCATTCATTTCTGCAAGGGAAATTAACATCATGTATCTCCCCGTGTCAAGCGCGCCGGCTTCCTGGTGTGTCCTGTACCCGGCCGCCCCCTAACTTTTCCACTTCTTTGTCCATCCGTAAGCCGAGTCTTTTCTTTGGTTTTCGAGCACACGTAAGTATTCCCCCGTGTTGCCAATTTTGTAATGCGCGTTAATGCACATTATGTACATGAAATGCGTCGAAAATATGTCACCTTTTATCCGCATTATTGCATTTAATGCACATCTAAGCGCATTAGCGCTACTAGGGTTCATTGGACATTGTCTTACCCTTCGTAGCGCCAATGCACATCAAGGTGCATTAAATGCACATAGAAAGTAACACATTTATGAGCCATTCAATACGCATTAAAGGGCGCGTTGGCGCCTCTGGGTACTAGTCATGCCCGCGTGGCAGACTTACCATGCAACTTTGTGAAGGACACGACTTACGTCACCGACACTGCAGTTTTGCGCAGTACTGGGCCGCTTCAGAGGCAGAGGCCACACAGAACACTTTTGCGGGTCTGACAAGTCCCGTACAGTTGATCAGTGTTGCCAGAAAGTTAAGCAAAATACCGCACAATGCACCTGTGCTTGACGGGAGTGTATCTCCGCCTGCCTATTAGGCAATATATTTGCACGAGTGCCGGGGAGTTGCCTAGTAGACAGGCGGAGACACCGCCACCTGCTAGCAGGTGCATTGCGCTGTTTTGTGCCTAACTTTTCTGGCAGCTTTGCAGTTGATGAAGGGCCAATAACGACTGTATCGGGTGTTTCTGAGGACACGTAGCAGGGCTGCGCGGCCACGGCGCTTTGCGGCTGGAGCGTGTAGGCGAGTCCACAACCCTTACACTCAGCGTTTTTGTCATGTCCGTCTATGTCCGTTTTGCATTTTTTATGGACAATTTTGTTGTCACTCAAGTCCCAAAGGTTGTTTTGAAGTGTACAACAGCACCTGTTTTCTACACTACACGAAAATCGACAAACAGACCTAAGCGGATGCATCGAAAATGTTGAGTGTAAGGCCAGCTTTACGTGTTGTCTGAAACACCCGCCACAGTCGTCGCTATTGGTCATTTTCCGACTGTACACACTGTCGAAAATACCGCGAGGAGTTACGGTATGCGTACGGTCCGTACCGTAATTTTCATGTACGGTCAAACCGTAACGTACACTTACGGTACGGACCGTATTTTATGATAGATGGAGTGCGCTCCACTGCACTTCCCCGACATATTTGCAGGCTACGGTGTGTACCGTAAGATTCAGACCGTAGTCAAAAATTACGGTCCGCGGGACCAGGCAACAAATTTACAGCGCATACCGTAGGCATTTACCGTGGTATTTTTTAACAGTGTGCAGGACTAGGCGCACGGAACAATAATGCAGCAAAAAGCGACCAGGAAGCAGAACTGCATTAAAGCGAATAGACATAATACATGCCATGCAGTTTGAAAACAGTCTGCTGCCTGGGAACAGCACGTTGATAGTCCAAACTTTAAAACATCCTTCCGCGCCCTGGAGAAAACTCCCACTCGCACCCGAGGGGTCTGCAAGTACGGTCTGCTGGTCCACATACATGCTGGGGACTCGGACTTCCTGGTTTTCCTAGGTTTTCCTTTTTGGTTTTCCCGGTCTTCCCAACTTTTTCTTGGTTTTCGCAATAGCTGGTTTTCTAGGATCTTACTGAAGGCTTCCTACCGTTTTCTCTGGTTTTCCCCTCTCTTCATTGGTCTTCCCTTCCATTTTCTAGGCTTCCTTAAAATTGCTCGGTCTTTCCTCAAGTTTTCCCGGTCTTCCCTAATATTTGTCGGTTTTCCCTTTACCATTTGTGGCCTACGATTTTATTAGTCTTCTTCGGTTTTCTTTGGTCTTCCTGGTCGTCTTCCCGGTCTCTCCAGTTTTCCGAGCGGCTGGTGTACGCGCTCAAATCTAGTTGCGGACCCCTTCGCTCGCACCTCCGGGCTCCGGGCGCTCCGGGCAAGCGGCGCTTCTGCATCGCCTCGCCATTCCACGCCGCGCCGTTCTCTGGGGCTGAACATGGTGGCATTTCCCTGCCCTTGAAATCCATTAACAGGTTCCAAAACTGATTGGCACCCAAAGTACATGCGTGGTACTTGAGACACGTAGGCGGGTCGGGTCGGGACCCGGGGCCAGGCCCCGCTTTTAGTGTAAGTTCACAAGTGCTGAGCTTGTTGCGCCCGGGCGAGCTTCACTTTGTCCTCGACCGCGCCGCTGTCCGTCATGGTAAGCGAAGTGGCAACAAACTTGGAAATTCGGTCCCATAGTAGAGATTCACACCCTCTGGAACTTAACGGTAAAAACAGTGATGCACTCAGTAACTTAAGCAACAATGCCTGAGGGCCAAATTATCGGTAATATACGTTCAGTATATACACAAAACGACCCGCCAGACGCTACTCAAAAACATTACTTTTCTGAGAGGTGCCTTACCGTTTTTACCGCGAGTTTCGGAGATTCCGTGACGTTGAACATTCTTCAGTGAATTTGCGATGTAAGCCCGTTTGTCCGAATCTAATCTATGAATAAATTTGTTAGCAGGACGCTCGAAAGGCACACAAGTACTGCCAGAAAAGTAGGCAAAAAGTCGCCAAAAAACAGCGGAGTAAATCGGGGTGCATCTGCGCCTGCCTACTAGGCAACATATGCGCGCCTGTGTTAAGGTGTTGACTAATAGGCAGGCGCAGATGCAGCCCGCTTTACACTGCTGTATTTGGGCAACTTTTTGCCTACTTTTCTGGCAACACTGAGAGACAAGTCTGATATAGAATAAGTAGCTGCTCGGGAGCAGCTGAGCAGCTCCTATAGTGCCATTTTCCAATGATTTGAAGCACCTCCGGCTCAAGTGCCATTATAACGCGGGCAACAGATCCGATCCGGGGTTTCCCCACCCCTCTTTCCTCCAGTTTTTCCAGGTCAGCACGGGCACGCCGAAGGTGGGCGGGGAGCTCGCCGCCGCGTACCGGCGCGCGCGCGAGGAGGTGTACGAGACCAGGATGAAGTTGGTCAAGACGCGCGTCCGCCAGCCCACCGTGGCCGAGTTCTACGCGGGCAGGAACGTGTTGATGACGGGCGGCTCGGGCTTCCTGGGCCGCCTCCTCGTCGAGATGCTGCTGAGGACGTGCCCGGACATCGGGAACATCTACCTCGTGCTCAGGGCCAAGAAGGGCGAGCCCCCGCAGGAGCGGCTCCGGGGCCTCCTCGACGTGCCGGTGAGCGTGGTGTGATCGGTGGTGTCCAGGACTGGACCCTCCCCTCAGGCTCTGACACGGCCTCCACCGCCTCCTCAGCTGTTCGACAGGCTGCGCGCGGAGCGGCCCGGCGCGCTGTCCAAGGTGGTGGTGCTGCCGGGGGACATCACGGAGCTGGCGCTGGGGCTGAGCCCGGAGCACCAGGCGCTCGTGCGGCAGGAGGTGTCCGTCGTGTTCCACGTGGCGGCCTCGGTGCGCTTCGACGACCCCTTCCAGAAGGCCGTGTTCACCAACCTCCGCAGCACGCGCGAGGTGGTGGCGCTGGCGCGGGCCATGCCGCAGCTCAAGGTCCTGGTGCACGTGTCCACCGCCTACACCAACATCAACCGCGACCCCGTCGAGGAGCGCGTGTACCCGCCGCAGCTGGACTGGGAGGAGGTGATCCGGATGGCGGAGCAGCTGGACGACGACGGCCTGCGGGCCATGGACTGCCTGGGTCACAAGTGAGTCCGTCTGCATGCACCTGCACTCCTTAGTACAGTATCGCAAAGTGCGGGACCCAAATGTGTCGAACAGTAGAAAGTGAGACAGTTGTGTTCGACACCCCGTGTCGGACGCAGTCTGTCCTACACTTTTTACCCTAACACACCATGTATCGGTGTCACGATTTTTACTGTAGAGTGGGAGGGGGGGGGGTGTTACGTTATAGCCGGGCGTCGTCGTAGGTTCTTTTGTCAGTTAGGGTGGCCTTACACTCTACATTTTCGATGAATCCGCCTGTGTCTATTTGTCGATTTTCGTTGATATTTTGTGTGAAAGAGTAGAAAACATGTACCGAGTGTGCGCTATTACCGATCCTCGTCCCTCTGCCTCCCAGGCTGCGGGACTTCCACCCCAACTCGTACACCTTCACCAAGGCCCTGGCGGAGCAGCTGATCGACGACGTCGCCGCCGAGCTGCCCGTCATCATCGTGAGGCCCTCTATCGGTGAGTCCCGCCACTTCCGGCAACCCTACCCACACTGTAAAAAAATTATTGTGATTTCCCAGCACTTCCTCGACACGGAACGATTGTGAAATCCCAACACTTCTGTGTAATCAGAAAATGACTCTTTTGCTGCCTCAAAGTGAAATATTTTGTCGGCCAGTCGACCATATTTTTGAAGCCAGTCTATTTTAAATACAGAGGGCAGTTGGGATTTCCTGAAAAGTCGTGATTAAAATACAGAGGCCAGTTGTAATTTCCCGAAGAGTTTTGGCTTAAAAACAGAGGACAGTTGTAATTTCCCGAAGAGTTCTGGCTTAAAAACAGAGGACAGTTGTAATTTCCCGAAGAGTTCTGGTTTAAATACAGAGGACTGTTGTAATTTAACGAAGAGTTCTGGCAACTTTTTTCACAACAGAGGTGCTGTGAATTTTCAACATTTTTTTTAACAGTGCACAGATTCTGGCGATCGTTTTGTAGTGCCCTCTCACTGACTCCTAGTGGCCGAGACTCATGCGTGTGACAAGGACGGGGGCACGAAAGCGCTCTTTCTGAATCTGACGGCTGTCGGATGATTTCGCACATCGGTCAATGGGAAGTGGACGCGGTCCTCTCTCTCTCACACACTCTTCCGCCCAACGGCAGTGCCCCGTGAGTGTGGGACGGAAGTCCCATGCGGAATCAGCCTATTGCCTCCGCCCTCCAGTCTGATTCAAGAGAGCGCTCTTCTCGTTCTGTCTCTTCCGCACCTGTACGGCGCACCCCGTGAGTGCGAGAGGAAGAGGGAGGAGAGCGCTCCTCTGAATCAGTCTGCTGACCGGTGCCCATCCTATATCCTCCAACCCCGCGCGCTGCTCGCGAGCGCTTTAGGGATGACTCCCGCCTATCGGCCCGTGAGTGCGAGAGAGACAGAGGGCGGAGAGCGCTTTTCTGATTCAGTCTGTTGCCCGGTCCGGTCCCAATCCCATCCTCCACCCCCGAGCGTTGCTCGCGAGCGCTTTAGGGATGACTCCCGCCTATCGGCCCATGAGTGCGAGAGAGACAGAGGGCGGAGAGCGCTTTTCTGATTCAGTCTGTTGCCCGGTCCGGTCCCAATCCCATCCTCCACCCCCGAGCGTTGCTCGCGAGCGCTTTAGGGATGACTCCCGCCTATCGGCCCATGAGTGCGAGAGAGACAGAGGGCGGAGAGCGCTTTTCTGATTCAGTCTGCTGCCCGGTCCGGTCCCAATCCCATCCTCCACCCCCGAGCGTTGCTCGCGAGCGCTTTAGGGATGACTCCCGCCTATCGGCTCGTGTCTGGTCTGTGTGCAGTGATGCCGACCCACAAGGACCCCATCCCCGGCTGGATCGACAACCTGTACGGCCTGGGTGCGTTCTGGGCGGGCGGCATGACGGGGCTGATCCGCGCCAGCCCCGGCGAGGAAAATACCTTCGACACCGTGCCAGCCGACCTGGTCACCAAGACCACCGTGCTGGCGTCCTGGGCGCGCGCCCTCGACATCCGGATCAGGTAGGAGGTGGTGGGGAGCGGGGTGGAAAGTCCTCGCCGGCTGTCCTGTATCTTCTCGTCGGCTGCGCAGGCCGCTCCCCGTCGGCGTGGAGCCCAAGGGCGTCGAGGTGGTGCACGCCACGGTAGGCTCGCTCGGCTGCTCGTTTGCGGACATGGAGTGGTTGCTGACGGAGGACGGAATCGTCGACAAGCTGGCGTTCCCGAGCGCCATCCGGGACCCCAAGTTCTTCCGCGTCGAAAACCCCATCGTGTACCAGGTGCTGCACTGGTACCACCACATCCTGTACGGCGTGGTGCTGGACACGGCCGCGCGCCTCACCGGCCGGAAGCCCAGGTAAGATCCGGGCTTCGCGAGGGGTTCCTAACTAAAATACTCATTGTACACGAAAATAAATATACTCGCGTGATACTCGCCAATACTCTTGAATACTCGTATATCCTCGTCAATACTTGCGATGAATACTCGAGAAACTCTTCGTACACCCTCTTGGAGAATGGGGGACCCCCTCGAGCTTCGGGGTTCTGGTCGCTCCATCTAGGAGGGCTCATTTTTAATGTCATGATTTTTATTTAACCGTCGCAAGAAAAAGATTTAAACCATCATCAAAGAAGCTCCAAAATTTTAATCGATTTTGACTAACTATTTTGTACCGGACTAAAGTTGGCCAGGAAAATTTCCTGGCCAGGATTTTATAAAGTTGGCCAGGAAAATTTTCAATAAGCCAATTTGTTTTTCCTTCGTACCAAGAGTATAAAGAGTACAATTTCATATACCGGACACCCCGAGCCAAATCAGACTTTTCGCAAAATTTCCTGGGCGGATTCCTGGCCAACTTTATAAAATCCTGGCCAGGAAATTTTCCTGGCCTACTTTAGTCTGGTGCCGAATTTTATAAAGTTGGCCAGGAAAATTTCCAAACCTATTTTTTTTCCCTTCATACCAACAAAACGAAGAGTACAATTTCATATACCGAGCAACCCAAGCCAAATCACACTTTTCATTGAAAGAGCCAAATATCACCCCCATATAACAAGTATTTCGCATATACAGACATTTGAAAGATGAGTAAAAGTCTGCAAATTTTTTGGAAGGTGTGTGTTATTGCCCAGCACAGCCTCCGAGCCCAATCAGACTTTTACACATCAAGAAAAAAATCCTGGATACAAAGAACTGCAAAAAACATAAAAAAGACCATTTAAGCCAAAGGAGGGTTCCTAAGGTGTGTTAAAGTCTGCAAATTTTATGAAAGGTGTGTTTGAGTCTCCAGGACAGCCTCCGAGGCCAATCAGACTTTTAAACACCAAGAGAAAAATCCTGGATACGAAAAACTCCCAAAAAACGTAAAAAAAAAAAAAAAAAAAAAAAAAAAAAAATGACCAGTAATGCCAACAGAAGGTTCCCAAGGTGTGTAAAAGTCTGCAAATTTTTTGGAAGGTGTGTTTAAGTGTCCAGCACAACCTCCGAGCCCAATCAGACTTTTACTTACCAAGAGAAAAATCCTGGATACGTAAAACTCTCAAAAAACGACAAAAAAAAAAATTACCATTTAAGCCAAAGGAGGGTTCCTAAGGTGTGTAAAAGTCTGCACACCTTGGAAACCAGTCTTTCGCTTTACTGGTCATTTTGATGACGTTCATTGTGAGTTTTCCGTATCCGGGGTTTTTCTATTGGTGTGTAATAGGGCTCTTATTTGTTCCCGGGTATCCGGGTAACCCGGGCGCGTACCCGGGTAAACCCGGCGGACCCGCGCCTGTAGGTAGGCAAATTGATTTGCCTGTATGCCATTTTGCCTATACTGCCTATATTTTATAAAGTTGGCCAGGAATCCGGCCAGGAAATTTTGTGAACAGTCTGATTAGCTCGGGGTGTCCGGTATATGAAATTGTACTCTTTATACTCTTGGTACGAAGAAAAAAAATTGGCTTCGAAATTTTCCTGGCCAACTTAATAGATTCCTGGCCAGGAAATTTTCCTGGACAACTTTAGTCCGGTCTATTACGTGAAAATATGAAACAATATGATATATTTGGGGTAGACCATCCCTAACAACTGCAAACAATACAAGCCAATCCCAAACTATATGACACAATTCCGAACAATATGAGACAATCCCAAACAATACGAGACAATTCCCAACAATGTCAGAGAATATCAGACAATATAGACAATACGAAACAATCACAAAACAATACACACAATCTCAAACAATATTTGTCTTAAACAATCTCATTTTTGTCTTGTTCCTCACCCCTCGGAAGTTATATGTGATCGCATGTGACTGTATATAATCATATACATCTTATATGGGGCCCTATATATGTGCATAACTGAGGAGATATGATCATTTACAATCAGCTCCTCCCCCCCCCCCCTCTCCCCTACCAGTCATATCACCGTTCGATTATCCATCCCCCGCGGTAAAAAGCTCTTCCGGAGAACATTTGAACAAAGAGAGCACGCGAATAAGAACAGGTCCCGTGATTGGACGATCGTTTTCCCCCTCTACCTGTGCAGAGTGGAGGCCTCCCGACCAATCGCGGGCTCTCTTCTTGTTCGCGCCCTTCCTCTTCACCCGTGAGCTCCTGCCACGCACCCGAGGGGGGGATCACTCATATAAAACTTGTACAATGATTTTTTTTGATTTTTGTTTTTTTTTTTATTTTTTTGATTTTTGATTGCGATTTTTCTTTTGATTTTTCACGAGATAAAAAAGAAATAAAATGTTACTTTAAAAAAAAAAGTGTTTTTTCTTGTTTTGTTCCCATTTTTCTCAGTTTTGGGTTAATTTGTTCTCGATTTTTCGTATTTTTTTGCAACTTTCTAGGTGATTTTATTTTGATTTTTTATTATTTTAAATTGATTTTTTGGGGGCTGTACAATGATTTTTCGAAGTGACCCCCCCCCCCCCCTTTCGCACGCACCACGACCCCCGCGTGACACCAATGCGTTACCCTCCCGCAGAGCGATCAAGCTCTACCGCAACGTCGAGGTGGCGACCGCGGCGGGGTCGCCCTTCCGGAAGCCGTTTGTATTCGAGGCCACCAACCAGCGGCTGCTGCAGATCCTCATGCACCCCGCGGATGAGGAGGCGTACGACTTCATGGACGTGTACAAAAGCAGGGACAACCTGGACAACTTCAAAAAGTGGGCCTACGAGACGATCAGGGGCGTGCTGGTGTACGCGCTCAGGGAGGAGGACAACTACGAGAAGCACCGGCCGCACATTGACAGGCGAGTGCTATAATCACGATTGTCGCCAGAACAGTATTCGTTAAGAACGAACAGTGCTGCCAGAAAAGTTAGGCACAAAACCGCGCAATACACCTGCTTGCAGGTGGCGGTATCTCCGCCTGACTACTAGGCAACTCCCCTGCACTCGTGCAAAGAAATTGCCAAAGAGGCAGGCGGAGATACGCTCCCGTCAAGCACGGGTGTATTGCGCTGTATTTTGCCCTCTGGCAACACTGAGCCCACATGCAGTGGGGCCGCGTCTGCGTCTAACTAGTAGGCGAGGGGGCCTCAACTCCTGAAATCATGTGTACACAGTCGTTGATATCTTCGAAATCATTGTCAAAAAATGTGGATCTGTTGCCGAAAAAAAAAATTGATTTGAGTGCGTCTTTTGGGCTCATAAAGCTCAAAATACGCTTGTATTTTCTTTACGAATAATTTCTTTCAATTATAAGAGGTGTAATCATGTGAAATCGTGTGAAATCTTGAATTCAAGTGCACAAATTTTGGGCGAGTTAAGGCCCCCTCGCTAGTAGGCAGCCTGCTCGCACCTGTGCTGCGGTGTTGCTCAGGGGACGGGCGCAGCTGCAGCCCGCTATCCTCATCGGTGTTTGAATTGCCTATTATTATTGCCACTTTTCTGGAAACCGTGCACTGCGACATATTAAACATTTGGTTGCGATCACCGAAAAAGACTATCTCTGAGCTACGAACGGTGGCTCCCACTACTTTTACTTTTCCCTGATCGAACCTGCGTCGTTCTTACTGACCAAGTACCATTTCTCGTTTCCAGGCTCCGATGGGCCATGAAAGTTTATCATGGAACCATGGCCTCCATCGCCGGCCTGGCCCTGTACTCCCTTTTACCGTCAGCCTGAGACTCATGTTGAGGCAGTATTTATTTCCGGTCGTGTGCAGTCTGGTCCGAGGGCGTGGCCACAGAAGGGGCTGGGGCTGGCAGTGTGTGTCTATCTGTCACACCCTTCCAACGAGAAACTGATGTTTCCCCACAGAGCCGACTCGTTTCGGAGCCTACCGCAGGATACCCTCGCGCCAGTGTCGAGAGAGTACCTCAACGTAAATTAGAAACGTGCATCAAGAGATAATGTTCAACAGTTTACACCATTTAGTGTCCATTGCGCGTGACACTAATGTGTCATCTTTGGCAGTGCATTGATGCACACCGAAGTGCATTTGGAGCTTCCGGAGGAAAAAAGTCGACTGAAGCCCCGATATAGTAAATAAAACAGATGAGGTGAATAAAGAAATATTGTGATACCTGTGGTGCAACAATGCGATCACTGTGGGACTCCGTTGTAGATATTACGTGCATTTTAAAAGATATGAGTGTAAACCAACAGTAATGATTCTACGTTTCATGACAAACTGCAAACATCGTCAGAACAAATTTACATGCAACAGTTCGAGTCTTCCTTCGCAACAGCATGCTAATGAACGCCACCAGAAATTTAAAATTCAGGGTATTGGAGTAACTGAGCGTACAAAGGATCGAGGGGTAGTTGATACACACTGTTGAAAGTTCTTGAAACATTTGGTTCGTATGATCTATAAGAAAATTTCAACGGGAAATAGGCGCGGCTACCTCGCCAGACGCGCACACCGTTAGCCTAGAAATTAAAGAATGCCTGGGTATAGGTAAAACTGATTGGCAACACACTGCAAACCCAACAGTCAGCTTAGTACACTGTTCCTAATGTGTACTTTAAAGCACGCATAAGAAAATGCATGCCTGCCAAAGTATGCACTAGTAGAGTTGCAAATCTAGGAAATTTTTCATAGATAAACCCTGCCTATTAGGCAACATTCGGACACCACAGTGTGGTAGGTTGCCTAGTAGGCAGGGTTTGTCTATGAAAAATTTCCTAGATTTCAAACCCTAGCAGTAGGAAGTGTATGACTGCCATGTTATGCAATTGGAAGTGTGTACTTCCAATAGCATTATGCCATAGCAGGCATACACTTCCAAGTGCATACCATGGCAGGCATGCATTTCCTAATGCGTGCTTTGCAGTAATCGTTAGGAACAGTGTACTTAGCTGACTGTTGGGTTTCCAGTGCACATAGTACATGCGCGGACCGACGGGCAGGTTGGGCTGGCGGGGGCCGCACGGGCCTCACCTCCTGTAGGGTAAATGCACACAGAGCTTTTGTCTCTCTGTCCTTGTCGCACTCACGGGGCACGGCATGAGGAGCGAGAGAGAGGGACTTCTCTATGCTTTTCGGAATCACCCTGCTGTGTAAGAGCACAGCCCGCGCAAGGCACGCGAGGCGAGGAGGCCCGAGCACAATTGCAAGCTCACTTTGCTGGCAAAGTCGGGTCAGGTCGGGCCGTGCAAGCCGCTCCACCAGCGCAATGGTAAGTGAGCTGGGCGAGAGTGGAGGGGAGTCGCATCTGTGCGAGGTGGAAACAACTCGGAAACTTTGGTCAACACATTGGGATATTTTGAAGGCTACCGGTAAGATAACAAAAACAATCGGTAACTTTCGCAATGTGGCCTGCAGCAAAATTACACCTGTAGCTTATGTTCAGTGTTGTTCACAGTACGACCACCCCGGATCACTCCACGCAAAATGTGTACAATTATGTTTTTGACTTTCAATTTTTTTTCGTTTGTTAAAAAAAAAACACCTATTAAATCTCTGTCACATTTTTTATAAATAAGGATGTTTTTCATGATTTCTGACTTTTTCATGTTTTTATTTTTTTTTTGTTCATTTGTTCTCGAATTTTTGAATCTTGCCTTGATTTCTACTTAATTTTCTTTTGTTGTTTTGTTTTCCTTTTTAAAATGAATTTTTGGGGCCGTACAACGAATTTTCGAAGTGATCCCATGGGACTTTCCGACCGCTCTCTCCTCCAGCTCTTCCACAGAAGCACCCCGCCGAGGGTGGGCGGGGAGCTGGCCGCCGCGTACCGGCGCGCGCGCGAGGAGGTGTACGAGACCAGGATGAAGTTGGTCAAGACGCGCGTCCGCCAGCCCACCGTGGCCGAGTTCTACGCGGGCAGGAACGTGTTGATGACGGGCGGCTCGGGCTTCCTGGGCCGCCTCCTCGTCGAGATGCTGCTGAGGACGTGCCCGGACATCGGGAACATCTACCTCGTGCTCAGGGCCAAGAAGGGCGAGCCCCCGCAGGAGCGGCTCCGGGGCCTCCTCGACGTGCCGGTGAGCGTGGTGTGATCGGTGGTGTCCGCGACTGGACCCTACAGTCAGGCTCTGACACGGCCTCCACCGCCTCCTCAGCTGTTCGGCAGGCTGCGCGCGGAGCGGCCCGGCGCGCTGTCCAAGGTGGTGGTGCTGCCGGGGGACATCACGGAGCTGGCGCTGGGGCTGAGCCCGGAGCACCAGGCGCTCCTGCGGCAGGAGGTGTCCGTCGTGTTCCACGTGGCGGCCTCGGTGCGCTTCGACGACCCCTTCCAGAAGGCCGTGTTCACCAACCTCCGCAGCACGCGCGAGGTGGTGGCGCTGGCGCGGGCCATGCCGCAGCTCAAGGTCCTGGTGCACGTGTCCACCGCCTACACCAACATTAACCGCGACCCCATCGAGGAGCGCGTGTACCCGCCGCATCTGGACTGGGAGGAGGTGATCCGGATGGCGGAGCAGCTGGACGACGACAGCCTGCGGGCCATGGACCTCCTGGGTCACAAGTGAGTCCCTCTGCATGCACCTGCACTCTTTAGTGCAGTATCTCTAAGTGCGGGACCCAATGTGTCCTGCAGTGAAAACCGTGATGCGCATTTTGTCCTTTAGTTGTTTGTGTACGACACCCTTAAGGCGTCCCCACAATTGACCTTATGACCGAGGCAGACCGAGGTGGATCTAGATAGCGCCTGCGAGACACTTGGTAGGCCGACCCGCCAAACACGTGTGTGCAGGTGGCGGCCTTTCCAGATAGCGCACGTAGAGGGACGCGGAAATAAATCTTGGCACGCACAATTTCGTGGCGTCTCCTCTCGAAGAGTCCATTGTGAGGGCATCCCTAGACAACCCAAGCTGGACACACAAGCTGTCCTATACAGTCAAATGCCCTAATATCGGACTTGTGCCCTAATTTCGGACAATTTGCAGAGAAGTGCTTATTTCAACCTATCTCGGTCACCTTTTGAGATATTCAAAATCCGGAAACGGCATCGTAGAGTTTGCAGAATAGAGTACCATATTTCGTCAAGTCGGTTGAAGTACCTTTAAAGTTTTACAGCACACAGGAATTTAAAGTTAAACCCGGATGGAGGGATCTTCACTTAAAGTAGAGAATGAACTGTAGTCGTTAAACTACAGTCACCTATTTGTAGTGAAAAATGAGATAAAAGTCATTGTATAATGCCGTTCTTAAGTGTAGAGCACAGTTGACTTTGGAATATACTTAAACACGAGTTTTGTGTGAGTATAACCCAGAGATGAGGCATGTACTCTATAGTGAAGTACATAGTACTGTCCTAGGTCAGTGCACACGACAGTATTGGACTACTGTCCAATATTCATTAATAAAATGAGTTAAAAGGCGACGAAAATGTGTTTGCGTGGACTACTTCTGAATATAGGTCCACTTTCAAGTCAGGACACTTGTTCATAAGTCATTAGAAAAGTGATTTAAAAATATGTTTTCCCACATCTGTTTGCTTTTAAATCAAGACGTATGTTTCGAAGTCAAAATATAAGTGTTTAAAGAGACCACTTTTCGATTAGCACAAAGGAAAAAGGTTGAAATGGAGAATTGTACCAAGGGGCTGTAGGAGGTGCCACATTACGCCCGAAGGCAACCCACTTCACCCTGATGGAATTCGGTGTGCACGGTGCGACCCGCTACCCCTCGCCCACCGATCCCGTTTGATTTCCCCGTCGTCTCCCGCGAAAGACTTGCGTGCAGGTGTGACCTGAGTACTCCAGTTTGCCATCACCGTCACCTCGGCATACGCGCAGGCTTTTTAACGCACTAAAGGTTTTCCGTGGCGATCTTGGATTCACTATTTAAAACGTGAATTGCGGTGTGCACTGTTAAAAAATTATTGTGATTTCCCAGCACTTCCTCGGTACGGAACGATTGTGAAATCCCAAGACTTCTCTGTAATCAGAAAGCGACACTTTTGCTGCCTCAAAGTGAAACATTTTGTCGGACAGTCGACAATATTTTTGAAGCCATAGTCTTTTTTTAAATACGGAGGACAGTTGTAATTTCCCAAATAGTTGTGATTAAAATACAGAGGCTAGTTGTAATTTCCCGAAGAGTTCTGGTTTAAATACAGAGGACAGTTCAATTTCCCGAAGAGTTTTGGTTTAAATACAGAGGACAGTTGTAATGTCCCAAAGAGTTCTTGTTTAAATACAGAGGGCTATTGTAATTTAACGAAGAGTTCTGGCAACTTTTTTCACAACAGAGATGCTGTGAATTTTCTATCATTTTTTTAACAGTGTGTGTACCACACCGTCTAACTCATGGGCATTGATTATCACCCCCTCCTCGGTTGACGTGTCAAAAACTTTTTGAACTTTTAAGAACCATTAGATCGAGAAGAAGAATAGAAAGAAACTGTAGTAAAACTATAGTAAAACTGTAGTAAGACAGAGGGCTGACGGATCCGGACCCTTGGCATGACATTGGGTTACTGCGAGACCAGAGCGAAGGTGTGGCAGTGGCTGAGTGGTCAGCGTCACAGACTCCCAGCAGCAAGGTCCGAGGTGCAACTCCAGTCATCGCCAGCTCCAACTTCCACTTTCGGTAAGGTAAAATCAATGTACATTAGAAAAGGGTGAAAAGAGTAAGAGGAAGGTAAAAAGGTCAAGGAAATGGTTCAAGATAATTTTTGAACGGACTTCAGAGAACTCTAGTTTAACTGCAGTTAAAAACTGTAGTTACTTACTAGTGAAGAATCTGCAAAAGTGCCACACAACTGACAGAAAACTGACAGAAAACTGACACAAAAACTACAGTTTCCGAAAAAAGTAGTAGTTATTCTCTAGTTTTACAAGACTTTAGACATTACTTCAATTTGTAATTCGTAATTATTTTTTACTGGTGTTGCGGATGAAAATTTATCTCAGATGACCCTTAGAGAATAAGTGAAGATCCTTCCACCCGGGTAAACAAGTAGATTGTAAGCGCATCAAACGCGTTTGATACAAAAAGAAAAACCTCGTTCTTTACCTCTTTACCCTTTACGTTAATAATGTTAGCTTTCAACTAGAAATGGTAAGTCAACAGCAGGATAGTGAGTCCATAACACACACATTTCAGCCACGTTCAAACCTTTCGCGGCATTTGTTTTCTTTTTGAGACAAACTTTTAGAAAGACTACAGGATATCTCAATAGATGGCGTTGTTACTCGCGCATGCGTACAACCCATCGGTGGTGTTGACATTGATACTCTCAATGTTGATAAACACAAATGAAGGTAATGTTTACTTTTTAATTAGAAACTGCAGAATGTTGAAAATTGTTGATACGTTTTCTGATGACTTTATTTGGCAAATAGTGTAATTTGGTTGTGTGTTCATTCGTAATTAAGTCGTAATGGGTACGGTATAAAAGTGGTCCCGCGGCGAGCGGTCGAACGTCTCTGTTCGAAATTTAGATTCATAATTTCTTAAAATTTTGCTTAGTAACTCGAAAAAAACCTCTATTATTGACTCATTACTGGGTAAAAAGCTACAATTTGCTTGCAGAGACATAGCTGTAGGTATTACCATTTCTTCGCTGAAAATGGGGTCTAACTTACACCGCACTGAGCACAATACTCGTTCTTTCACCTCTAGGTTAAGAGAGATGTGGAAAAGGTAAAGAACGAGTAAAAAGCATATAGAACAAAATTGCTGTTGTGAAATAAGCTCCCCCAAAAACCGGGGCTCATGTAGGTGTGTGCTGCCCCATGGGTGGTCCTTTAACGAATGAATGTATGGTATTTTGGCTACAGAACTACGTAAAAATGTATTTTGTAAGTCAAACCGTTTTTTGGTACGGGACGATTTTTGAAAGTGCTACAATTTCGGACACTTTTTCTTATGGGCTAAATACATGGAGATTTTTAGAGTGTGTCCTACAGAAATTTTATGAAAATGTTTTTTGTTGCAAATTTAATTTTAAACAAGATTTGTTTTATAGTTTCCAACGATATCTCTGCTAGTTTAGGAGAAATAGTGTGCTGAAGTTGTTTCCTTTGTAGGGCTATAGACGGCTATAGAGCCTAAACTAGTACAGATATCGTTGCAGACCATAAAAACAAAATTATTTAAAATTAAATTTGCAACGAAAAACGTTTCCATAAAATTTCATTCTACAGCGAAACTAGCCATTTAGAGCACGTGTCCGAAGTTAGGGCACTTTCGTCCCTAATTTCGGACACTCTCTCGAAGGCTGCTGTAGCTACACACATTTAGATAGAAATTCGGCATGGGTGTCATCCGACGTGTCCGGAGCCATAGTATTTCCAATCGCAACAGATTTTTGATATGTTATCATGCCTACACGTAAGAAAGGAAAAACCGCTAAATTCGTCCGAAATTAGGGCATTTGACTGTACTCTTACCGTAGAACGCAATGAATATCACACGTTTCACTGTCAGGCGCAATTATTATGAGTCTTACGCTTTTACCTGTCGTTCCGTTGTCCCCACACCTTCCGATCGGAGTTACCAGAGGTAAAGTCATATACTTTTAAGATGCAAGAAATTACCTGCACACATAACTTCCCTCTAAACTTGATTCGAAGACTTTTTCGCTGTGGTGGCGGGCCGCGGGCCGCGCGCTCTCATGCAGGACTGTACAACATTTGAGTTTTCCTCGCAGACTGCAGGACTTCCACCCCAACTCGTACACCTTCACCAAGGCCCTGGCGGAGCAGCTGATCGACGACGTCGCCGCCGAGCTGCCGGTCGTCATCGTGAGGCCCTCTATCGGTGAGCGCCCCTATCCGTTTCCCCCCTCCACCCCTATACCCCCCCCCCGTCCCCCCTCCCTTTTGCGGATTTGTCACAGCCTCGCCTGCATCGCATCATCTTATTCTTAGTCTCCTCGCGCAAGTTTTCTATTTTCGAAAGAGCCTGAGGAATGACTTGAAAATGGCAGCTATAGGGTGCGACAGGACGAGAACGACCAACCTCGCCTCAGACCGTACAGTCAGTAGGAAAAGCACCGGAGAAGCTCTGGAGGTGGCCACACATATGCATGCAGGGGTCTGTTTCCCGACACGCCTCGCCACTCCTCCCTCGCAGCAGGGGGCGGGCGGGGCGGCTGCCCCCCTCAGCTTCCCCCCCTAGTACACTGTTAAAGAAAGTGTTTAAATCTTTCACACTTAGACGTGTGCAATTGTCGTTTAAACACTTGCAGGTGTGCAAATCGATAGTTCTGCACTTGGAAGTGTTTAAATCGTCATTTGCACACTTTCTTGGCCTAGGGTGTACAAGGCTGCGGAAGTGTGCAATTGAGGATTTTAACACTTCCAAGTGCACAACTATCGATTTGCACACTTGCAAGTGCACAAAACTGAGTTGCACACTTGCAAGTGTTTAAATGGCGATTGCACACTTTGAAGTGTAAAGGTTTAAACACTTAATTTAACAGTTTACCAATACATTTTTTTTTTTTGCTATATCGCTCGTAGCAGATTAAGAGTAGCAAATTTGAATTGATCTTGTCATAACAAGCTTATTCGCTTGTTTCCCTTTATCAGTCCTGCGGTATTTATTATTCCTGAACGGATGGTCGTAGAAACACGGTTCAAAATTCCACTTGCCTATTTCTGTCTATTCCTCACTTAAATTTCAGTTTAAAAACAAGTGCTACTCTTAAAATGACAGTTTTTGAAACTTTTGTAAAATAACATTTAAAAGGACTGTGGCCTGGTTCTCTCAAGTCAAGTCAATGTGGTGTCGGGTGACACATCCCTGTTTCGACCCATGTTCCGGCCACGCCTACCCCAACATGTTGACGAGCGCTCGGGCAGACCTCGCTTTTGACTCTTGGGTTGAGTGTACGTCAAAAGTTTTGCTCGCTGGCGCACGATCTGCATATACGTTCTACATGTGTTTTCCTCGCCTTTTGGAGAAAAATTTCCAGGAGGACTATACGGTCTGAGGCGAGGTTGGTCGTTCTCGTCCTGTCGCACCCTATAGCTTGAAGTCCTTTCTGTGCGCAGTGGTGCCCACCCACAAGGACCCTATGCCCGGCTGGATCGACAACCTGTACGGTCTGGGCGCCATGTGGACAGCCGGCCAGAAAGGGCTGATCCGTGTCCACTGTATCGAGGAGTTCGCCATGGACTCCGTGCCAGCCGACATTGTCACCAAGACCACCGTGCTGGCGTCCTGGGCGCGGGCCCTGGACATCCGGATCAGGTAGGAGGTGGTCCAGGGTGTGGGGGGTGGGGCGGGAAGTCCTCGCCGGCTGTCTGCTTGCATCTCCTCGTCGACTGCGCAGGCCGCTCCCCGTCGGCGTCGAGCCCAAGGGCGTCGAGGTGGTGCACGCCACGATAGGCTCGCTCGGCTGCACGTTCGGGGACATGGAGTGGGCCCTGACGGAGGACGGGCTCCTCGACAAGCTGGCGTTCCCGGGAGCCATCCGGGACCCCAAGTTCTACCGCCTCGATAACCCCATCGCGTACCAGGTGCTTCACTGGTACCACCACATCCTGTACGGCGTGGTGCTGGACACGGCCGCGCGACTCACCGGCCGGAAGCCCAGGTGAGCTCCGGGTTTTGCCCAGGACCTCGGAACAAAACTGGCGACCTACTTGCGAATACTCGCTACCTCATTCAAGCAAAAGAATAATAATTATGCAGTAATTTGTGTCTGAGAAAAAAGCAGTTGTAGTAATTTTTTTACTGTGTAGTTGCAGCTTACTTTTGAGTCACGTTGCTTGTATTTTAACTACCCTGCTATTTATTTTTTCGCTGTTTTCAGTTTTTCTTTCTTTCTTTCGCCCCCCTCCCCCTTTTTGCCGTATTGCTAACTAGCTTACTTTTCACATTCACATCTGATTTCAGCTGACCGGTTTTTGTTTCCTTTTGCGTGTATACAGGGTGTTTCCGCTCATTTGGGCCAAAAGTATAGGGTGGGTAGAGCATGCATAGACAATCATTTTTGAACTGTTTACTAGTGGGCGCTAACGTCAAACAACGCGAATGTTTAAGTTTCCGTAATTCGGTCCGTTGCTGGAAGGTACGTAGCGCATCACGCACGCATGCAGTGCGGGTTGCCTGCAAATACGTTCTTGGGGAACTGCGCGTCGTCTGCGCGTCGTCTGCATCGCGCCATTTTGAGATACGACTGACGACGCCGTGTCCTGGAGGGCCATTAGGGAGCTCCCCACGATAGTCTCGAACGGGCAACTTCCGGGTCGACTCTTATAAGTTCGAGGAGTCCAAAATCCCGTATATATAGATATAGTTTGCAAAGAGTCTCGAACTAGAACCATTTAGAGTCGACCCGGAAGTTGCCCGTTCGAAACTATTGCCGGGAGCTCCCTAATGACCCACCTGGTGGCGCTGTCACCTGTCGCCAGTCCTTTTCGGTGAGCTCTGACCAGCGAGTTATCCACTTCGCGTATCGCGTATCGCATCTGGCGTTTTTTGCGCCTCGCGTGTGGCGTTTTTTACGCCTCGCGTATCGCGTATCGCGTCTGGCGTTTTTTTGCGCCTCGCGTCTCGCGTCAAGCGTCTCGAGCCGCGACTCGCCGCATTTGATGCGCTTTTTCATAGCTGTTTGAAAAATCGTGTCGGGAGATATTAGCAGTCTGAAAAATAATTTGGAGCGCATCAAACGCGGCGAGTTGCGTCGAGTCGCGGCTCGAGACGCTTGACGCGAGACGCGAAGCGCAAAAAACGCTGGACGCGAGACGTGATACGCGAGGCGTAAAAAACGCCAGACGCGAGGCGCAAAATACGCCAGACGCGATACGCTAAGGGGCCGTACACAAAATACGTCACGCACTTTGGGGGAGGAGGGGGGTTTCGGTCGGATGTGATGTGAGGGTGATTTGGGGGAGGGGGGAGTCAGTGGGAGCGTGACGTCGCTTTTTCGCGAACTCAGAAAACCTGGTCTACAGCGCTCAGCCAACGCTCAGCGCAGCTCAGCTCTAATGTAATTATGTCTTCTACACATAAATTAATCTCCTATAAAAATTCTTCTTTACAAGCAAAGTGTCGTTTTCTAGTTTAGCAGATATTTTTCTAACCGTGTCCTATTTTTATTTTATTTTTTCGAAAAACGTGACGTCACCGGGTTGGGGGGAGGGGGGTGTGTGGCTGGGATGTGATGAGTGGGTGATTTAGGGGAGGGGGGTGTCGAAAATCCCTAAAAATTGCGTGACGTATTTTGTGTACGGCCCCTAAGTGGATAACTCCCTTGACGGTGACGTGCAGCCGACGCGGAGCGCCGTAGTGTCGATAACCCGTTCTGCACCCGCACATGGTGTGTTGCCTACCCTCCAGGCGGTGGGCCGAATTACTTTAACCAAATCATCCGCGTTCTTTGACGTTCGCGCCCACTAATATACACTGCAAATATGATCGTCTATGCATGCTCTACCTACCCTACACTGTTGGCCCAAATGAATGGAGACACCCTTCTATGCCAAAATTCAGCAGCCAACTGGATGTAGTTAACTTAGCAGGGAAAGCCATATGGAAGCATGTCTGATAAAGTAATAGTACGGTTATGAAGTCTAAGTTTTGGTAATAACAATGAATTTGCTGTCGCCAACATTATTCTTTCGTGGTTATCCATGAGCAAACTGCATTGTTTCAGAGAACACGTTTAATAATGTGGGTGTACACTGTACACGCCTGTTGGCAGAGCCCTCAACCTGTACCGCAAATTTGTGACATCGTGCGAGGCGACGGCCCCCTTCGTGAAGCCGTTTGTTTTCGAGGGCATCAACCAGCGGCTGCTGCAGATCCTCATGCACCCCGCGGATGAGGAGGCGTACTGCTTCATGGACATGTACGAGGGCAGGGACAACGTGGACACGTTCAGGAAGTGGTCGTACGAGACGATCAGGGGCGTGCTGGTGTACGCGCTCAAGGAGGAGGACAACTACGAGAAGCACCGGCCGCACCATGACAGGCGAGTACCATAATCCCGATTGTTGTCAGAACAGCATTCGTCAGGGAGCCCGGAGCCCAAACGCAGTGGGGCCGCGTCTGCGCCTGACTGGTAGGCAACCTGCTCGCACTTGTGCTGCGGTGTTGCTCAGGGGACAGGCGCAGCTGCAGCCCGCTATCCTCATCTGTGTTTGGATTGCCTATTATTATTGCCACTTTTCTGGGAACCGTGCACTGCCACATGTTACAGTGGTTGCGATCACCGAAAAAGACTGTCTGAGCTACGAACGGTGGCTTCCACTACTACTTTTCCGAGGGGCGTATTAAGGTCCGACCGACAGGGGGGGCGGTGCCCTTCAGGTTGCCTACATACAGGTGCTTTGTTGCACAATTTGCCTACCTTTCAGGACCCCAATACGCGCCTGACTTTTCCCTGATCGAACCTGCGTCGTTCTTACTGACCAAGTACCATTTCTCGTTTCCAGGCTCCGATTGGCCATGAAAGTTTTTCATGGAACCATGGCCTCCATCGCCGGCCTGGCTCTGTACTTCCTGTTACCGTCAGCCTGAGACTCATCTTGAGGCAGTATTTATTTCCGGTCGTGTGCAGTCTGGTCCGTGGGCGGCCGGGGCGGGTCGGGCTGTGTGCATCTCTGTTACACCCTCTCAACGCCAAACTGATGTTTCCCCTCACTGCCGGTCGAGAGAGTACCTCAACGTAAATTAGAAACGTGCATCAAGAGATAATGTTCAACAGTTTAGACCGTTTAGTGTCCATTGCGCGTGACACTAATGTGTCATCTTTGGCAGTGCATTGATGCACACCGAAGTGCATTTGGCGCTTCCGGGGGAAAAGAGTCGACTGATGCCCTGATATAGTAAATAAAACAGATGAGGTGAATAAAGAAATATTGTGATACCTGTGGTGCAACAATGCGATTACTGTTGGACTCCGTTGTAGATATTACGTGCATTTTAAAAGATATGAGTGCTAACCAACAGTAATGATTCTACGTTTCATGGCATCGTCAGGACAAATTTACATGCAACAGTTCGAGTCTTCCTTCGCAACAGCATGCTAATGAACGCCACCAGAAATTTAAAATTCAGGGTAGATGGAGTAACTGAGCGTTCAAAGGATCAAAGGATCGAGAGGTAGTTGATACACACTGTTGAAAGGTCTTAAAACATTTGGTTGGTATGACCCACAAATAAAATGGTAGGAGGTAGCGCTTTTGTCCACGAAGCAATGCTTTTTAATTACAAAACGGTACTTTGCAGTCACAAATATATTTTGCTGTGTATCACAGTAGATCCTCTTTCTCGGGGAGATCTCTGACGACCCCTGGGCCGTATCAGCTTAAGCGAGTGCTGTCGCGACAGCACGACAGCAACAGCACGACAGCACCTGCCCCAAACACCCGATTTTCCCAATCGATCCTTCAATTTACAAAAGACATTTCCTCCCGGTTCAAAAACATTCATTTTCCGATTCCGAAAAAAATATCATAATGCGTTAAAATAGGAAATATGAAGGTCTCCAGGTGACAGCACGACAGCAACAGCACGACAGCACCTGCCCCGAACACCCGCTTCATATTTCCTATTTAAACGCATTATGATATTTTTTCGGAATCGGAAAATAAATGTTTTTGAACCGGGAGGAAATTTATTTTTTAAACTGAAGGATCGATTGAGAAAATTGGGTGTTTGGGGCAGGTGCTGTCGTGCTGTCGCGACAGCACTCGCTTAAGCTGATACGGCCCTTGGACGACCCTTATGGGTCAGTCTGGACAGCACGTTGATGGTCCAAAAGTCTACGCACAATCCTTCAGCGCCCTAGAGAAAATTCGAACGGGAAATAGGCGTGGCTACCACGCCAGACGCGCACGCCGTTCGACTGAAATGTAATTAAAGAATGCCTGAGCCACCTGAGCATTGCTTTAGAATCATTCGCAGTTGGTAAAACTGATTAACAACACAAAGTACATGCGCGGACCGACGGACAGGTTGGGCTGGCCGGGGCAGCCGGGGCCGCACGCCGCACGGGCCTCACCTGCTGTAGGGTAAATGCACACAGAGCTTTTGTCTCTCTGTCCTTGTCGCACTCACGCAGGGGCGTCGACCTGGCAATTTTTCAGGGGCAAAACGAGAGGTGTTATGAAAGTTGCCTATCTACAAGGGGCCACTGTCGCTTCCGTAATTTTTTGTAATTTGTACTTTCTAAATTTTCAGCATAACATTGAATAAATTCAATTCTTTAATGGAATTTTTCGAAAAATTAGAAAGATAAAGAGCGTTTTCAACGAACTTCGAAAAGAACACAATACCCAACCATATCTGTAACGTTCCGTGCGTGTCGCGAGCGAAGCGAGCGAAAGAAAATGAGGTTTGTGTTAATTTAAATGCAGTTTTTCGAGAATACTTTAAGGAATTAGTCGGAATTTACAGAGTCAAACTGACTTCAAATATTCCCAGAGTACATACATCATCATGTTACTCGTCATTATGTGCTAACATCTAGGCGGAAAAAAATAATCGGATGTCGCGAGCGAAGCGAGCGAGAAGCCAGAGCTGAACTTTCGTTCTTTTCTAGCTTAGGGTCAATTTTAGATGAGTTTTAACGTTAAATGTAGTGGTTTCATATATATTATTTTGACCCTTGTTACCCCCCCCCCCCGACCAAAACTTGGGGGGGCATTGCCCCCCCCCTGCCCCCCCTCCCCCCGGTGTCGACGCCCCTGCACTCACGGGGCACAGCATGAGGAGCGGGAGAGAGAGAGAGAGGGACTCTTCTCGATGCTTTTCGGAATCACCCTGCAGTATAAGGGCATAGTCCGTGCCAAGCCAGGCGAGGAGGCCCAAGCGGCCCAAGCCCAAAGGCAAGCTCACTTTGCTGGCAAAGTCGGGTCAGGTCGGGCCGTGCAAGCCGCTCCACCAGCGCAATGGTAAGTGAGCTGGGCGAGGGTGGAGGGAAGTCGCATCTGTGCGAGGTGGAAACAACTCGGAAACTTTGGTCAACACATTGGGATATTTTGAAGGCTACCGGTAAGATAACAAAAACAATCGGTAACTTTCGCAATGTGGCCTGCAGCAAAATTAGCGGTAGTTTATGATCAGTGTAGTCGATGGGCAAACGACTGTCAATTTTCGTGTCAGCCGGATTACAGATTACCCCGGATTACCTCGGATTACTTTTGGAGTGTCCTTCGGATAACGGTGCTTTTTTCCTCGGATTACCCCGGATTAGCCTAAAATTTCCCCAGATTACACCCTGCCGGATAACCTAACGGCTTTTAGCTACATTACCTGAGTCGTTTCCCCCTCCGTGTAGTGCAGTACGACCCGCAAAATAGGGATCACCTCATGCAAAATGTGAACACTTCTGCCAATGTGACACAGAACTATGTAAAGAACGAGTGGCATTTCCTGTTATAAAATTCATTTTGTGTTCCTATTGTGACCTGTTTTCAAAAAAATATTAAAATTTCTGTCACATTTTAATAATTAACGATTTTTTCTTGATATTTCTCACTTTTTGTTTTCAATATTTTTTTCTTTGTAGCTTATTTCTCTGATTTCCGATGGATTTTTTAAAAATTGTTTTTTCTCTTTCAAAACAATTTCTTTGGGCCAAAATTCTATGAATTTTCTAACTGATCTAATAATGAGGTTTTCCGCACTGCTTTTTCCTCCAGCTTTTCCATAGTACTCGCCCGCCGAGGTTGGGCGGGGAGCTGGCCGCCGCGTACCGGCGCGCGCGCGAGGAGGTGTACGAGACCAGGATGAAGTTGGTCAAGACGCGCGTCCGCCAGCCCACCGTGGCCGAGTTCTACGCGGGCAGGAACGTGTTGATGACGGGCGGCTCGGGCTTCCTGGGCCGCCTCCTCGTCGAGATGCTGCTGAGGACGTGCCCGGACATCGGGAACATCTACCTCGTGCTCAGGGCCAAGAAGGGCGAGCCCCCGCAGGAGCGGCTCCGGGGCCTCCTCGACGTGCCGGTGAGCGTGGTGTGATCGGTGGTGTCCGCGACTGGACCCTACAGTCAGGCTCTGACACGGCCTCCACCGCCTCCTCAGCTGTTCGGCAGGCTGCGCGCGGAGCGGCCCGGCGCGCTGTCCAAGGTGGTGGTGCTGCCGGGGGACATCACGGAGCTGGCGCTGGGGCTGAGCCCGGAGCACCAGGCGCTCGTGCGGCAGGAGGTGTCCGTCGTGTTCCACGTGGCGGCCTCGGTGCGCTTCGACGACCCCTTCCAGAAGGCCGTGTTCACCAACCTCCGCAGCACGCGCGAGGTGGTGGCGCTGGCGCGGGCCATGCCGCAGCTCAAGGTCCTGGTGCACGTGTCCACCGCCTACACCAACATCAACCGCGACCCCATCGAGGAGCGCGTGTACCCGCCGCATCTGGACTGGGAGGAGGTGATCCGGATGGCGGAGCAGCTGGACGACGACAGCCTGCGGGCCATGGACCTCCTGGGTCACAAGTGAGTCCCTCTGCATGCACCTGCACTCTTTAGTGCAGTATCTCAAAGTGCGGGACCCAATGTGTCTTGCAGCGAGAACCGTGATGCGCATTGTGTCCTTCAGTACGACTCCTTTAGTCAGACAATCCATTACACACAGGCTTTCCGTTGTCCCTGGCGGTAAATCGTATACTTTTAAGTGGCAAGGAATCGCCTGCGCACAGAACTTCCCTCTAAATCTGTTTCGAAGACTTTTCGATGAGGTGGTGGGCCGCGCGCTCTCATGCAGGACTGTACTACAATTGAGTTCATCTCGCAGGCTGCGGGACTTCCAGCCCAACTCGTACACCTTCACCAAGGCCCTGGCGGAGCAGCTAATCGACGACGTCGCCGCCGAGCTGCCGGTCGTCATCGTGAGGCCCTCTATCGGTGAGCGCCCCTATCTGTGTCCCCCCTCCTCCGTACCCCATTCCCCCACCCCTTGCTTTTGCGGGTTGCTCGCAGCCTCGCGTGCGTCACATTACCTGATACATAGCCTGGGCGGGCACCCTGGTACTACATCTTCCAAAGCCTGGGGAATTACTTGGAAATGACAGCTAGCCTGAAGTCCTGTCTGTGCGCAGTGGTGCCGACCCACAAGGACCCTATGCCCGGCTGGATCGACAACCTGAATGGCCTGGGCGCCATTTGGGCAGCCGGCCAGAAGGGGCTGCTCCGTGTCTACTGCATCGAGGAGTTCCCCTTGGACTCCGTGCCAGCCGACCTGGTCACCAAGACCACCGTGCTGGCGTCCTGGGCGCGCGCCCTGGACATCCGGATCAGGTAGGAGGTGGTCCGGGGCGTGGGGGGCGGGACGGGAAGTCCTCGCGGGCTGTCCTGTTTATTCTCGTCGACTGCGCAGGCCGCTCCCCGTCGGCGTGGAGCCCAAGGGCGTCGAGGTGGTGCACGCCACGATAGGCTCGCTCGGCTGCACGTTCGGGGACATGGAGTGGTGCCTGACGAAGGACGGGATCCTCGACAAGCTGGCGTTTCCGGGAGCCATCCGGGACCCCAAGTTCTACCGCCTCGATAACCCCATCGCGTACCAGGTTCTGCACTGGTACCACCACATCCTGTACGGCGTGGTGCTGGATACGGCCGCGCGCCTCACCGGCCGGAAGCCCAGGTGAGCTCCAGGCTCACCGCTCCATAAATTTGCTGTCGCCAACATGATTCTTTCCTTGTTATCCACGAACTAACTCCATTGTTTCGGAGAACGCGTAAAATAATGTGAGTGGATACGCGTGTTGGCAGAGCCCTCAAGCTGTACCGCAGATTTGTGACATCAGTCGAGGCGGGGTTGCCCTTCGCGAAGCCGTTTGTATTCGAGGCCATCAACCAGAGGCTGCTGCAGATCCTTATGCACCCCGCGGATGAGGAGGCGTACGACTTCATGGACGTGTACGAGGGCAGGGACAACCTGGACAAGTTCAGGACGTGGTGCTACGAGGCGACCAGGGGCGTGCTGGTGTACACCCTCGAGGAGGAGGAAAACTACGAGAAGCACCGGCCGCACCATGACAGGTGAGTGCTATAATCACGATTGTCGCCAGAACCGTCGATACGGCGCCCCCCACAATGGCCCGTTATTACCGAGGCGGAACGCCTGCGACGAACTGGATAGGCCAGCCCGCCAAGCACTCATGTGAAGCTGGCGGCCTACCCGTAGAGCAAAAGAGCGGGGGAAGCAGGATTTAAATTCCTGGCGGCCTACCCGTAAAGCAAAAGAGCGGGGGGGAAGCAGGATTTAAATTCCTGGTACCCAAAATTTCGTACCGTCACTACCCGATGGGTTGATTGTGGGGGCACCTTTAGGAAGCCCAAACGCACTGGAGCCGCGTCTGCGCTGCGCCTGACTGGTAGGCAACCTGCTCGCACCTGTGTTGCGGTGTTGGTCAGGCGACGGGCGCAGCTGCAGCCCGCCATCCCCGTCTGTGTTTAATTGCCTATTGCCTACTTTTCTGACAAACCTGCACTGCGACATGTTACATTATTGGGTGCGATCACTGATTGATTGATTGTCTGTGAGCTTACCCGAAAGCAGGGGCCTATGAAGGTCCTACAGCAGGGGGGAGGGGGGGGGAGGGAGGGGTTGCCTTGCATGCTGCCTACGTACAGGGGTTTTGAAGATCAAGTTGCCTACCTTTCAGGCAGTTCACTAGAGCCCGACAGGGACGGGTGACGCTCCCCCCTCTTAAAACTCGTCTCACCATCAGTACGGTGGCTGGCTCGACTTTATTTTTCCCCGATGACTCCTGGCACTCGGGGCTCCTTCTCACTAACCTGTGCCATTCCTCGTTTCCAGGCTCCGATGGGCCATGAAGGTTTATCACGGAACCATGGCCACCATCGCCGGCCTGGCCCTGTACTGCCTGTTACCGTCAGCCTGAGGCCCACACCGCGCGCCAGAGGCAGAAACAGAAATGCAGTATTTATTTTTCGATCGTGTGCAGTCTGGTCCGAGGGCGTGGCCACAAAAAGGGACCAGGGCGGGCAGTGTGCATCCCTGGCACACCCAAGGGCACACCCTCGCAACGCCAAACTGATGTTTCCTCACAGAGCCGGCTCGTTTCGGAGCCTACCGCAGTAGTACCCTCGCGCCAGTGTCGAGAGTGTACCTAAATAGGGCTGTGCGAATCAAGGATTTTCATTTCGAATCGAATCGAATTTTCTAAAAATCATTTCGAATCGAATCTGTATTTTTTTTTTGTTTAGTCGAATCGAATCTAACTATGCAGATTCGCCTTGGAAAACAGTCGACTGAGGCCCGGTTTAAGTAAATAAGTAGATTTTAAGCGCATCAAACACGTTTGATACAAAAAGAAAACCCTCGTTCTTTACCTCTCTACCCTTAACGTTAATAATGTTAGCTTTCAACTAGAAATAGTAAGTCAACAGCAGGATAGTGAGTCCATAACACACGACACATTGTTGTCAGTCACGGCTTTCCACGTTCAAACCTTTCGCGGCATTTGTTTTCTTTTTTAGACGAACTTTAAATGATTACAGAATGGCGTTGCTCTACTCGCGCATGCGCACAACCCATATCGGTGGTGTTGATATTGATACTCTCAATGTTGATAAACACAAATGAATGTAATGTTTACTTTTTAATTAGAAACTGCAGAATGTTGAAAATTGTTGATACGTTTCGTGATAACTTTATTTGGCAAATAGTGTAATTTGGTTGTATGTTCGTCCGTAATTAAGTCGTAATGCGTACGGTATAAAAGTGGTCCCGCGGCGAGCGGTCGCACGTCTCTGTTCGAAATTTAGATTCATAATTTCTTAAAATTTTGCTTAGTAATTAACTCGAAAAAAACCTCTATTATTGACTCATTACTGGGTAAAAAGCTACAATTTTCTTGCAGAGACATAGCTGTATGTATTACCATTTCTTCACTGAAAATGGGGTCTAACTTACACCGCACTGAGCACAATACTCGTTCTTTCACCTCTAGGTTAAGAGAGATTTGGAAAAGGTAAAGAACGAGTAATAAAACGGAAGTGGTGAATAAAGAAATATTGTGATACCTGTACAACTGTGATTACTCTAGGACTCTGTTCTAGGTTTTGCCTGCTTTGACTGAGGCTTAGCAAGAGAAAATGAATGAAGATGTGAATAAAGGAGTATTGTGAAATATATACAGCTGTGATTACTGTTGGACTCGGTTCGAGATTTTTTAAAAAATTTTGTTCTCCCACATTTCAAGTTGATTTAAAAACCTTGTAATTATAAAGCAATGCGTTGCAGTCACAAATGAATGCTTGGTATAGCAGTACTTCCTCTCTCTTTGTGATCTCGGGAAGCTCTCTGACCACACTACTCCTGGGTTGAGTTTAAACAGCACTTTGTAAGTCCAAATCTTTGCATAATTGCTGAACGCTCTTATTGAGAATACATCAATAGTGTGTTTCGATTAGAAAAGGGAGAAGAATAGCGGATAGAACAAAAGCGTCCTGATTGGCTGAGCGCTTCGCGCCACGTGACCGCGCTAGTGGTGGTGGTGGGGAGGGGGGAATGGTGAGGTGCTCAGCCAATGAGGACGCTTTTTGTTCTATCCGCTATTCTCCTCCCTTTTCTAATCGGAACACACTATAACGGGGGAAAGACGTTGCTACCCTGGCCCTACCTAAGAACATAACCAGACGGTAGAGCCGCCGTTTGGGCGGCCCGACTGGCCCGTACCATAGCTGCGTATCATTTCTGGTGTTAGATTTTCAGTTTACTGACACGCGGGCCGGCCTGGCCCAGTGCGGGTCGAGCTGGCCCGCACTGAGCGATGTTGGGTCTGACGAGCCCGCCTTGACCTGCTAGGGCAGCGGTTCGCAACCTTGGGGTCACCGGGGGTCGCGGTTTGGCCACCGGCTGGCCCCCGATACGTCATCGCCTGTGCAGATATACGGAAAAACCTCTATGAAAGCCACTAAAAATTAAAAAAATTCCAAAAAAATAACCTTAATTTTCATGTTTTGGAGTGGAGATGGGGGTAAAAGGGTTGAGATGGATGGGGTCGCTTGGGGTCGCGAAAAACCTTCTGTGGGGTCGCGAAAATTTTGCCCAATCATTTTGGGGTCGCGACCCATAAAAGGTTGAGAACCGCTGTGCTAGGGCCAGGTTGGCCCGGGCTGCGGATCAGTAGACCCATCCGGCCCGCGCGTGCAGACTGTAAAATGGCAGGAGAGGGGAAGGGAGACGGGGGGTGAGGGGTGAGGGGAAGACATGAATATTGAGAAAATAGCTGGACAGGTCTGGTCCAGCGAGGGACGGGCCGGCCCTGCACAGGTTAACACGGGCCGGGCTGGCCCGCTGCGGGTCTGACTGACCCAAACTGATTAGCTTACGGGCCGCGTAGGACAAGCCTTGGGTCGGGTCGGCACGGCCCAAGCGAAAAAGCGCTTCGGGCCAACCAGGCCCAGATTTCTGGCCCAAACGGCGGCTCTTTTGTGGTCCCACCGGAAGAATAGCCTATTTCTCTCTTTCGCACTCATGGGCTCGCCTATCCTTCCTAGTCATTTGGTGTGCTAAACTCTCGGTGGTCGGACAATACCAGACGGGCAGCGAGCCTCGCCAGGCGAAGAGGCTCAAACCCAAGGCGAGCTCACTCTGCTCCCGCGGTCGGGTCAGGAAGGGTCGAGCCGTGTACGCCGCGCCACCACCGGAATGGTAAGCTAGGCTGGGCGAGGCCGGCGCACGCGCACAGTGTAACGAAATGGGCAAAAACGCGAAAAAAAATATTTTATGATTGGAAATGGTAGATTTGGTTGTTTTAAGATGTAACTTTCACGAAAAAAAAATTCGCAGGCATCATTCAAGGTCACAACCGGCCAAAAACGTCAAAAAAGGGTCAAATTACACGTAAATAGCCACATTTCACGAAAAATCCGAAGTTCCTCACCAGATAAAATTCTGGCCGTCTCATATTCGGATTCCTCGCAAAAAAAAAAAAACTGCACCAGAAACATCGCTGGGATTTTGCCTCTTTTGAGTTAAAGTGGCAAGGAACTTGAGATATTTAGCGAAATAGGGCCATTTTTAATTATTTTAGGAGAATTTAAATTTTTAGCACACACTTAAACTAAAGAGGGGCAAAATCCCTGGTATGGTTCTGGAGCAGTGTTTTGCAAGGAGTCCGAATATGAGGTCGCCAGAATTTTATCTGGTGAGGAACTTCGGATTTTTCGTGAAATGTGGCCATTTACGGGTAATTTGACCCTTTTTTTTTGACGTTTTTGGCCGGTTGTGACCTTGAATGATGCCTACGAATTTTTTTTCGTGAAAGATACATCTTAAAACAACTAAATCTACCATTTCTAATAATGACATTTTTTTTCGCGTTTTTGCCCATTTCGTTACACTGTGCGGCGGCGGCGGCGTATCTGCGCGAGGTGGAATCACCTCGGAAGTTCGGTCTGTAAGGTTGGCTATTTTTAAGGCTTGGTAAGGCATACCGGTAAGTTTAGAAATACAACCGGTAACTTTCGCAATATTACCTGCTGACGGCCGTATGCTTCTCAGAAAAGAAAAAAAAAAAAGAAAAAGAATCATCCATTGCCTTATCGTTTTTTTACCGTGAGTGTTAGAGATTCGACAACGTTAGCTATTATTATGTAGATCCAACCTCGGCTCCTCTGTGACAGACAGCACATACGATCTACGGCTTCACCACAACTCTTTCTTCTAGTTTTTCCATACCATCTACCCGCCGAGGGTGGGCGGGGAGCTGGCCGCCGCGTACCGGCGCGCGCGCGAGGAGGTGTACGAGACCAGGATGAAGTTGGTCAAGACGCGCGTCCGCCAGCCCACAGTGGCCGAGTTCTACGCGGGCAGGAACGTGTTGATGACGGGCGGCTCGGGCTTCCTGGGCCGCCTCCTCGTCGAGATGCTGCTGAGGACGTGCCCGGACATCGGGAACATCTACCTCGTGCTCAGGGCCAAGAAGGGCGAGCCCCCGCAGAAGCGGGTCCGGGGCCTCCTCGACGTGCCGGTGAGCGTGGTGTGAGCGGTGGTGTCCGGGACTGGACCCTATAGTCAGGCTCTGACACGGCCTCCACCGCCTCCTTAGTTGTTCGACAGGCTGCGAGCGGAGCGGCCCGGCGCGCTGTCCAAGGTGGTGGTGCTGCCGGGGGACATCACGGAGCTGGCGCTGGGGCTGAGCCCGGAGCACCAGGCGCTCGTGCGGCAGGAGGTGTCCGTCGTGTTCCACGTGGCGGCCTCGGTGCGCTTCGACGACCCCTTCCAGAAGGCCGTGTTCACCAACCTCCGCAGCACGCGCGAGGTGGTGGCGCTGGCGCGGGCCATGCCGCAGCTCAAGGTCCTGGTGCACGTGTCCACCGCCTACACCAACATCAACCGCGACCCCATCGAGGAGCGCGTGTACCCGCCGCATCTGGACTGGGAGGAGGTGATCCGGATGGCGGAGCTGCTGGACGACGACAGCCTGCGGGCCATGGACTGCCTGGGTCACAAGTGAGTCCCTCTGCATGCACCTGCACTCCTTAGTGCAGTATCTCAACGTGCGGGACCCAATGTGTCCTGCAGCGAGAACCGTGATTCGCATTGTCCTGCCGCAATCATAGGTCTCACGCTTTTGACTGTAGTATCATTGGTCCTAGACCTTTCAGTAGGGATCATAATATTTTGGAAACTTACTTCTTAAACCTGCGACCGAGTTGGCCTCGACCTGACGTCGTATATTTTTAACTGTAGGGAAATTGCGTGCATTCATAACTTCCTTCTACATTTTATTCGAAGACTTCTCGTTGAGGTGGCGGGCCGCGGGCCGCGCGCTCTCATGCAGGACTGTACTACAATTGAGTTTTGCTTGCAGGCTGCGGGACTTCCACCCCAACTCGTACACCTTCACCAAGGCCCTGGCGGAGCAGCTGATCGACGACGTCGCCGCCGAGCTGCCCGTCATCATCGTGAGGCCCTCTATCGGTGAGTGCCGCCCCCGCTCCGCCACCCACCGCAGCCCCAAAAGCGGCCCGCAATCTTACCCCCCAGAACCCGCCGCCTGCCACCCCCCCCCCACACACACACAAAAAAAAAAATAACAAGTAGCCAATTAATACAACATTCTGTAGTATTAAAATTGACTCGTTCTTTATACTGAATGAATGTGTATAATAATGCAAGTATCATGTTTGCTGCAGAATAGTAATTCATTCATTGGAGAAAACAGAAAACATGTGAATTGTGATTACATCCTGAAAGGAAAAGGGTTGGAAGTTCATGAATATTTTCACGTTACGTTACATCCTGAACGGAAAAGGGTTGGAAGTTCATGGTTATTTTCAAGTTCGTCACCTTTGTTACATCCTGGGGAAAATAAAATTGGACAATGAGCAAGCAGTTCCAAACTAGTTTGGAAACTAGGAAAGATATACCAAGTGGCTGACGGACGCCGTGCACTTTTTGTACTATGCAACCCGCCCGCACCGCTCCATCCGGGACTGCATACCCATCAGGCGCTGGGGACCGGCAGCTTCCAAACCTGGACGCTCCGCTCCGGCACTGATGTTGCAGCCACCGTCCCGCGGTTCGCGCGGTCTACGGCGGGGCGTTACCGGGTGGGAGGTTCACGGTTTCTCGGGAGTAACCCGCGAGTCCGCCGGGAGAGCTCGCGGTCTGCGAGTCGCTCCGTGGGGGTATCTCGCGAACCGCGGATCCTCCGCGGGGGAAGGTCGAGGTCCGCGGATCCTTCTCGTGGGTTGCTCGCAGTCCGCGAAGGACCCATAGAGGATCCGCGGTATGCGAGATTCCTTCGCGGCAGGACGCGCGGACCGCAAGCTTTCTCGGCGGACTCGCGGGTTACGCTCGCGAAACCGTGAAACCTCCCACCTGTAACGCCCTACCGTAGACCGCGCGAACCGCGAGAGGGTCCTTTCGGGGCGTTCGCTGCAACAACAGTGGCGGAGCGGAGCGTCCGCGCTTGGAGCCGGTCCCCAGCGCCCGATGGGTATGCAGTCCCGGATGGAGCGTTGCGGGCGGGTTGCATAGTACAAAAAGTGCACGGCGTCTGTCAGCCACCTGGTACATTTCAGATTAGTGCAAAGCAGAGTTGAAAGGAAAATGCGAGAGCACAACTTTTCTTGTCACCTAGAGAACAAACAATTGAATTTGCCGCTGGGAGGCGTCAAGGAGTCAAGGCTAGTTCACGGAGGACCTGCTAGATCGCGCCACACGCGCCATAAGAGAGCCCGCGAAAGAGAAAAATTCAGACATAATTTCTATTAAGTGATCTTTGAAAGAAACGCGTTACACTTAATTTCATGAGTAAAACGAATAAATCCATAGAGCAATTGTCATTTCTGTGCAAAGCACTTTTTCAATAAATTACGGTATGGACCGAAATACATTGGGGAATTCCGCGATCGCGGACTGAGAAGAAAAGACAGGCATGATTTTTGTTTAGTGATCTCTAAAATGATCGACTAATAAAAGAAAACCCTCCGTATTTTTTGTCATGTACGGTGAGAATTTGGATACTAACACCATTTCACATGTTTGAATGGTCTCTGTTCTCTCAGGAAGCTGAACTTCTAAATTACACCTAACCTAGATCAATACTCGTTCTTTTACTTGACATCATCATATTACATACAAAAGGGGGTAAAGGACGAGTAAAAAGTAATGAGCGAGTAAAAAATTTGCTGCTGCTCGCCGTCTTAGCCTGATGTCCGGTCTGTGCGCAGTGGTGCCGACCCACAAGGACCCTATGCCCGGCTGGATCGACAACCTGAACGGCCTAGCCGCCGTCTGGGCAGGCGGCCAGAAGGGGCTGTTCCGCACTTACTGCGCGAAGGACTTTTCCTTTGACTCCGTGCCAGCTGACATTGTCACCAAGACCACCGTGCTGGCGTCCTGGGCGCGGGCCCTGGACATCCGGATCAGGTAGGAGGTGGTCCGGGACGTGGGGGGTGGGGTGGGAAGTCCTCGCGGGCTGTCCTGTTTATTCTCGTCGACTGCGCAGGCCGCTCCCCGTCGGCGTCGAGCCCAAGGGCGTCGAGGTGGTGCACGCCACGATAGGCTCGCTCGGCTGCACGTTCGGGGACATGGAGTGGGCCCTGACGGAGGACGGGTTCGGCGACAAGGTGGCGTTCCCGGGAGCCATCCGGGACCCCAAGTTCTACCTCGTCGAAAACCCCATCGTGTACCATGTGCTGCACTGGTACCACCACATCCTGTACGGCGTGGTGCTGGACACAGCCGCGCGACTCACCGGCCGGAAGCCCAGGTGAGCTCCGGGTTTTGGCCACAGAACCATGGAACTTATGGCTATTTTGAGCAGCCATGAGCATGCATTTTAGTCCTGCAGGGACAGCCCTAGAAACATGTGTGAGACAGCAATATTATGGTTTGTGGGGGAGGGGGGGGGGAGGCGAATTCACGCAGGATAACTTCCCATACCCGGGCCAGCCCTTGCCTGGTAATACAGCAATTATTTTGCATTTTATATGGTGCGTTACAAATCTCAGAGGTAGGCAACCAGGGCGTGTACGCGTGTTGGCTACGCTTTTGACCCCCGCCCCACCGGCCCGGCGTGACACCAGCGCTTTGCTCGTCCGCAGAGCCCTCAAGATGTACCGCAGGTTCGTGACGTCATGCGAGGCGACGAACGCCTTCGGCAAGAGGTCGTTTGTATTCGAGGCCATCAACCAGCGGCTGCTGCAGATCCTCATGCACCCCGCGGATGAGGAGGCGTACTGCTTCCTGGACCTGTACGAGTGCAGGGACAACCTGGATAACTACAGGAAGGTGATGTACGAGTCGGTAAGGGGCGTGCTGGTGTACGCGCTCAAGGAGGAGGACAACTACGAGAAGCACCGGCCGCACCATGACAGGCGAGTGCTATAATCCCAATTGTTGCCAGAACAGTATTCGTTAGGAAAGCCCACCAAACGCAAACGCAATGAAGCCGGCCACGTCTGCGCCTGACTAGTAGGCAACCTGATCGCACCTGTGCTGCGGTGTTGCTCAGGGGACAGGCGCAGCTGCAGCTTGCCTTGCTGTTTTCGGCTTGCCTATTGCCTACTTTCCTAATCTTGCACAGGAGGGGTGCTGCGGATTATGATTCCGCTGAATCACATTCCACAGCACCCCACCTGCGACATATTATATTTATTGGTGGCGATCGACCTTTGATTGTCTCTGAGCTTACCATTACGTTCGGTGTACTTCGGTGGCTGCGCCGCGACTTTCATTCCTCCCTGATTACACCTGGGTCCCTCTCACAAACCGCTGCATTTTTCTTGTTTCCAGGCTCCGGTGGGCCATGAAAGTTTATCATGGAACCATGGCCACCATCGCCGGCCTGTTCCTGTACTCCCTTTTACCGTCAGCCTGAGACTTACCCTGCGCCCAAGGCACTACGAAGCAGAACCCAAACCATTCTGATTATTTATGAATTTAGTTCTGCTGAGTTGTTCGGGCAAAAAAATAACCGACTAACGAGGCCGAGTCCCTCGTCAAGGGATTTTTACAAAATTTTATCTAAGAAGTCATTAGAAGTCAGCAAAATCTTATGAATTTGTTATAAAAGTTCTTTTAATTCTTATTATTTGACATTATTATCCTGTTATTAATTGACAGTTATTATTTTGTATTTACTCGTTATAAGTGCGTTTTCCTGTAAAAAAAAATATATATTAAAGAGTTCAATGTTTGTCTTTTAACGCTTTAGCCCTGCAAGGCTATGGTGTATTTTCCCTCCTTTATCGCTACTTTAACTCATGCAACTACATAAAAAATATAAATTGCTCCTTGCTGGATACTTCTGAGATTTGTACCAGCTCGGTTTGCTTGTACTAAAAATATTACAAAACCATGCCATGTTCTAGTGCATCATAAGAAAGTAATTAAAAGAAAACCTTCAAAAACTATTGTATACAACTTAAATCAAATACAGGGTGGGTATGCTCCACCAGGGCAAAATGATACGGTGGCAGGAGCATGCGTAAACGATTGTGATTCACCCGTAAACTGGAGGGCGCAAAGTCAAATAACGCGGATGATTAGAGTAATGTACAGGTGGCCCCACAATGAACTCATCGGTAGGTGACGGTACGAAATTTTGGGTACCAGGAATTTAATTCCCGCTTCCCCCATGCGGTGCTCTCCGGGTAGACCGCCACCTTCATACGAGTGCTTGGCGGGCTGGCCTATCCAGTTCGTCGCTGGCGTTCCGCCTCGGTAACGGCCATTGCGGGGCGCCATAACTTGGTCCAGCGCCTGCAAGGTAGTCAGCCAAACGCGTAGTGCAACCAACCTGCACTGCGCGCGCGCGTTCGACTGTCTACCTCGCGGGCGCTTGACTAAAGTGCGGAATCCTAATTGTACGCGGTGTTTGACCCATGGATGTAGGGTAGGCTGAGAAACTACTACATCTATGGTTTGACCTTTGCGCTGAATAGCGAACGGGAGGGCAATGATCCTCTATATGCTCGCTCTATGATCACCCTATCGTCTTGTCCCCATTGAGCAGTTTCACACTGTAAGTACAGCAATTTATAGCTTTTTATAAAACTTTTTTTTCCGAGGTGTCGTTTGAAGGGTGACGCTAGGTCGACTCGCCGATGCAGTGCAACTGTGTGTCACTGCGTTATTCACAGAAATGTTCGTCGAGTTGAATTTCCATTTCAAAGGCCGATGATAGCGGTTGCATACGTAATGTATGCCGGGTGGCGAGCGGGGGCTTTCACGACAAGTTGGCACCTAGTCGAACACTGTGCCTGCGCCGACCGCCATCGACGCCATGTTCTGGAGCGCAGACGTACGTCCCAGAAACACCATCCAGAGAAACGGAATGGTGCAGCAGCCATCGTTTGGTTAGCGCAGGATCGAACATAAAACCATATGGTTGTCATATTATGGTTGTGATAACCCAAACTTGGTCGTCACAACCATTATATTGCTCCCTGAATATCAAACGGAGACTTTACGTTTGTCCTTATTGCCAATAACCATGTCGTGCTTGCAATAAAACTTAAAATTTCTGGGGGTAAATTTGTAAAGCGAATGAAGGCTTCTATTTTGTTTACACTGTCTTTTGAAAATTTTCATCTGGATGAATGTGGAACGAGACAAACTTGTCATTCACCGAAGACAAGCAATTTGTCAGAAGCTCATGACTTAAAAACCTAGGCAGTTGTTCAATATATTTAAGTGCTCTAACCTGCTCATTAATGGCAACATTCACTCTCAGTTAATTAGTTGTAGTCTGACATATCATTTGTCGATTTCAAATGACAATAGATAGTTCCGGCTCTCGACATTTAGATAAGTAGTGAGGAAATCAAGACCGGAACCATATTTCTATGTTCAGTTGCCATCGGGAATCGCACGTACAACTTAAATATCAGATTTGACGGCGTAGTAAGTGACATTTTGTTGCTGGTTCCAGCCCTGATTTCCTTATAACCCCTTCTCTAAAACCCGAGAGCCAGAACCATCTGAAATCATTGATGATCCTTTTTTCTCGATGACAGAATTTTGGGTACTATTTGTACGCAACCAATTTGTCACAAAAAAATTGTCAAATATATATTTTTTTTAAAAGAAAAACAGTGTAGGTGATTGTGTCTGTGTGGGCGCAGTCGAAGCCCACGGTCGGGCCACCGCTGTCTGACAAGCTCAAGGCCCTCAAGGATGAGGTGCTGGAGGCGCGAGCGCGCCAGTGCTCCGAGCGCGCCGCGCAGCCCACCGTGGCCGAGTTCTACGCGGGCAGGAACGTGTTGATGACGGGCGGCTCGGGCTTCCTGGGCCGCATGATCGTCGAGCAGCTGTTGCGGACGAGTCCGGACATCGGGAACATCTACCTCGTGCTCAGGGCCAAGAAGGGCGAGCCCCCGCAGGAGCGGCTCCGGGGCCTCCTCGACGTGCCGGTAAGCGTGGTGTGAGCGCTGGTGTCCGGGACTGGACCCTACTCTCAGGCTCTGACACGGCCTCCACCGCCTCCTCAGCTGTTCGACAGGCTGCGCGCGGAGCGGCCCGGCGCGCTGTCCAAGGTGGTGGTGCTGCCGGGGGACATCACGGAGCTGGCGCTGGGGCTGAGCCCGGAGCACCAGGCGCTCGTGCGGCAGGAGGTGTCCGTCGTGTTCCACGTGGCGGCCTCGGTGCGCTTCGACGACCCCTTCCAGAAGGCCGTGTTCACCAACCTCCGCAGCACGCGCGAGGTGGTGGCGCTGGCGCGAGCCATGCCACAGCTGAAGGTACGTACTTTTTGACACCAAAGGTGAGGCTAGCAGTTTAGCTGGTCAGTTAATAGAGCAGGAGCCCAAGGAGGAATTTGCCCCCTGACTGTCAGTATGACGTCAAATTGTTCCCCTAATTTGACGTCATCCATGTTTCTTCTGGATGTCATTTTGATACAATTTTACTCTAAATGTCAATTCACGGTTAAAATTACATCAGGAGTCAAAAAAGACGTCAAATCAAGGGACCATTTTGACGTCATGCTGACGACTGTCAGGGCCAAAATTCCTCCTTTGGAGAGTCATCAGAGCTCCCAGCGATAGTCTCGAACGGCCTACTTCCGCGGATCGACCCTTGCCTTTTCGAGTTCAAGCGTCCGTAGAACCAAACATTATGGGATCTCGAACTCGAACAGACGACAGGAGTCGACCCCGGAAGCAGCTCGTTCGAGACTATTGCGGGGGACTAATGACTCTCCTGAGGGTTCCCACATATTCATGCACAAACATACAAACATACGTCACATCTCATGCCTCTAGGTGCTCAACCATGTGTCCACCGCCTACTGCAACAGCGACCGCTCCCCGATGGAGGAGCGCGTGTACGCCCCGGACCTCGACTGGGCGGAGGTGATCCGCTGGGCAGAGCAGCTCCCGCCCGCCGACGTCCAGGCCGTCAACTTTCTGGGCCACAAGTGAGTTTGCTTCTGCGGCCGCGGGTTAGTTCAGGTACACCTATGAAATTACTTTTTAGACAGCAGTATTTTAACAGTGACGACAAAAATAGGTCTCATGCAAAAGTTGCGTTTGTGGTGGCCGTCTAGGTACCCTGACATTTTTCAGTGATTTTTTTTTTTAAATCAAATATCCTGTAACCATAATTTTTTTGACCGGCTTGTAGTATCTCTAGCTATTTATTTTAAAAATTAGAATGGTCACAGTCTTTTTCTTCATATTTTTAAAAATATGAAAACAACAGTGGCGGAGCTGGGCGTCCGTGTCCGTGCTTGAAGCCGGTCCCTAAGCGCCTGATGGGTATGCAGTCCCGGATGGAGCGGTGCGGGCGGGTTGTACAGTACAAAAAGTGCCCGGGGTCAATCAGCCCTGGTATGAGCGCTACAGGCTGATGCATAAGACCTTGTAGCGGTCGAAATAGTGATTCTGTTGTTTCTGCCTTAGAGTGATGGGCTCGCAGGCCAACACGTACGTGTTCACCAAGGCCCTCGCCGAGCAGCTGCTGGAGGACGCCGCCGACGACCTTCCCGTCGTGATCACGAGGCCGTCCATAGGTAGGTGGCGGCGACCCAGGGTACTCCGGGGGTATAAGGCAAACAGGCAAACACCCGTTACTTGAGAGTCCTTCTTGCCTAATAGGCAGGCGCGGCGATACCCATCTGGTCTGCCTCACTCAGGTGTATGCGCTGTGCTCCGACTGTGTGTCCGACTGAAAGGGGGAGCGGCGTACTCTTGGTTGCCTACATACAGGGGTTTTGTCGCGCTATTTGTCTACTTTCCATGAGGCTGTCTAGTGACGACAGGGAGAGGGCGCCTGTACTTATATCTGACACCACTCGCTGACTGTCACATTGCTCCTGCTCCTGGTAGTTGTCCCCACGCTGAAGGACCCCATCCCCGGCTGGATCGACAACCTGTACGGCCTGTCCGGCTTCTGGGTGGGCGGGTTCAAGGGCCTCATGCGCATCGTCTACTGCGACAACATCGTCTTCAACAGCGTGCCCGCCGACGTGGCCACCAAGAACATAGTGCTCGCCTCCTGGATCAAGGGCATCGGACGCACCTTCCCGTAAGCCCTCCGAACGGAACAAGTGCATACAAAACTAACGCCTAATGCATCCAGAAAATTTACATTTCAAAAAGAGGAAACGGAAAGCTGTTGCAGCCAGTGAATGGTCATATCAGCTGAGGGACAAATCTGCTTTTTATATTCACTGCAAATTCAGGAGTCAGATATGTCTCATCAAAAAGAAGTGAGATTTTTAACCACGCTCTAATAGAGAAAGAATCTTAAATATCTTTCAAAATAAGTGGGATAAAAATCTTCGCCGAGGGGGAAACAACTCTGAATTTTGGAGTACAAATTTTGTAAATTTAACTGATATTATTTGTTGAATTTTTAATGAATTTTTGTGAATTTTCCTTTATTTTATCGGTGAAATTTTCTGAATTAAAAATTTCAGAGTTGTTTCCCCCTCGATTCTCGCTCAATAAGGGCGAGATTTTCCAAATCATCACTCACACAGAGTGAGACTCTTGAAACTATTCCTCTAATCGAGCGAGGAAATCAAATCTCACCTAGGAGAGCGAGAAAATGATTCTTACCCTCCTGAGGGCGAGAATCTTCGCGCTGCGGGTTTCACATGAGTGATTAATATGACACGTCTGCGGCCTTTTACTCCCCACGCAGGGCACGCAGCGGTCAAGGCGGTACCGCAGACGCCACACTCCCCGTCGCCGACGTCGCCAACATCTCCATCGATAAAGACTCGGGCGTGTCCATGGAGGAGATGTCCTGGGTCGTGTCCGAGGCGGGGGTGGGCCGGATGGTGCCGTTCCCGGGCGCCCTGCGCCCGCCCAAGGTCGAGATGACTTCGTGCAAGGTGTGGTATCTGATGATGGTGTGGTACCACCACTACCTGTTCGGCTTCATCCTGGACCTGCTGGCGCGGGTCGTCGGTGTCAAGCCGATGTAAGTCACGGATTTACTGGAAAATGATCAGTTAGCCCAGCTAGCCTACGTATGGTGCAATTTCCCTGAAGTGTGCACTGAGCACACAAAGAGGATGCGTGTGCTTGCCACAACGCTGTGCTCGGTCAGTGTTCAATGGCACTCATACACTAGGAGCACTTCCTGCTTCATTAATTACACATAGGTGCCATGCCAGACAGTGTAGCCTGAAAAATAGGCAAAACACAGCCCAAACAGAGCGGAGTAAAGCGGGCTGCATCTGCGCCTGCCTACTAGGCAACACCTTAGCACAAGAGTGTTTATGTTGCCTAGTAGGCAGGCGCGCATGCAGCGCAGCCCGCTTTACTTCGCTGTTTTTGGTCTACTTTTTGCCTAACTTTTTTGGCAGCACTGATGCCAGGCACGTATTTCTCTCTGTGTCCTTGTGAGAATGCTCTAGGAAATGCGCACAAAAGTACAATGTGGGGTTTTCAGTTTAATTTTCCATGTTTTGAATTCACATCTTAAATTGTGTTTGGTTTGCTAACGCCGCGCTTTGCGCGCTTTGCAGGGTCCTTAAGATCTACCGGAAGGTCGTTGTGGCCATAGATGCGACCAGATCATTTTGGAAGCCGTTCGATTTCAAAAATGACAACCTGGTATTCCTACAAACAATGATCCATCCGAAGGATGTCAGCGCCTACTGCATCCTTGATCTGCTCTCGGGTAGAGACAACGAAGAAACGTTTCGGGAGATTACCGTCACGTGCATGCGCGGCATCCTGAAGTACACGCTCAAGGAGGAAGACAACCCGCAGAAAAACTGGAGGATGATACAGAGGTACCTATACCCCCGTAGTGCCAATTTTGTAATGCGCATTAAAATGCGCATAAAAGGTAACACATTTAATACGTATTTAATGTACATTACTGCGTTAAAGGCGCATTTAAAGCACATTGTGTAAATTAAATGCGCCGAAAATGTGTCACCTTTCATGCGCATTTTTATGCGCATTATTGCACATTTAAGCGCACTGACGCTAGGGTTGCATCGTGGGTTATTGGAGAGCCCGGCTGCACCCAGATGGAAAATTTGTAGTTTTTTTTTTCCCTCAGCCCAAGTGACTAGTGTCTCAGTGACGATTCTCTGTTACTTGGGTGGGTGCAGAGGATTTTAACATTTTCAAGTAAGGCAGTTATTCCCAGTTTTGCCAGATCAATAGGCAACAATTGCCCACGGTGCACCTGTGTGAAGCGGGTGGTATCAACGCCTGACAACAAGGCATATTCTATCCACGGGAGAGTTTATGTTGCCTACTAGGCAGGCGGTGATACCGCCTGCTTCACAAGCGTGTATCGTGGGCAATTTTTTACTCCTGGTGTGACAACATTGCTAAAGGCATACGTTTAAACAGCTATAGGTTTTTTAAGGCCCTCGCGAAAGCATTGCGCCGCCCATACAATGTGTTTGGTCACACCTCTGTTTTCTCAGTGTCCGTTGATCATTGAACTAACACAAGTCCTCTCTTCTTTCAAGGCTCAAGTGGGTGAACGCCGCCTACCATACGCTTATGGCGCTCGTATTCTGCGCACTGGCTTACGGCCTGTTGCAAATTAGGTCTCCATCCCTTCGAAGCAAGAGCCTCTGAATCTACTAATATCACCATCGTGTTCAAGAAGCATGCCAATACCGAACAGAAGTCCAGAGCGCTTTAACCCCTGTGAATGTTTTGTATTTGTTCTGAAAACTCAGGCATGAATAATGACAATGAAAAGGTCACATCTCTGTGTGCAAGAAAATCATTGTGTCCAAGATCGGTTGGAAAAAAAGAGCAAAAACTAAGAAAAAGAAAATAAACAGCTAAACAGAGATCATATTTTATTAAACCATTAACAACGCGTCGTTTGGTGAAATTATGGGTATCGGGTCGGGCCATTTCCAGTTTTGAGAACTAGACAAATGCCTTTACGTGACACCGACCGGTTGGCGAATGGTAGGATTTGGAAAATGGATCTAAAGTTCGACACGACAGCTCACCAGTTTAGAGGAAGAATCTGATGAGCCAGCATAGGACGGACGAAAATAAAAACAATAACAAGGAAAACGAGAACAACTGGATGATGAGTTCAGAGGATCCACGGCCTGAGCAGCTTGCCGCCGTCGCGGTTGAACTCGTCCCTGGTGAGGCTCATCTCCTGGACACCGCTCGAGTTGGCCAGGACGCACGCGCCCAGGTACGCGGCGTGGTAGCGGTACGGCGACGCGTGCACCTGGTGAGAAAGAAACCATTGTATCTTACTGAACCCAGAAACATGAAAGTCATAGCAGCGAGGGCAACCATACAATATGTGTGAAATCATTTTTTTTTTCCTTTTGATTTTTAAAGGAAAATGGTTGTCACTTTTTGAACTTTTTGACAATTTTTTATCTTTCCCCCTAATTCTCACCTCTGTCAATTTTTTTCTCAGTTTTTTTTTCTCCTGATTTTTTGTATTTTTTTTATCTGTCTTCTTGATTTTATTTTGATTTTTTCCCCCATTTAAAAAAATTGAAATGATTTTTTTTTGTGGCCATACAATGCTTTTTCGAAGTGCCCCTGTACTCGCCCGATGCCGGACTCCGACTGGTTTCGGATGGATTTGTCACCTTGGGCTGCACGGCGGGCGGCAGCAGCGCGGCGAGCTCCTCGCGGAGCCGCTCGGTGAAGCCCGGCAGCATGGTGAGCCCGCCGGCCAGGAACACGCTCCTCGCCATGGTCTTCCTCGCGTCCATGCTGCACTCCTGGATGGCCTTGTGGACCATGCGGTGCACGCCCGGATGGTCCAGCCCCCAGGCCTGCGGGTGGAACAGGCCCTCCGGGGCCTGGAAGCGGCCCGCGTCCAGCGTCAGCGACCTGCAAGGCAAAGTTCAAGGGTAGCTGGTCAGCATACACCTAGAAAAATGAAAAGTTGTCCCGTTCGGAGTCTATCGCGGGGAGCTCCACGGTAAAAACGATGTCTGATTTTTTGAGGGATAAAGGAAAATTAGGAGCACCCGTACTTTAAGGAAAAATCCTCATCTTTTGAGAAAGTCTCCTCAAAAAATGAGGGACTTTTCCTTCAATTTTGAGGAGACCTCCACAAAATCTGAGGACTTTTCCTCAAAGTACGGGTGCTACTCAAAGTTTTCCCTTTTCCCTAAAAAAAAAAATCAGACATCGTTTTACCGAGTCTCTAATAACCCTCCAGGCGGGCACCCGCTATCCCGCGTCACCCACCGTCCCAAACCAAGCTCTCCGGATTGCTCCGAGTTTACTCACTCCATGGTGGGCTCCTTGTCGCCGGCGAAGAACTCGGACACGCTGACGGAGGCGGCCAGCTCGGTGGGGTCGCGCTGGCAGCGCTTGAGGTCGGCGCGGTAGCTGGCCGACACGAAGCAGAGCCTCTCGAGGGCGAGGCGCGGCAGCAGCGCCTCTGCGACCGTGCCCAGCGACACGGGCGGCGCGCGCTGCAGCAGGAAGCGGCGCACGTGCCCGGCCATCTCCTCGCCGCCGTACGGCACGCGCGACACGCCGCCCTCCACGATGTAGCCGTCCATGATGGGCACGACGTCGGTGCGCTCGCCGACGTCCACGACCACGCCGCTGGCCGCGTTGTAGGCGTAGAGCGCGAGGACCGTCTGGTGCGACAGCAGCACCGAGCGCACGCCGAACCGGTCGAAGAGCTCGGCGACCAGGCGCGTCTGCGTGGCGGCGTCCAGGGCGCGCGGCACGCTCAGCACCACGCCGTAGTCGCGCGGGTCCACCGCCAGGCTCTGGAAGACGACGCGGAGGAAGCCCGACACGGCGCCCAGGTCCACCGTGTGCTGCGGGCCAAAAAAGCTTTGTCAGCACTGCGAAATGGGCCACTTACTGCATACAGTACTTCCCCGGCGACACTGAGCGAGAGCGTACAGAAGTGAGTAGGCACTGTCATGGCATACACTTCTTAAAGGTGTTTTCGTTTACTTCCCATACTTCCACAAGAAGTGTCTACGCTTTAGCAGAGTGAGCAGAGTGCTGTGACCAGCGGAGTTGGAAGTGCGTGCCATGATGACATCTAGACTCTGCGTTTTACTTTAAGGTCGCGTCGTGAGATTTTGCATGAGAGTCTTTGGATGTTATTGCCCTCGGCGGTGACGCTTCATGCGGCTCATCATCATCATCCCTGATTGCCGGGGGTACGCTGCGCAGGCAGCCGTCTGATTCCGAAGATCGCTCCCGCGCCTCTGTCCTTGTCGCACCTATGGCGGTGCTCCGCGTTGGGGCTGGCAGGACCACATGAGTGCGACGAGGACAGCAGGTGCAGGGCCGGGCCGGGCCGGGCCTGGCCCTGGCCGGGCCGCACCAGATACGCGCATGCACGCATGTATGTGGTTCTCAGGTTAGCGCGGGCCGCGTGGGAAAGCGGCTGTTCCTGTTTCTGTTCCCGAGGCCCAAAACTGGGCAGCGCCTCGTCTGTCCTCAGCAAAGGGGTTGTGGCGCAGACAGGCGCGGTAATGTAGGCAAAGAGCCACACTTTCCCCCTTGAAAGTAGGCAAAACGGTCCACTTTCCCCTCTCAGACACTGGAATTCCACGTGTAGGAATGTCGCTCACCTGCAGATGAGTGACTTTATTCGCTCTTTTGAAGTCGAGTGAAAAATATTGGCACTCTTGCTGGTGAGTGCATTAAAATTCGCTCATTTGCAGGTGTCCGAATAAGGATCAGCGCACTTAAAATTGCTTACCTGCAAGTGAGCTAATTTTCCTTCGCTCATCATCAACTCTGGAATCCAAGTGTGTGAATGTCGCTCACTTTTCGAGGACTCATTTCAAACACACTTGGCCGCTCAAACGTGTGAATATTCTAGGAAAATTGTCACGTTTGAATGGCCAGGTGTACGAATGAATCGAATGAACTCCTACAAATATGCGACATTCGCACACTTGTGTTTCGAGTGAGCGAACTTTTCTTTGCACACCTCCAGGTGAGCGAAGATTTTTCACTCGCCTCCAAGTGATGGCGCCCCCACAATGGCCGTTACCGAGGCGGAACGCCTGTGACAATCTGGATAGGCCAACCCGCCAAGCACTCGTGTGGAGGTGGCGGCCTACCCGGCGAGCACAAGCGCAGGGGGAAGCAGGAATTAAATTCCTTGTACCCAAAATTTCGTGCCGTCACCTCCCAATGAGTTGATTGTGGGGGCACCTTAAGTGACATTCGTACACTTGGACTTCCAGTGTCGGCCACTGGCGCGTGATGCTGGTGTCGCTGCTCACCTTGTTGATGCGCTCAGCGGGCCGGACCGGGTAGCTGAGGTTGCTCGTCGCCCGCACGCCGGGCTGCAGCGCGGCGGGGCCGTACACCCTGCCGTCGGCGTGCTTGGCCTTGGCGAGCACGCCGCCCAGCCCGCGCCGCGCCGCGCACACGGCCGGGAAGAAGACCTGCGGCAGGGAGGGCTGCGTGCAGAGGATGCCCGCGCGCACCGACCGGCTGCCGAGGTCCACGACGATGCTGTCCCTGAGCAGCGCGGGCGCGCGCGGCACCGGCCACGGCTGCACGTACGTCGAGCAGAAGTCCTCCACCGTGTGCGTCTGCAGCGCGCGCACCCACCGGTCCGTCTCCTGCGGCGTGCCCGCCCGCACCACCAAGTAGTGCCCCATCTGCAACGGACGGGTTATTGCGGTAACCTGTACACTCCCAGCCAGAAATTGGACAGTATTTGTCTGCAAAAACCAAACACTCACCCTGTCGTCCACGCCGATGACTGGCACCGTCGCTGGATTCTGCACAAACACAAGACACGGTCAGAAAGCGCTTTTCACCTTCAGCCTCTCAATGTACGGGAGGTGTATGGGGGTGAGTGGGGCGGGGGAGGTGCTCGCTGCTCACCCTGTCCTGCGCCGTGATGACCATGGACTCGAACGGCTCCACCACGCCGCCCATGAGGTGCGTCACGTCCATGGGCTTGTCGCTGTGCTTGCCCTGCGGACAGATCCACCGCCACAGTGAGTTAAGGTGGCCTTACACTCAGCGCTTTCGTCATGTCCGCCTGTGTCCGGTTTGCATTTTTTGACAATTTTGTTGTCACCCAAGTCCCAAAGGTTGTGTTGAAATGTACAACAGCACATGATTTCTACACCATCTGACAAAATATCAGAGAAAATCGACAAACAGACGTAGGCGGATGCATCGAAAATGTTGAGTGTAAGGCCACCTTAAGAGGACCTTTGAAGGGGGAAAATCTTAGACAAAGTGAGACAAGAAACAGGAGAAAAGGTTTTCTATTCTTGAGTTTCCGAATTAATGTTTAATAGACCCTATTCGGTCTCGGCATTTGGAGAAGTAATAAGGAAATCAGGTCCGGAACCAGTATCAAAATCTCAGCAAATTCCCTCGCAAATCCGAAATGAAAGTTGTAGAGCAGGTTCCCAATGACTACCAAGCATAGCAACATGGTTAAAATTTCGAAAAAAATGCTTAGTTGGAGCACTGGTTCCGGTCGGGATTCCTTTCTTCTTCTCTCCGAACCCAGATCGAATAGGGTCTATTATTTTTGTTTTTAAATGTCAAGAAAATCCTTAATTCCTAAAACCCGAGTGTAAATGTCACATACACACACAAAAATAATTAAAAATAAATAAATAATAAAAGTTAAAATTTAAATTGCTAGCTCGTGTGACGTCACTGCACGGAGGCTGCGCGCAGGGGTGACTTACCGCGTAGCAGTAGAGGAGGCCGTCCTTGGCGCGGAAGTAGCACCGCTTCCAGGCGTTCCAGAAGGTGGCCTTAGTGCGGCCGCCGGGCAGCCGCTCCAGGAAGCCCTCCACGTTGACCCTGTCCACGGGGCGGGGCTTGTCGCGCAGGGGCTCGGGCACGGCGTACAGGGCCGCCACCAGCGCCGTCTGCAAGCGGGAGGGGCGGGCATGTAGCGGGGCGGGTCCAGCCGACTGATTCAGAAGATCGCTCTCATCCCTCCGTCCTTGTTGCACCAACAGCGGTGCCCTATGCTGGCCATGGTAGCGCTCCACGAGTGCGACGAGGACAGAGGTATGAAAGCGATCTTCGGAATCGCTCGGCAGGTAAGGTTGGAAAATCAAGAGGTTTGTTCGGTCAGTGGACGATCAGCGAGGATTTTTAATTGAATTAACGGTTAATTTGTTCTATTTTCTATCAGTGAAATCACATTTTCGGTGACGAATAGTCGATTAACCGCAACTTTTCGCCAGTTCTTCCAACCCTAGGTCCAGATGGTCCAGATCAGTGGGGGCGGGGTGGAGTAGAGTCCTCAAGCTGTAAGACTCGAGGCTGGAGGCCGAAACAACCACCATCGCCGAGTCTCGGTCATGCTCGCCCCGGGCTGGTAGGCAACTAACCCAACAGCAACGCGCCTTTCCGGAGACGGCCCCTTTACTCCAGCCAGCAACAACCCCTCCAACCTCCAACGCCTCCTTGTCCGCTGCTGGCTCGCCTTTGACCCCCGAGGTGAGTGCGCCGTCGTAGTTTTGTTTCGTTCAAAAATTGTAGGATCTGTTCATTCCATCGCCATCTCCGTTAAAAATCAATGCGAATGAGTCCACTCGGGACGGTGACAGCGCCATGTTCAGTTTTAACCTCGGGGGTGCCCGCACCCCGCACCCCATTTCAGGAAATCTAAAATTAAAAGAAAATCTCAACTTTTTAAAATGTTATGATTCATTTATGCAATGTCCTTCGATCAAAGATATTTTTCGCTTTTTGAAGTTTTTCAGTATTGCGCTCTTTCATTGAGAAGTAGGACTCAAATTGTTTTGCCATCATGACAGACAGAGAGAAGTCAGATAACACTTTTCACATGTTTCGAAATTTGAGTTTACTTAGGCCACCAAGTTGTTGGATTTACTTTGGTTTTGTTATTTTTGTTGATGAATGTATGAGAGGTTAAGTCAACTCATCGCAATTCAGTAGTTGTGCCAAAATCAGCTAAGTCAAATTAAGTTATTTTGCTCCGTTAAAATTTTGACAACCTGACTTCACCCCCTTTTAGTCTCTGATACCGAAAGCGCAATACAAGTTGTATAGACTTGCACCTTTTAAGAAACCCCTATTTCTCCTATTCAACGGAGAACATCTCAAATCCCTTTGGTGAACAGAAGTGGACTGCGGTGTACCATATTATTCTGCAAACATATCATTGTGGCTGTAAGCCAACTTTTAACCCTCTTCTGCTGTGTGATTGTGTCATGGGTGGTGTCTTTCTTACTCGGAGTTATTAATGTACTTTTTTTATTCCCTCACATCATTTCAAATGGTGTATGTCAACTTGTGATTTCTTAGAACTTGAATCCAAAAGGGTTCAGTGCTCTTGTCTCATTTTGCTCTGTTCAAGTTTTTACACATTCCGGTCATAAGTCAAATTATCTTAAAAGTATTGTGGAAAGGGGTTAAGTCGACCTCACTCCTCTTATCATCCTCCCATCAAGTTGGAGATGAACCCAAACCGTTTGGTGGGTAGAAACGCCTAGTGAAATTAGCTATATCATGACATGCGTAATTCATTAAGGGGAAAAAGTCGACTGACTCCCCCCTTGCCCTCGTCACATGTCAACTGTCCGTGTCAGTGGGGGGCGGGCGGGCCGCGCGGGGCCTCGCCTCGCACTGGCGAGTTACTCACCGGGTCCCAGCCGCTCGTGGTTCGACGCGCCTCCTGCGGCCGATCGTCGTCCGGGAGCTGGTCGACGATGGAGGGGATGTCCTGCACGCTGCCGTTCTCCGAGGGCGATGCCGACGGCGCCGACGTCATGGTCGTGGTGGCGGTCGAGGCGACGGGCAGCGGTGGCGGCGGCGTCGACGGCGGCGTCAGGGGCGTCGGTCGCGTCCTCTCGGCGCCTGCGCCGTTGACGGGCGCGTCGACGGCGTCCTCGCTAGACCTCCGGCCTCCCCGGCTGCCGCCGCCGGCCTCGGTCTTCCGGAGCGCGCGAGCCGCCGGCTGCCCGTTACGCTGCGGCCGGTCGTCGCGTTCGACGGGGTTGCTGGTCCGGTTGTCCTGGTTGAGCTGGTTGTTGACCTCCTCCATGGAGGCGCGTCGGGACGTCCGCCTCCCCGAGCCATCGGCCGACGCCGCCCCGGCGATGATGCTGTCCAGGAAGCTCCGCCGGCTCGACGCGCTGCTCGCTACCTTGTTGTTGACGGCGTTGCTGTTGTTGTTGATGTTGGCGCTGGCGGCCGTTGCCGGTGGCGCGACGGTGACCACCACGGTGGAGGCCGAGGCCGTGGTCGCGGGGCTCCTCTGACCGCCGGCGGCAGCGGCGGCGGGCGGGCCGTGGCCGGTGCCGGTGCCGCTGCTGTTCAGGTAGCTTTGGTTGTTGCTGTGGCGGGCGCGCGAACCGTCCGCGTCCGCCTCGGACACCACCTTGCGCAGGGCGGTCTTGGTGGAGCTTCCGAAGCCGTACGATCTTGCGGCGGGCTCGTGCCGCAGGTGGGCGCCGGCAGGGGGCGCGCCCGTGCTGTTGGCGCCGCCCCTGGGGCCGGCCGGGCCGGCGGCGACCCCCCCGGGCCCCCCACTATCGGCCCCGAGCGCGCGACCGGCGCGCCGGGCCTCGAACTGCCCGAGGAGGTCCCGCACCGACAGCTTGCTGCTGACGGGCTCGTGGCCGGTCCCGGTCCCGGTCCCGGTCGCCACCGGCCTCGGCCGCGGCCGCTGGTAGTGGCTCTCGGCCTCGGTGCTGGCCTCCATGTGCTGCCGGACCTGCTGCTGGACGCGCGCTAGCCGCTCCGGCGTGGCCTGCGGGAGACAGCAGGGAGAGCAGAGTCAGTGGTCACGGGGGCGTCAGGAAAAATTGAAGCAAAAAGTGGAAGAAATCGATTTAAAAATAAAAATTAGAGTTGTTTTCCCACCAGGCCAGCGTCCTCGCCGTGCCCATGGCCTGACTGCCGTTAGCTTCTCGACTCACGGGGCCGAGTGCAACGCATTCGAGGGGATAGACAACGCTGAAATTTGTGTACACTCCGTAATTCAAAAGAGAGATCAGGAAAATTCAGAGAATTTTAGGAACGTCCACAAAAATTCTCAAACATTTAGGTGAAATTCAAGCAAAACGTCAATAAAAATTCACAAAAATTCGCAAACATGTAGGTGAAATTCAAGCAAAACGTCAATAAAAATTCACGAAAATTAAAAAAAAAAAAAAAAAAAAAAAAAAAAAAATCACAAAGTTTCTACACGTACATTCAGAGTTGTGTCCCCCTCGGTCGTTTTAATGACGGAAAGCTCACACTGTGTCGTCGTTTTGTGTGCCGCAGCCTGTCCTGTCTCCTCCAGACAGTCGTCACCACTGTCCTCAGCGTACACCGTCCTGGCGGGGCCGGGCCGGGTCGGGCGCGCTGCGGGTGGCCTTGCAACTGACCTCGCTGCTAGCGGCTGATTGTAAACTACCTGGTCATGCGTGCCCACCGTACCGCGCCCCGCCCCCGCGCCTCCCCCACCCCCTCGTGTGCCGTTGCGCCCATGGCTCTGGAAATACGGATATCCGGATGGGAACCGCACGTCGTCGTTTAATAAGACCGTTCGCACCTTGAACGTTCGTTTTACCCGTTACCGGAGAAACATGGTATATGGGAACAGTGTTGCCAGAAAGTTAGGCAAAAAACCTCCTAATGCACCTGTGCGTAACGGGACTGTATTTCCGCCTACCTACTAGGCAAAATCTGTGGACGGGTGAAGGGGAGTTGCCTAGTAGGCAGGCGGAGATACCACCACCGACCACCACCTACACGGAGGTGTATTGAGCGTTTGTGTTTTTTTTTGGCCTATAACTTTTCTGGCAACACTGGTTTGGAACCGCGCCGCCCGGGTCTGGCCACGGGTCTGCTTTAAAGGCAGCATACTGCTCGTGTGCAGGAGGTCGTCGTGTTGCCTATCCCCCTGCCAGCCGTGCCCCGCGGGGGAAACAACTTCGAAATTTTTGTGCACTTCGTAATTCAGGAAAATTCAGAAAAAAACAACAGAAAAAAAATCACAAAAGTTCAGGAAAAAATCACAATAATTTAAATAAAATTCAAGTGAAAATTCACAAAAATTCTATAAAAATTCACGAAAATTCACAAAATTTGCACACAAAAAATCGGATTTGTGTCCCCCTCGCCGTGCCCAACGTTGGGGATGGCACCGGAGGTTTCTCTTTGATGCGCGCGGATGTTACCTGGATCACCCAGTCCATGTTGCGCGCGCGGTGCGGCGGCGGCGCGAGCAGCAACGCGGCAGTAGGAGAACGCGCGACTGCAATGCACTGACTGCTGGCTACGCGTGGCCATAATGTGGTCATCAGCAGAACCATCCGCGGAGAAAGAATGGCCGCTAGAGGGCGCAAAAGCGAAAGCCCCGCGCGAGCCGGGCCGGGCCGCTTATTTCCTATCCCTTGGCGATTCAGCACTTTGCGGAACATTCAGCGAAACGCGGCCTCCGTGGAGGACCAACGTAGGTTGGGTTAGGCCAGGCTGCGTAAGGTTGCGTTGGCTTCGTGGGCTTGATCAAACTAGCCCTACAGTGTCACCAAAAGCCGCCCAGGTGAAACAACTTTATGGTCAAAATGATGCCAAAATAAGGCCATTTGACGTTCACCTTCAAAGTATATTGCACCTTGGTAGCCTCATTGATATGTCATTTTGACGTCAAAATGGCATCAATGGCGGTTTTTTGAAGATGCTGCTCTATACCTTGGGCGCTTGACCGCTACCGATGTCGCGTCCTGCTGAATTTGCCGTTGTCGTGAAGCGTGCTTATAGGCGGCCTGATTACACTCAGCGTTTTCATCATGTCCGTTTTGTGTTTCTGAACAGTTTTGTTGTCACTCACGTGCCAAAAGGTTGGTGTTTAGACGTACAACAGCACAAGTTCTCTACGACAAAATATCGACGAAAATCGGCAAACAGATATATAGGCGGATACATGGAAAATATTGGAGTGTCAGGCCACCAGTGTCAGCGCCACAAGGGGGACTAGGTAATTCAGCGGCCGGGCCAGTCGGCTGATTCCGCACACTGTTTTCATCGCTCTTTCCTTGTCGCTCTCACAGGGCACGACCATAGGGAGCAAGAGAGAGGGCGCACTATACATACAACGGTGTTCGGAATCGCCTTGCAGGGCCGGGCCGGGCACTCTGCCTGCCTACCTCAGCACCCCGTGTGCGTGCGTGTGCGCGTGCGTCCCGGGCGTGCTCGTCGCCGTCGTCAGCATGCTGCTGCCGTGCTGTGCGGAGCGTCCCCGCGTGACGTCACCGGGCGTCGCGGCGCCTCGGGCCGCGCAGACTGACAGCAGCGCGACGGGCCGGGCGGCGCCGCGCGGCGATAGAGTCATCGTGCAGTTGTACACAGCCCGGCCGGCGGCCCGCGCGCCCTGCAGTGGTCTCGTCTCTCTGTCCTTATCGCACTCGTGGTCCGTATGGCCATCAGGAGCGAGAGAGAGAGAGAGAGAGAGAGAGAGAGAGAGAGAGAGAGAGAGAGAGAGAGAGAGAGAGAGAGAGAGAGAGAGAGAGAGAGAGAGAGAGAGAGAGAGAGAGAGAGAGAGAGAGAGAGAGGACACTACGCGGAACGCTGTTCGGAATCAGCCCGCTCAGCAGCGGGGTCCGCGTTGTCTGTGTGTGTGTACTTTTCGGGTTTGCCCATAGACGGGCATTGTGTGTATGTGTATGTGTGTACCTCGCGATGAGAGGAAGAGAGAGGGGGGAGAGCAGGTGGTGAGGCAGACAAGTGACGGGGGTATTCCCCGTAAGCCCTGATAAAGAAAGGACCCCCTTCCTCTACCTCCGCCCTCCGCCCCTCCTGCTCCCCCTTTTCTTCCTTTTTCTATTCTGCTTGGTTTCCGCACGAACGATCCCGATAGGGAAACGGACATCCCACATCCCACACTAGAAAAAAACTAACGTGACTTTTTTTTTGTTGCATCATTTTGACTTAAATGTCTGACATTTAAGGTCTAGGTTGTGTTTTTCTTTGTGTGTGTGTTTCTCGTCACAAGAGAGGGAGATCTCATCACATCATCGTAATCGCAACTCACAGGCGATTATTTGTCGATCAGATGTGAAGCCGAGGTCGATATATTTACGTCGATACAGAGGAAAATCGACATCAATTCGGGCTCAAAATCGAATAATTTCCCCGATTTTTTATTTTACCGAATCGATATCGATTCGATTATTATATCGATCGTTTTCAGCCGGGGCACCTCGCTCACCTGCTGCACCAGGTCGCCGCTGAGCGACGTCCTCGGCGAGGTCTCGGTGGAGCGGAAGCTCCAGTCGGCGCCTAGGTCGTGGAGCCCCGAGTCCCTCGAGCCCCTCGAGTCCCTGGAGTCGCCGTGCCTGTCGCTGTCCCGGACCTGCTGCTCCCGCAGGCTGGTGAAGGTCGTGGTCGTGGTCGTGATCCTGGTGACGGCGGCATCCTGCTGCCGCTCCTGCTGCTTGTCGGTGACGGACACGAGCTGCTGCTGCTGCTGCTGCGAGAGGGCACCGCCTGCCAACAGGGAAGGGTCTGTTCATACACTGTTAAACTAAGTGTGCAACTGTTTGACACTTGTAAGAAGTGTGCAACTCCATATTTAACACGTGAAAGTGTTCAACTCAGCAGCCGGCGTGCGATTGCAACTGCTCTACTTCACGGCTGTGCACTTGTTAGTGTTCGATACGGCTGTTGTGCACTCGCAAGTGTTCAACTGCGCCGGACAACACTTTCTTAGTTGAACACTTCTAAGTGTTTAACTGTCGAGTTGAACACTTACAATTGTATAATTAGCGAGCTAAACACTCGGAATTGCTCAATGGGTTGAACACTTGCACACTTGTACACTTGGGAGTGGCACTCTTCCAGGTGTTTAGCAGTTGCACACTTGGTTTTACAGTGTAGTCAAGCCGATCTCGCTTCTCCCACGGTAAAAACAATGTCTCATTTGTTGAGGGAAAAGGAAAATTTCTGCTTTTGAGAAAAACTCAGATTTTGTGGTTGATTTTATTAAAATAATGAGTGGGATTCCCTCATTTATAGAGAGAACTTCCTCAAAATTTTGAGTTTTTTCTCAAAATCAAAGAGTGCCTCAGAGTTTTCCCTTTTCCTTTTACCGTGTCTTTATTTGCGTTGGAAACAAAAGTGCAAGAACGTCAGTGCAAGAACGGCAACAGAGAACTGAGTTCTTGACACCAACATGCACTTGGTTATTTTCACTATTATTTTTGTTCTTAAGTTCCTCTCTAGTTTTCAATCCCTTTCCGTGGTATTCGAATACGTCCAATTGATATCGACTTTGTCAACCTCAAGAAGTGTTGCCCCAATTTAATGATGATTGTTCCTGATCTAACCTAGAGTCCTAGAGTCACTCTAGGACCTAGTGTCACTCTAGGACTCTAATTTAACCATGCTCGTTAGAACTTTTTGGTAAATGCATTGTTATTTACTAGAAGGGTATATTTACTCAAACTCTGATTTCACATCCCTATTTCATGAAAGTTAAAGTGCCTTTTATCTAAAATAATATTTACTATAGAGCAAAAGCCTCCTCATTCGTTTAAGAACTTTTTGTCTTCTGTGAAACTTCTTGTTTCTTTTAAACTGCTTTCTTTCTTTTTGGTTTTTGAAAATACTTTTGGCTTTTGTAACGGGTAGGCTAGGAGTTTCACAGACGGAAACCGTTGGTCGGAGCGCGCCGGACGCCGGACCTGGGAGCCGGCAGCCGGCAGGTGTGGGACTGCTAGCAGTCTGCTATAGAGCAGCGGGGCCAGTCGGACCAGACCGGACCAGGCGCGGAATAATAACACGAAATCAGCTGGGCGAGCAGCGACGGGGCGAGGAGAGGGGGAAACAACTCTGAATTTTGGTGTGCAAATTTTGAGAATTTAGGTGAATTTTTATTGAATTCACTGGAAAAACAATAAGGTGCTGTCTAATGCCTTTTCAGATGCGTTAGTAAAACACTGCCTTTGCAAAGGCGCTACTGGCCTTTAAAGGTGCTTTTTTTGGCCATTTTAGTGCCTTTGAAAGGCATGATGTCGCACCTTTGTTTTTCCAGTGTTATTGTGAATTTTGGATGGAACTTTACCTTACTTTTTGTAAACATTTTGTAATTTTGCTTATTTTTTTTTCCTGATTTTTTTGTTTTTGAATGACGGGGTGTACAAAAATTTCAGATTTGTTTCCCCCTCGGGCGGCGTGGGGTGGGGTGGGGTGGGGTGGGGTGTGGCGTTGCACTCCACTATCAGCCCGTCACTCTTTTTTTTCGGACCCCTTCGTCGCAGTACTCCCGCTACTACTGCTGAAAAACCATTCTGCCCGCTCGAGTTCGAATACGATTAGTTCTCTCGCAGTTTTGTTGTACTCACAGCAGGCGCGCTGCGACAGCCCGAGCGCGCAGATGGCGTGCAGCATGATGCAGGGCGGGGCGGGGCGGGGCGGGGCGGCCCGGGGGTGTTCTGCTGTGCGCTCTTATTCCTCCCCTTCGTGCGCCCTGGTGGGGCGTGGCGGGGTGGGGTGCTTGTGCCGCGCCGGACCCCAACTTCAAAATATTCGCGATTCGCGGGTCAACCAATGATATTCGCTGGCGCGTTGAGTGCGATATCCTAGTGATGTCCAAAGCCTTATGACTTTCACAGCTCACGAAGTTCTCCGAGTGGGTGCCGCCGGGGCCGGGGGGCAGCAGGCGCGGAGGTGCGGGCCACACGGGGCGCGGACCCCATCCTGCGACACGCCCTGCTCGAGGGAGAGGAGAGTCCGGGGGGCACCCACTCACCAGCCAAAGTGAAAATACCAACGATACCGCGAACGGACTGTACTCGCGAGTGGTGTAACGACGCGCCGCGCACGCGCGTGCTGCACTTTGAACGCGGCGCGCACTTGCTTTCGGTGCGTATATCGACTAGCAGGGCGGGGCGGGGCGGGGCGGGGCGTCGGCGCGCGCCCGGGCGGCGGTGTGCTCGGCGAGCACTACCGGGACTGAGCTGAGCTGGCTCCCCGATGAGATGCTGGGTCACGAGGACCCCCCTGAGCCCCGCCGCGCCCCGCCGGGCCCCGCCGCGCCCCGCCCCGCCCGGGTAGAGAGGCACCTGCGAGGAGGACCACGACGCGTCGCTGACACGTCGGTGACACCTGTACTCCCCCCCCCCCCTCCTCCCCCGCGCACCTTACCACCGCGGTGTATAGGTACCTGCATGGGAACGAGGCCGAGCATACGCTCAGTGCAAGGGGAGGGGGGGGGGGGGGGCACAGCCCCGCCCAGCTGATAAAAGGGGGGCAAACAGTGACGACGCCGGCCCGGGTGGGGCCTCGCCTGGTCTGGTCGGGACCATTGGGACCATCCACACAGCGGTTGAATACGCCGAGAGAGAGTAGGAAGGACACCATGCGAATATTTTGGCAACTCTTGCAAGCGGACTGTGGCAATCAGTGGCGCCTTATATTTTGGGGCTGCTTGTGTGTCGTGGCCTCTCTGCTCTGTGTGTGCCAACTCTTTAGCAAGTAGTAAGGGGACCATCAAATTTCGGGTACTGATTTAACGCATTCAGTGAGTTTCGTTTCCTTTTTAAATTTTCCCCGTATATTTATAAGGAGCTTATCACTCTCTGGCTTTTTTCCGACCTGAATGTGTGATCACCACACCAGTACTTTGCATTGGCGTACTAAGAGACCAGAGTTTTGCAGTTCTGCTCGCGGTAATATTTATTTTATTTCTGCAATCAGCTGTCACCTGTCACTTTAAACTCTTTAAACTACGTGGTCTGTCTGTCGTCAGGGTCAGGAATATTATTGCACTCACTTTTTCGGTGGCCAAATATTGGCTTTCCTTTCCAGAATGTCAAGAAAGAGGACACCAGAAAACCAGGGCCCTCCCCCAATATTTGGCAACGGAGGTGACCAAGTGTTGCCAGAAAAGCTAGGCAAAATTCGGCTAAATACACCCGTGTGCTGCGGGCGGCATATCCGCCTGCCTACTAGGCAAACTGCATGCACGCGTGTGCAGTTGTTGCCTAGTGGGCAGGCGCGGGGATTCAAGCCCGTTGCACACGGGAGTGTTTAGCCGAATTTTGCCTAGCTTTCTGGCAACACTGAGGTGACCAGACATTGGCCTTAACGTAATGCCATTTTGGGGGGGAGGGAGGAAGGGGAGTGTTTTTGGTGAATACATTTTTGAAAAATTGGCAAAAACTGTGTGTGTGTGCGTGAGAGAGAGAGAGAGAGAGAGAGAGAGAGAGAGAGAGAGAGAGAGAGAGAGAGAGAGAGAGAGAGAGAGGGGGGGGGGAGCTAGAAATTGCTAGGACATACACCAGTATACGTCAAAGTGGCGTCTATGTTGTGCAAAGTGATATTTTCTTGCCTAGCCCACACCACAGCAGGGAGCAGGGCCCGGTCCGCTGTCTGCTGCGCTAGGAGTGCCCTAGGCGGGGTGAGGCGAGGTTGGCGAGGTGCTGCGCTGCGGCGTGTAGCGGGCCCGGCCCATAGGCCAGCCGCGCCAGCCGACACGACTGACAGACCGCGCCGTGCCGGCCCAGCCCGGGCGTAGCGTGGCGGGGCGCGGCCGGAAGTGCCGGTTTGAGGTGTATATGGCATTGTGGTGGAAGGAAAGGCATGCAAATGCCATCAGTGGAGGAAGGACGCCCCGCCTCGCCCCGCCCTGCCCCGCCCCGCCCCGCCCCGCCCCGCCCCGCCCCGCCCCGCCCCGCCCCGCCCGAGACGAGGAGAGGCAGTTGCGCCCTGCGAGTTTTCGTTTTTGAAATTCAGCCGTTCTGGGCCGGCGTGCCGCGTGCCTCGTCTGAAGGCGGAAATAACTTTTACATTTTTAGACACCACAAAATTCAGCAAAAAAATAAATAAATAATGTGTTTTCAAAATTAATCAAGACAATTCACAATCTAAACTTTTTTACGAAGCGATTTCTTCGAATTACGTATTACAATGAAAATCTGTCGTAAATTACGATGACGACTGAGTTGTTGTAGTACGGTAAACATTTTCTTAAGCATTTCTATGAATAATGTTTGTATAACGAAAAAAGAGTTTCCTGCAGCACATGCATTGTCTTACATCTTACTAAGCTTGAAGCTTAAGTAAAAAGTTTCGAGTGTATAGGCCTGATCATTGACAACATTAAGAAAAAGTTAAGAAAAAATCCTGTTTTAAGGGTGCGCAGGTGCGCACGGGGAATCACACACCGATGGGTCCTTCACTTTAAAAATTCAGAGTAAGTTACACCCTAAAAGAAAATCAGTAAAAGGTGAGAAAAAAAAAATAAAAAAAATAAATAAAAAATGAGAAAAAAATCTATACCAAACAAGTAAAATCGCGAAAAACTAGATATCAGTAAAATAGCTGTACGCTTGAAATTTTTAGTGAAGGACCCCCCGTCACACTCCCAACAAGTGTGCGAGGAGCTTAGACTGACAGTTTGTCGCCCCGGTCGCACCCCTCGTCGCGATGCCCCACCCACCTCGGATCCTGGACAGCAGACTGCTGAGGCCGGCGGCGGCGGAGGTCCGCTGCGCCTGTGACGGTGACGGCGAGGACCCCGTCGAGGACCTCGCGAGGGAGCTGGCCGCCGAGGTGCAGGACGAGCCGCGGCCCGAGGAGCCGGAGGAGGACCTGGCTGACGACGACTCGCTCTCCTCCAGGATGACGCCGAGGCCTGCGGGGACAGGAACGTCAGGGTGTCAGTCGTAGGCGTATGACGCAATACACGCTTATTCCAGCACTTCTTAACACTGTTCGTGCATTATTGACTTTTGGCGCTACGACGACGATATATTTGATAAACACGCATTATTTCTGAGACTGGTGATTGTCCCGTGAGATTATTGATGGCTTAGCCCTTCAACCGATTATGAGTTTCGGAGGAATGTGCCTGGTGAAACACTGGCGAATTACATGAAAAACATTGGCGAATGAGAGATGAAAACGCCTGCTGGTTAGGCAGGCGGGGCGAGGCGGTGCACGCCGGCGCGGTGGGTGGCCTACCCTGCGGTCGGCAGGCGTCTCAGCAGGGCGGGAAGTTAAGCTAACACCCTCCTCTCTGACCTTTCTTCCTTCCTTCCTTTCTTTCTCTCTCGTTGTGTCTCTCTCTTTCTCTTCCTCTTCTCTCCCTTTCTCCCCCCCCCCTCCCCCTCGTACCGCCCGCTCGCCTTTCGTCGCCATTAATATGATTTTAAGGATCGGCCGCAGGGAAATTAGGCCGCGTCTCTTCCCGTTCCAGACCGGCGCGCGTCCAGGGCGCGCCGCCGTGCGGCCGCTCTGCTCTCCAAGAGCGTCCCGCTCTTCGAGAGTGACCCGGCCATTCCATTGCTCTCCGTCAACTTCGGTATTCTATGAGATGGCTACTCGGCAGAAGCGCAGGGTATTATTTCAATTTAAATGAAAATTTGTCAAATATTTTCGTATCGAAATCTCAAAATAGCCAGGTCGAACCTTGCAGCATCGCGATATTTTGTACTGACCAAAACTCAATATTGAACTCAATAATACTCAAAACTAAACGTGGCCATGCCAATGTCTACTGCTATTTATCTCAGAGCTCAATGTTGATGGCATTGGCCTTCTGCCAACACTGTAATCACGAGAGTCGTTTTTCGACGCTTGAAGGGTTCGATTTTGTTCACCATCTCCTTTAAAAACAGAAGCAAACGAAGCGTAGTCGACGTTTTCGGTTTGAGGGGTGCCCATAGAGTACAGGTTCACCAAGGTCAAAATTCAGATCAATCGAATTCATATTAAAATTGATGTTTAAAAATCAGCTTTTGAACAAAAACGAACCTACCAGGCGTCGAAATTCGACGCTTGTGTTTACAGTGAAGAATGGCGAAAAAGTTCCTATCGATAATGGTAGCTATTAGCTTGCCGCCCGAGCGGCGCCTGCTCAGCGCAGGACGTCAGTGACACGAGCAGCTCTATGACGGGGGAGCAGCCGTAGAAAGGCTCAGCTGTTGCTCGCCCGACGAGCTGCACCTGCCCGTCATACAAAATTTGTTTCCCCTATTATTCAAACAATAAACATGTTACGAGCCTTTCACATTAAACGAAAATACACTGTGAAAAATACTCGTTAGGGTTATGGGAAAATTGTCCATGATAAAAGTCGTAAAGTTACAATTTGAAATTGTAAATTTACAAGAACTCCCTATCGACTTGGAATTGACCGACGAGCAAGAATGGGGTGTCTTAAATTTATACGACATATTTTGTCGATCAAAATTACAAAAAATGTTGTAACTTTACGAGGATATTTTTCACAGTTTATTACGCACTGAATTGTTCTAAACACGGATGTCAAAACGATTATGAAAAACAAAACGCCTATTGATCTATTACAATATACTGAAAACACAATATTTGTCAATCGATGTTCAAGTTTTCAATGACGAATGTTGACACTGGTCGTCCCCATTGGTCGTCCCCTTCTTTATATATTGGGTTTTGGAATCGCCCATTCCGCTCAGCCCCAATGCTGCCCGTCAGTCTCGCTTGTCAGTTACTTGTCAATCCCGGAGGCGAGATAACAGGAGCAAAAGCCTGCAGAGCGAGAGGATGATGGCGAGAGAGTGTGGGAGAGAGAGGGAAGAGAGCCACCTGTAGAGCCGTGCCGGCCGGTCGCGCCACGCACTCTACTAGGCCGGCGGGGAGAGCTGCTCCCGTGGGAGCCCCTGACAAACGCTCATCATAACACCGCCATTCATGAGCTGAGGGGAAAAAAAAAACGAGCACATTTTGTTGTCCGTCCTGGACGCCAGCCGTCTGATTCCGAAAATCGCTCTCGCATGCCCCCGTCCTTGTCGCACTCGTGGGGCCCCCGGCCATCCCCGACATAGGGCACCGCCGTGGGTGCGACAAGGACGCGAAGGTACGAGAGCGATCCTCGGCATCAGCCTGCAGGGCAGGCCAGCGCTGCTGTCTCTGCACCGGGGAGGGGGGGGGGGAGAGAGAGAGAGAGAGAGAGAGAGAGAGAGAGAGAGAGAGAGAGAGAGGGACGCAGGGGCCTGGCGGCCTGGCCTAACGGTGCGTGGCGCCGCGGCGCGCCCTGGCGGTGGCGATGCCAAGTGCAGCAGCGGCAGCAGGCAGCAGGCGGCCCGGGAGGCTCGACGCTCGACAGGCGCGCGCCCACTCTATAAGGGCGTTTCCGCCGGCCGGGGCCCGCTTTGGAAAATTATTTGGGTGTGCAATAGTCACGACTTTTCGCGGGGAGCAGTGTTGTTGTTGTTGCATGCACTGGGAATCCAAAACCGAAGGGGCTATGGGGGAACAACTCTTCATCTTTCGGTGAACAAAATTTTTTGTAAATTTTTGTGAATTGTGGGGATTTTTTATTGTTTTTGAAATTTTTTATTGAATTCTTCTGACACTGTGGGAAAAAACTCCAATTCAACTACAATTTTTTGCCGTTATTTCGAAGTACAGTAAAATATAGTACTAAAATTGTACCCAGTATAGGGTAAATTAGTGATGTACGGTAACGAAAACCGTAAACCGTTTATTCAAAACCGTTGTTTAGTTGTATGAAGTACGGTTTTTCTCACAGTGGAGTTTTTGCTCGAATTTTATCATTTTTTTTTTGTATTTTTTTTTATTTTTCTGAAATTTTCGAAAAATTCACTTATTTTTTCAGAATTTTCCTAAAATTTCTAAACTTTCCTGAGTTTTTCTGAGTTGCGAGGTGTACAAAAATTTCACAGTTGTTTCCTCTCGTCCAAAACGTAATGAATCTTGCTCACATACAGATGAGTGAATTTATCATTCGCTCTCACGTTTATTGGAGTGAATGAAAATTCGCGCACTTACAGGTAAAAGCTAATAATTTAAGAGCGCTAATAATACTCATTCGCACACCTGCAAATGAGTGAATTTATGTATGTTCGCCCTGCAAATTTGCTAATATTTTTCACTCACCTGCAATTGAACGAATGAAATCACTCATCTAGAGGCGAGCGACATTCGTTTTACCCTTGGAATTCCAGTGTGCTGCTTGAAGGCGAGTAACAAACACAATTAAAAATTTTCACGTATTTTTTCTTTTTTTGCCCAGGTGGTTTGAATTGTTTCGTCAGATTATATACTTTGTTTTGAGATTCAAACCAGATAGAAATGCACGGCGACGACCTCCTGGCGCGACAATAACGGCGCGCGTGCGTGCCTGCGTCAGTAGCCCCCTCCCCTCCCCTCCCCTCCACTCCCCTCCCCTCTTCCCTCTGCCCCTCTGCCTTTGCCTCCAGCGGACTGTATCTCGCCCGTGGACCCGCAAACCCTGCGGCGACTGGTTTTCGGCCTGCGGTGACCAGGTCGCTGCAGGACGTGGCAGGGCAGGGCAGGACACGGGTAGCGTTCAGTTGTGTCCTCTCTCTCTGTCTCTCTTGCTCCGTACGCCCTGCGCCATGAGTGCGACGAGGACGGAGAGACGAAACCACTGTGCGTTATCACGGGAGTCACACGCATAAAAAAGTTTGCCTCCCAGCAAAATTTTCAGCTCGAGCAATAAAAATTACCTTTATAGACTCTGCCAATTTATTTAGCACCGGTGCGATATTTTTTAGCTTTACAGCTAACTGCTATCTGAAAAATTAATCCCACTTAGCTGTACTGCCAATGTATTGTTCCCACAGCCAAATGTTTTTTTTTTGCTCGGGTGCTAAATAAGCCCAGTTAAGTCGATTAACACCGAACTGAATTATATTTTTTTGCGTGCACCCTACATACCAGTAGCGCGGGGCAGGGTGGGCCCCTTGTCGTTACCTAGTGAGCGGCCTGAAAGAAAAGTAGTTGACAATAACCCTTCTGTATTGACAACACTGGAAACCCAAGTGTGTGAATGTCGCACACTTGTAGGTGTGCGAGCATTCATTCGTACACTTGACCACTTAAACGTGTGAATTTTCCTAGGATATTCACTCGTTTGAGTGTCCAAACGAATGAATCCTCGCACACCTACAAGTGTGCGACATTCACACACTTGGGATATTCTCTCGTTTGAGTGTCCAAACGAATGAATCCTCGCACACCTACAAGTGTTCGACATTCGTACTCTTGGATTTCCAGAGAAGTTGCAGCTCCCTCCCCAGTCCCCATGCCCAGGGAACCCCGACCAGGGAAGGTCGGTCCTGGGGTCGGTCGGTCAAGGCCCGTGACCACTCGGGGCCGGGCCGGCGGCCGATGACCGGTGCAGCTGCTGACTCAGGACCGCCCCGCCCCGCCCCGCCCCGCCCCGCCGCTCTCCAGCCCTGGTCATTCAGGGTAGGGCACTAGTGACCCACACTACGAGGGCTTCTGCACGTGATGGGGAGTGGCGAGGGGGAAACAACTCTGAGACTTTTGTGCAGCACCGTAATTCAGAAAAAATTAGAAACAATCAGGACAATTCAGAAAACAATTACAGAAATTTACGACTAATTTCGAAAACTTCAGGAATATTTGAATCAAATGTTCTATAAAATAAAATTAACAGAAATTCTCATTTTTGGATCGAGTTTTTCCCCCTAGCATAATCTCATCCGCCCCACGATGCTTTGCTGTTTTATGGAGAAAGTACTCCGTAACGCTGTGTGCGCCAAGGCCGTGCCGTGCCGTGCCTCGCGAGGGTAACCCACGCTTAAAACAGCGTGACCGAGGTCGCAGACACGAACTGTTCCGAATAGGTGACTGAACAGTCCAGAGACGAATCACACTCTGGTAAACCAAGTGTGCACGAACACAACTTTGTGAATGAGTATTAGCTCACTTAATCTCGCTTGCCTGCAGTTTATTTGCGAATTTTTATGAGTTCTTTTACGAGTGGGCTGATTTTCATACGCACACCTATAAGTGAGCGAACTTTTATTTGCACACCTACAAGTGAGAGAATGTTTTTCATTCGGGCAAAATCGCAGCTGAGAAAAAAAAATGGCAGGTGTACTAATTTCTTAGATATATAGGCGCAGCTAAGTTTTAAGCAACCGTCCTTATTTTCTAGCTACCCTGCTATTTGTTTTTCCACCTTGTTAAGTTTTTAACCGTACTGCTCATTTTTCACATGTAATTTCAGCTGAGCGATTTATTTCGTGCTTGGTCCGCGGCCTCTTTTTTAGTAATGCGTATGTAGCTTTAATGATCGTGCTGTTGTTAGCGCCACGTCCATACCTTGGCCGGGCCGAGCCAAATCGTACTTCTATTATTTTTTTCTCTCCCTAATTTTTTTAAATTTTTTTTTAAAGGTCCCTCGCTTCCGGCGGAGAGGAGGGGACGCGGTGTGGAGGAGCAAGAAGAGGAGCGAAGCTGCGGCCAGATTCAGAAGAGCGCTTTCGTATCTCCGTCCTTGTCACACGCATGGGTCTCCGCCACTAGGAGTGAGTGAGAAGGCACGACAAAACGATCTTCTGAATCTGGGGGCAGAGCACGCGAGGCGGGTGGACCAAAAGGCAAGGCGGTGAGAGAAGAAAGCGTCTGTGAGAGCGCCCGCCCCGCCCCACCCCGCCCCACCCCGCCCCACCCCGCTCCGCCCCCGCCCCGCCACTGTTAGCAAAAACCCACGGCAAACGCCTACAGGGGCCGCTCCGTAAATTTGTTAGCGGTTGGCCGAACCGGTCATCGACCCGCCGCCCCCTGCCTGCTTAGCACCACTGCTCTAACGTCTTCTCTCCTCTCTATCCCTCCTTGTCGTACGCATGCGTCGCGCGCTTAAGGATAGAAGAGCTTTCAGCTAGGGAATATTTTCGCAAAATCACGTGAGATTCTGGGAATACATATTGTACTCGCGTAATCCTGTGTACAAATCCACCTGAAATTCCTCAGTTATCATTCATGTGGAATTTCTTTTTATAATCCCTGTAATTATGTTATCCTGTGTATACGTCCAAAATCTGAATGGTGATTTCCTCGTTATATCCCCACGGCACTAGGAATAAAAAGTTGCAACGAATCTTCATTCATAATTGTGGAAAAAAGAATGTTGGAGGTTTTCAGTGCTGCCAGAAAAGTTAGGCACAAAATTGCGCAATACACCTATTTGCAGGTGGCGGTATCTCCGCCTGTCTACTAGGCTTCTCCCCTGCACTCATGCACTAATGTCGCCTAGTAGGGAGGCGGAGATCGGAGATACAGTCCCGTTAAGCACAGGTGCATTGCGCGGTATTTTGCCTAACTTTCTGGCAACACTCAAGGTGTTCTAGAGAATTTTCCGTCAAGTGGCGAGTTGTCAGATTTCAGTTACATGTCGTAAAATAACATGAGCCACGTATGGACTTTGAAAAATTTCGTACGAGGATTATAATCATTCGCGATTATAGTGATTATCAATGATTATTTGAGTTTATCTTTAACATATTTACTGATTATTGGCCAGTGATCACACAACTTATGGTCAAATTTGATAATATTTCTCCATATTTGTTAAAATTTGTCAATATTAGGAAATTTTACATGATTTTGATTATGTGATTATCAATAATCATCTAGAGGGGTGTACGATTATGGAGGTGGGATATTTTTCGCCATGTTTTGCCCGTGGATTTGATTTTAAACCGCACTTTGAAGTACTGCACGCGAAAAAGCATGTTCTTGATATCAGTTCATTGCGCTTGATTTTTCATGTACTCTTGATTATTTAGTCGAGGAAAATGCGCCTGTTTTGAGACAAATTTTACTCGTTACAACCCCAATGTTCTCAAAACAAGCACATTTTCCTCAACTAAATCGATCACACGAAAAATCGAGAACACGTTTTTTTCCCCCCTGTTCTTGGCGAATTGTTCAACGCGTTTTTTTTTTTCTTTTCGCAGGAATTATTCCATGCTGCTGTACTCCTATCCGACTGAGCGAAGTGATTGCGTGAGGTTAGGTCTTCCCCCATCATTCCGGATGGCGTGGCGTGGGGTAGCAGCCTGGCGTGGCCAGACGCACCAAAGGCGTGCGCTAATGCGATGGTCGGCATGCGGCGCGGCGGGCGCGGCGGGCGTCACGCCTACAGTCCGGCGGGGCGGGGCGGGGCGGGGCGGGGCGGGGCGGGGCGGGGACCCTGACCTGCACTCTCATTCGGTCCCGCCGCCCGTTCACAGCCAGCCCGGCGCGCTCGGCTGCAAGTACTACGTCGTCTGGTTGTTTTGCATATTGATATTCTATCTTATAGAATATTTTGTTACATTGTTCATAATATATGAACGCCGTACCTTTCAGATATATTCTACTACGAATGTCATCTTCATAATGTAAGAATGCTTGCGCTGTCATATTGCACGAACGAGCTATGTTCGCATTACGAAGAATTTAGTTTGCAAGCATTTTACACTGCTCACCGCAGATTACGGTGAACATTCGCTGACACAACTGTGACGCGCAACCTGAATCAATGTACACACTAAAATACTAGGGACAATTTTGTTCCTGATTGAGCACAAATCCGTCACTGTGAAAAATATGTAATTTTACGACTTTTATCATGGAGAATTTTCCCGTCACCCTTACGAGTATTTTTCACAGTGGTGTATGCGCAACATGCGTACGGTTTATTTCCTAAATAAAGAAGTAAAAGTGCACTATTGTGAAGTTTTACTCCGTTATTAGGCACGAAATCGTACGCATATGTTGCGCATGCACGCGGATTCGTGCTCAATTAGGAACAAAAATTGTCCCTTGTATTTTAGAGTGCTAGCTTCCAGTGAAATTCACGGTAAGTTTTGTTTTCCTTTTGTTTCTAGAGTGCAGTCCCGCTCCAGCCCGGAGCCCCAGGGCGTCCTGGTTCTGGTGGCCCTTCTCTTCTCTTCCCTTCCCTTCTCCGCCCCGCCCCGCCCAGCAGGACCGGTGACCTTTTGGAGGAAGCGTCGCTCGAGTCTCACCTCAGTCTGCTCAGCAGCCAGTGAAAACAGAGAGAGGTACGAGACTACGAGACCCGGTCTACGAGACCAAGTCGCGTTCAACCTGTATAGAACACAGACACGGTTTTCATTTGTAATTAGCTTGAATATTAGGTACTAGGAGCACGTCGAGCACACTGAGAATTTTTTTTTATATGCAGTCATCTAATCTTTAAAGCCCAACATTAAACTGTTGTTCGATCCGTGAGGGTAATTACGGGAAAAATTCAGTTGATATAACCGATATTTCCATTCCCAGAACCGAAAGTTCGATGCCTACGACTATGACGGATCAAACAACAGCTCGATCGCTGCAAACTAAAAAAAATTCTCAGTGCACGAGTCGGGCTCAGCCAATATTGCACCTCCCGAAACCTACGGCGCTTCCAGATTGCAATGAACAGAATTTAAATGGCGCGTTTTTGGGTGGGGCCACGTTGACCGCGGTCCTTTGAGGGAAAAAAAAAAGAAAACAAAAACAGCAGACAGGTTTTGTTTTATCAAATGCACTTTATAAACCAAGCGCCAAGTACTTTTGTCGCAGGCTGTCCAATAAAATCTGCAAAGTCAGGTTCATAGAGGCTCCTGCCCGGAGAGCGCATGATAGATAGGCAAAATGTTGCCCGTGGTGCATGAGCGAATTGCGGGGTGGCCTACCCTGACTTTCGCAGGCGTCGGGCTTCCGAATGAAAGACAGCAGACGTCCTCAATGGGTCTTTTTATCGGTCCACTCAACCGCATCACTCCTATTACTCGCAGCCATGATTGGCTGAGGCGGTCTTAACCTGTATTACGTTCTCATATCGAGCAGCCATACGTTTTCCAGCATACGAAATGTACGTGGGTCGACAACCTTTCAATAAGTTGTGATGTATTATTAAATGCATCTAAAATTAATGTGGTTAAATAAAGGGAGTGTAGTAAAATGGACGAAACTGTTAGATCCAAAAGTAAGTTATTTTTAAGTGTTTTGGTCATTGTATGTTGTTTCTGAGCAGTTCGCGACTTGACGAAAACACGGACTTCCCCGACTCAACCGGGAAGCTCCGGGAAAAAAAAAAATCCAGCTTTATTCGTGAGCGCGTTCGCTCGCCTGAGTGTGTTTATGGGTGCTCGGCGCGCGCGCGTGTATGTGTGCGTGCGTGCGTGCGTGCGTGCGTGCGTGCGTGCGTGCATGGTCCTTCCCTGCTACTCATAACCCTAATCAACCTCTCGACAGCCATGCCCGCGAATACTGCTTCTGCTCGCGTGGAAATAAGCCTTTAGCTGCCGTGGTGGCGTCCGGGAAGGATGAGGAGGGGGAGAGGAGGGGAGGGGAGGGGAGGAGAGGAGAGGAGAGGAGAGGAGAGGAGAGGAGAGGAGAGGAGAGGAGAGGAGAGGAGAGGAGAGGAGAGGAGAGGAGAGGAGAGGAGAGGAGAGGAGAGGAGAGGAGAGGCGGCTCTAGCAGGAATGGATTCCTCGTGCTCACCGTTATTTACCGCTGCTTCTGCCCCGCGAGTGGTCTGCCTGCCCCGCCCTGGCTCCGCCAACGTGCTCCCCGTCCCGCCCCGCCCCGCCCCGCCCCGCCCCGAAGGGGCAGCGGCCGCGCGGTTGAGTCTACAACGCGGGGCGGCGGGGTGCGAGCGAATCACACACGGACGCAACCGGAGGCGTAACTTCCTGTGTTCACTTAGACCGCTGCTGAGCCGAAAGTCGTGCCACCCGCGCACGCTCGGCTCGCCCGGCGCTCCCGGCACCTCGGGCGGGGCGCGGCGGGGCGGGGCGGGGCGGGGCGGGCTCCAGTAGGTATTGAATAAGCTCTGGTGGGGCGGGGCGGGGCGGGGCTTCCAGCTGCGGCCAGCACCCCCCTGCTGCCGTCTGATTCCGAAGATCGCTCGCGCGCCTCCGTCCTTGTCGCACCTTTGGCGGGGACCTATGTCGGGGATGCCAGGGTGCTCGTGAGTGTGCGACAAGGAGGGAGGCGCGAGAGCGATCTTCGGAATCATACTGCTACGCGTGGTGCGGGCCGCCGGGCCGGGTACGAGGTCTGGAGTGTGATAATATATTGTATTTCGTGACGCATGGCACATGACACCGCCGTGCGACGCCAGTAAAACCGAGAGTGTTCAACTCACGCACACTCGCGTACAGGTGTTGAAATCAGTGCTGGACACTTTCGCCTGATCACGGTGAAGAAAATGCCCTTATTACAGACAGGGTTGTTACAGGTCATGGAAAACCTGGAAGTCATGGAAAAGTCAGGGAAAAAAATTCGAGTCATGGAAAAGTCAGGGAAATCAATCGCCGAGTCATGGAAGTTTGTCAAATTGCAATATCGTCCGTGTCGTCTGCCTGCCGCGCCGTGACAAAGGTTTTGCTCTTTTATTTTATGTCGAATGAGTGCCTCAAAGGGCTTTAAAATGAACAAATAATTATGCAAGTGCAATTATTGCTTTACATAGTTTTCTTTTTTAAAAAACTCGTCGTATATATGTCTGGGGAAAAGTCATCGAAAACCTCGAATTCATTCATGGAAAAGTCATGGAAAAGTCAGGGAAATAAAAATTCCCGACTCTGTAACAACCCTGTACAGATTGCTTACAGTGTTACTGGAAATCCAAGAGAAGGATTGTAGGCCTGTGTGTTATTGAATATCTGGTCCGATATTCCGATTATTTTTTTATTAATTGATCAATTAATTTGGAGATAAGTTATAATTGAAATAATTGATTCAGTTGATAATCAACTAAAATTTTACCAATTACAACAATTATCAATCGTTACCCATTATTTGTTTTGACACTGTCTTTTTTGCAGGGTTGTTACAGGTCATGGAAAACCTGGAAGTCATGGAAAAGTCAGGGAAAAAAATTCGAGTCATGGAAGTCATGGAAAAGTCAGGGAAATCAATCGCCGAGTCATGGAAGTTTGTCAAATTGCAATATCGTCCGTGTCGTCTGCCTGCCGCGCCGTGACAAAGGTTTTGCTCTTTTATTTTATGTCGAATGAGTGCCTCAAAGGGCTTTAAAATGAACAAATAATTATGCAAGTGCAATTATTGCTTTACATAGTTTTCTTTTTTAAAAAACTCGTCGTATATATGTCTGGGGAAAAGTCATCGAAAACCTCGAATTCATTCATGGAAAAGTCATGGAAAAGTCAGGGAAATAAAAATTCCCGACTCTGTAACAACCCTGTTTTGACCCATAAGTTACCTGTGTTGTACTAATCGATTAGTGAGAGCGTATAGGTACTGAACAATTTTTGTGTGTGCTAAAAACCGTAAAATTGAAAATAATCGTTGAATTGTCTACTTATTGTCGTGATTGGTGAAACTAGTTCATTGAGCTCGCCAATTAATTTTAAAAAAATTAAACAAAACATTAATTGAGCACGCCAATTAATTGTTTTGTCTCGATTAATCGGGTTTGGTCAATTAATCGAATGGGTTATTGGTTGTCAATTACCAGTAGTTGGATGGAATCGACTCAATTTCAATTATTTTAAATAATTGGCAACTGCCAATGATTTTTTACAATCGCACAGGCCTATTTGAGTCAGTGCGGCAGCAAAACTAAAGGCGTAACTCCGCGATGGCGCCTTACGCCCTTTCTCAAGCGTTCTGGAATTACGATGGAAATGAAGCGTAAACAGGGGTCTATCTGCTCCTTGTCGAACCATCCAAATGTACGGGGCAATTATTACTTTCCTACGCTTTATTTCAAACGTTGCCTCTTTAAGATCCGACTGCACGCTACATCCAAGCGTCACCGACGCCTTAACTATTCTGCGCGGGCGTGGTGGAGTAAATCTTTTCCCACACCTGTTGGTGCGCGCTAGTGCCCACCGCGGTGCCCACGCCACGAATTCTTACAAATAATGGTCCAGCGCTGATAGGACGCGGTGGTGAACCCAACGACGTTATAGTGGGTCGCGTCGCCGCAGCGAAGCGCGCGCGGAGGCGGCGGGTTTCCTTTTGATTTGAGTTTGTGCAGCGAGCCTAGCCCTGCCGGGGCGTATAGGGGAGCCAAAGCCAAACGGTCTCCTGCCTTGTGAGAATGCCCCGCCCTGCCCCGCCCCGCCCCGCCCCGCCCCGCCCCGCCGCACAGGTTGCGGTTCACCACCGAATCTTTTCAGCGGCAGTTCGGTCGGCCCGCCCTAAGCCCCACCCCGCCCCGCCCCACCCCGCCCCGCCCCACCCCGCCCCGCCCCGCCCCGCCCCGTCCGGCCACCCTCCGAGTTGGTCCCTTTCACTTCTACTGCATCTCAATTATCAATAAAAACCATCATGTACAGGGTGGCCCGCGCACGCACCCTGGTCCAGTTTTTTTCGGATAGGCAGACCCGCAACAACAAACTTTCTTTTATTATAAATTTGCTAGTTTTGGTTGTAGAGAAAAAGTAAAATATGTCCCATGTTCATTCAACTGTTAGCAACTCATAGCAACTTTTACTTTTTCTCTATTACCAATAGTAGCAAATTTATAATATTAAAAAAAGCTTGTTGTTGCGGGTCTGCCTATCCGGAAAAATGGGCCAGGGTGCGTGGGTCACCCTGTACATTTTGCATACTTTTTTTTTTTTTGCTAGACGACACTTTTCAATATTATTGTTTGATCATGAATTTTCTGCTTGTGGAGGAATACCTTTCTAGTCATTTTCCGAAGTTTCATCAAATCAAAAGGCTGGTGCGATTGATTCCGAGGGCAGCATCATGTTTCTTGGACAAGTTTTTGCGTGGCGATTGATTCGAGCACTGAAATACACCGAAATGGACACAAATTTGGCCACAGTTCCGCAAATATTTTTTTCGGGCTAAATCAGTCATGACATTTTTCTTTTTTACATTTGAAGAAACTCTCCACCAATTTTCCTTCAGACTGGAGGGGTCAACCCTCGATAGACTGCTTTTCTTAAATTAATTCACCCACAATTATTGGTGAGTAGATGCGTATCTACTGTAAAAGATTACAGCCTTAATATCGTAAATTAATCATGATATCATGAATAATGAAAGTTAAATACTAGTGAGTTTCAAGAGAGTCGTTTTGCTCCACTAATGCACTAATGCGTTGTTTGGCCGTGATTTTGGGGGGGGAAAAAAAAAGAAAAGGAAAAAGAAACTGAACTTGGAGCTTGAAAAGTATACAATAATTGGAGCAGGTCGGGTACTCCTCGCGTACCCCTAGGTTCTGTCGGCTTTTTCACGGCCACTTTGCCATCACTACTTTAAACCGATTCCGAAACGCTGCTCGGAATCAGCTGTGCGCGACATCGCCGTCGGCGACCCACCTCCAGAGGACGGCGGCGGCGGCGGCGCCGTTGACACGCTGCCCGCGCCGTTGGGCAGGTTGGCGTACTCCTGGGGCTGCTGCGGCTGCGGCCCGGGCCGCCTTGTCGGCACGTCGTACGTGGGCTGCTCGCTGAGCCCGAGGTTCACGTTGGCGTACACCTGCCCCTCGTCGGGGTCCTCCTCGCCGCGGACGAGGTTGCTGTAGGCGGGCGGCTCGAACACCACGTTCTCGTAGACGCCGCCCTGCTCGTCCGGCTCGTCGTCGTCGTCCTCATCGTCGTCCAGGACGTTCTCGTAGAGCGGCGCCTCGCTGCACGAGCCGTACTCGTCGGTCGAGTCCTCGTCCTCGTCCCCGCTGTCCTCCTCGTAGAGGCGCGGCGCCGGCTGGGGCCGGTGGTACGCGCGGCTCGTCACGCCGTTGGAGAGCATCACGACGGACGGCGCGGCGGCGGCGTCGCGAGGGGTGGAACGGAGCCGCGCCCCCGGCGTCGGCGTCGGAGTTCCGGCGCGGGCCGCGGGCGGCAGGTGCAGGTGCGGGAGGACTCCGGTCCGGTCCGGCGGCGGGCGCTCGTACCCGCTCCCGTACCGTACCCAGGCCGCAGGCTCAGGACCCTGCTACTCGGCGCGGCGCGGCGCGGCGGGGCGGGGCGCTGGCAGGACGCGCGGCGAGGCGCTCCACGGGCGGACTGACTGGAGCCGCTGCGCTGCCCGGCCCGGCCCGGCCCGGCCCGGCCCGGCCCGGCGGCCCCTGCCCTGGACCTACTTCCTTCCTCCGTGCCCCCCTGCCCTGCCCTGCCCCGCCCAGCCCTGCCCGCGCCTCCGTGCCGCGGCTGGGCTGGAGCACGACCGGAGCGGCATACTCGCCGCACCGCGGTGGAACGCCCCGCCCCGCCCCGCCCCGCCCCGCCCCGCGAGCAGTGATGACCGGCGTTGCCACAATGCGGGTCGCGGGTCCGCATCAGGTGGTCGCTCCCGGGGTGCTGCTGTGTGTGTGTGTGTGAGAGAGAGAGCATATCCTGCATGAGTCGAATGGGTTGTCTATCTGTCAGGTGCCGTATGTGCGTTTTTCCTTCCTTTTTTTCCCCCTTTCTTTCTTTTTTTTTTTTTTTTTTTTTTTTTTTTTTTTACGGTCTCATCACAGACATGAAGTGAAGAAACCGATGTAACGCCAACGGGTGGAAACGCGGGGCGCCTCCTTCTTTAGATGGGCTCACATTAATTGGAGTACTGTGTTTTGATTGCAAGTAAAATTTTATCAAAGCTTGAAAAAAAAAGCCTGAAATTTTTAGGAGTTATCAGAGTTTTTTCAGTTGGGAAATAAATGGAATTCAGGGCCTCGTACTGATTGGAGGAGGTACCTTGTGGGTAGCAATGTACCAAATATCCAATATCTGAGTGGGATTTAATTTGTATTCACCTCACCATTCTAAATTTGATCCTTTCCATTCCATTGGTGTGAGATAAAAAGAAGAAATGTAACGAAATAATAATAATAATAATTTTAAAAAAGGTTTTCCTCCCAGCACTGAACTCTATCTATGCACTTAATTTGCTTGACTTGTCAAATGAATAGGCTGATATGATGTGCACACTCCTCACCTCTTCTTAACAAGAAATGAACTTTAAGATTGCTTGAATATCATTGGGTTTAATTTTAACTGCTTTTTGTACCACATTTCATTCAGTTCACTTTAAGATTACTGTACCACATTTAAATGGGTTTAGTTAAGATTTATAGTGTACATTAATCATACTGATAATATGGAATACGATTAACACTTTGTAATCAATATTTCACAAAAACATTTCCTGGATACCTTGTGACACTGAGGAGCAGCGCAGGCACAGAGCCGGTCAAGAACATCAATTAACATTACAATAAATGCATCACACACATTTAACACATTAGATCTTAATAGCTTACTTACAGATTCTTATTCAATGAGAAGGAATAATTTGAAGAGTTATACAAGTAGAAGACATCACAGAGACTTTGGAAGAACAAAACAACATCAAACCAAGCTGACCTAAAATCAAATGAGTTCTGGCTTATATTGCTTATATGTAATCTAAGTTTCAAGCATGAAATATAATTTTTCTTTTTAAATTTGTTATGAGCAATTTAAAACATTTTGTTTAAAATAGTAAATACTTTGGCACTTCACTTCAACAAAGATTTTAAAGTCCTATTTTATTTGGCAACATTTTTGATAGATTCTATTCATGAAAGAACAATACTAAGCTCCACTTATTTATCTTGCTTGTAAGTTTTAAAATAATACTTGGAAAGTAAGTCACAGTCAAGAGAGCAGCACTCAAATTTTCTGAAAAGTCATACAGACTATTGTGCAATGAAATTGTATCCTCCCTACAATTCAGAATGTTTGGCAGTAATTCTTTTTTCAAGGTAGTCATGCATTTTATCAACCTTCCTCGCATGCTTCTTAATTGTATCCTCCATCAACTCAGCCCCATCTGTCTTTTGCCCAGTCAGCTTCTTATCACCGTATCGCTCTTGTCCCAAGACTGCTTCAGCTTGCAGATGACGTAACTTAAGCAAACGGTTCTCATAATGAAGAAGTTCAGTCTGCAATTATTATTTCAACATTTTTAGTACGCAGTGTATTTAACAATTTTCATCCAGTTTATAAATTGATAGAGAACATGGTGCAGATGAAACTGACCTTTAATGACGCTAATTCATCAGGAGAAAAGTTTGATTCCACAGCCATTCGCCAGAGGCCCTGAACTTTGGGCTCTACAAAATCCTGACTTTTAGGTCCTTTGGATGCAATTCTATTAAGCCTGTCGTAACTGTCCTTGATATCTCTATGGTGAGTCCTGCAATGATCAAAACCAAAAAAAAAAAATTATTGATATTCCTTCATCAAGGAACAAATTAACCTGAAAGAAGACTGAAATTTCACCTCAACAAATTAGCCTTTGCTGTAACATCTTTCTTGCTATCTTCTTCTTCTGAAGCTATGGTATTAAATTTGTCATGTGTCTCATCAACTGAGTCTGGAAGAGAAAAGGTCATAATGCCATAAAATTCTCTGGGGATTTAATGACAAATTTTAAAGATGTATTTGCAAGCTAGTGGTTACTTTCTGCATCATCTTCAGGGGTACGTTTCTCAACATCTTCAAGTAAAGCATAAAATTGATCTAGTTTTTCCTGATGGTGCTGGAACTCTTCTCTCAGAGCCTGAAGCTCTTCCGCTGAAAATTAAACAAAAATGTGGAGAAGATACTAAGCATTGATATCTCTTTAAAAACGTCAAGTTAGCATCAACTAACACCTACCAGAAAAGCCTGCATGTTCAGCTTTCTCCCAGAGTTTGTTCAATTTTTTATCCTTGAACAAGCTTTTGTTGATATGTTCACCTGTTCCCTGGTTAAATGGCTTATGTAAACGATGCTTTGCAGGATCATTGATGTCATCAAAATGTTCAAGCAGATCATAAGAGCTCATAATACCTAGCAAGTCAATACAATTGTTACAAACACATAAATTAACCAGGAAAAACAACTATCAATTGCTATCCAAAAAATACAATTGATTCCTGGAGTAATAACTTGAAAAGATGTGGGAACTCGTACCAATTAATTTCTTTCGCATAGTTGCTTCCATCATGCCATCTTTGTCTTTCCCATCAGACTTAAGCTTTTTGAAAGTGAGTTCTTCCTTATCATGAATTTTTAATTCGCTAAACAATGATTTCAATTTTGGTTCTGTAAGCCTCTGGAAATTTGTGAAATTAATACATGTAATTTATTTCATAGACCAGAAATTGTATCATTCAATCCAGTGATCCTCAAGTCATACATACCAGTTGAGCTTTGCTCCAGAGCATGTTAAGCTTTGCCATTCTAAAAGGTTTCTCAAGTTTTCTGAATTCAGATTGTTCTTCAAACATCGAACCTGGAGCATTCTTCGAAGGCTTTGCCTCCTTGGCTGGCTTCGGGTCCTTATACTGATCATTGGCCTTGGCAGAGTACTTGTTGTGAGCATCACAGAGAGCTACTAGGAGGGCCAGCAGCAAAAGTGCCTTACAATCCATTCTGCTTGGCTCGCTGACGTCCAGAAAACTGTAGATCAAGAAAGCAGGCAAAACATAACAACTTCGTCTGTGGGGACAAATATCAGCTGTTCGGCACAACGCCACGGGCAGCCTCACATGAAATCAATAAGGCAAGTTGATTGAAACGTACAGGATTGTGCGCGGCAAAGAGAGAGTGACGGTGAACTAAGTTTTCCTTGGCTTCTACTAAGTTTACAGTTTTACAGCTGAAACGACATCATCGAGAACACCGGCTCAAGAAACTAGACTAGGACTAGGAAGAGGAATTGCGCTTTAAAAACATCCCAGAGTATGGCGCATTTCGCGGTACACTCAGGCTTTTCTTCTTTCTTGAAGATGACCTCGAAAACATCTTATTTGCTGCCTGAGACGAGAATTTATTATATTTATTCTTCATAATATAAATCAAATGTCTAGGAAATAAGAATTTTAGTCTCAAAACTGTATCACTTCTTAATGAGGTAGGTATTTAACGAAAGTCAAGAAGAAGAGGAATATCTTCTACTTCCGGTTCCGGACCATCACGAAGCCTCGTCCAATTAGAAAGGGGCCGCCGTATTCCTAAACCACCCGAAAGTTGTGTCAAATACTGTTTGCTCAGGCTAGGCGCAGGGGCAGGGGAAGATAAAGGCCAGCCCTCAATGGTCAAGGGTTTGTTAATGGTCCGGGAGCAGACGATATTCCTCTTCTTCTTTGCTTTCGTACAATACCTCGTTTGGAAGCTGCCGAAGAGATGGCAGTGCGCATTAATCAGATTTTTTTTCTGATTCTACAAAAAAATTGCACGTATACTTAGGCCTTGGTATGCAGAAGTGAGAGGGTGGGGGAGAAAGCAGCCAGTTTATTTAAACAGTCCCTACGCGCTCCTCATTACCCTTGCCACATCACCGAGCACCCAGCCACAACGCGAACGCGAAGCACCCCCGCCACACCGCGAAGCACCCCCCGCCCCACCGCGGAACACTCCGCATCGCCGCGAAGCACCCCTCCTGCCACACCGCGCAGCACCCCCGCTACACCGCGCAGCACCCCCGCCACACCGCGAAGCACTCCCCGCCCCACCGCGGAACACTCCGCATCGCCGCGAAGCACTCCTCCTGCCACACCGCGCAGCACCCGCCAGCACCCCCGCTACACCGCGCAGCACCCCCGCCACACCGCGAAGCACCCCCCGCCCCACCGCGGAACACTCCGCATCGCCGCGAAGCACTCCTCCTGCCACACCGCGCAGCACCCGCCAGCACCCCCGCTACACCGCGCAGCACCCCCGCCACACCGCGAAGCACCCCCCGCCCCACCGCGGAACACTCCGCATCGCCGCGAAGCACCCCTCCTGCCACACCGCGCAGCACCCGCCAGCACCCCCGCTACACCGCGCAGCACCCCCGCCACACCGCGAAGCACCCCCCGCCCCACCGCGGAACACTCCGCATCGCCGCGAAGCACCCCTCCTGCCACACCGCGCAGCACCCGCCAGCACCCCCGCTACACCGCGCAGCACCCGCCCCGCCACACCGCGAAGCACCCTCGCCATTCCGCGGAGTACTCCCGCCTTAGGAATAAATTAAATAGTTAAATCCAAAACACCTAAATTCTTAAGTAAATGTTGTTATTTTCTAATTCCATACTTAATTTTCTAAAACCTGATATTATGTGCGCGATAGACCAATACCGGAAGAATGATTCGCCCGAATAAAAAAACCTGGCAAGGGAAGCCGAACCCTCAGAACACGCAAGCACGGATGCATGCAGGCACGCTCCTGGTGCAGAGCTTCCAAAACGACTCAGGAGGTGGGTGGGTTGCCTGCTGTCACGGCGCTATCACTCCACCGCAACGCAGCTGCGTGGCGGGACCGATCGGTCGCAGGCTCATGTCCTGTGGTAGCTATATTCAGCGAGGGGTCGACCACTCAGAATTTTAGTGTACATGGAATATCTGGAATGTTTGAAGGATTTCTGGAATATTTTGGGAATATCTGGAATATTTTTGGATTATCTGGAATATTTTCTGAATATCTGGAATATTTTTGGAATATCTGGAATATTTTTGGAATATTTGGCTAATTTTTTTTGAAATATCTGGAATATTTCTGGAATATCTGGAATATTTTGGTATATTTTTCAGTGTGTACATGTAATAATGTACATCTTTCTAATTTGTATTTCAAGTCCATATCTCAGACACAAATCACTGGCGGGTCAAGTCGATTCAAAAAAAACCCTAAAAACTGTAACACCTCTATAAGAAATGAAAATAGTTAGGACGTTTTCTTTAGAAAGGACTGTAAACATCAGCAGCTGCTGAGACTGGGCTTCTGTTCTGTCCCCTTGTCTGATAAATTTTATTAACACTGTGGTTTTATGTTTGCCAGAGGTGCTTAAGTTCACAGAGTCACAATTAATCAGTCATAATCACGGATAAACAGTCGATAATCACGCTAATCATGACACACTGAAATTTATTACAGTGTAATGAAATTTAATGATCATTTTATTACTCTGCTCTGAAATTTTATATTACTCTGCTCTGAAATTTTATATCATCTCTAAATTCATAAGTTTTTAGGAAATTTCCATGACATAACGTAGTATTGATTTCTGTCACTAGATGGAGCTAGGGGAACCGAATGGAATTTCTTGCGCGCGGCTGACCAGAAACGGCAGCGAGATGACATGCACTGCCTATTTTCTTCTGCACTCCTTCCAGCAGCGCGATTAGGGAGCTCACTCGCTCGCCACCGCCTCCCTCCACGCGCGCCGCGCACAGAAAGCAGACGTCGCCGGAGCGAAGTGGTTGTCAAAGTTTTATCCACAAAGTTATTATTAAGTTGTTTGAGAGGTTTGAAGCGCTGCTGAAGTTTGCCTGTGCGAATTTCAGAGTCCGGGCGGGGCGCGGGCGAGCGAGCGAGCGAGCGAGCGAGCGAACTCCGTAATCGCGCTGCAGACCGGGCAGCAAGATGCCGGCGGGAGGCTCCCTTGGTAGTGCGGCACGTCGCGCGACCCGTCATCGAGGGCACATGCTGTTGCGGAAGTCGTTTCCACCTACTCGTTCATGCCTTTGGGCACCCAACGTACCATGCGGCCGGTAGCAGATAGGCATTTCGGGAGCTTTTGGGTTCAAATCTTAACCGATTCCCATTTTTCTGGGTTTTTGAGTTTGGTCTTGGGAGTACATGTCTATTTACTTATATGGTACGTGGAAAACAGCTGCGAATAGCCGAGCCGAAATTTTGTGCGCTCCAATTGCTGGTATTGCCTGAGGGCCAGGGGGGGGGGGGGGGTGTAAGTGAAGAGAGAGGTAATATGAAACAATTTGTTAATGGTCTGCCTCGAAGGAGGACATTTTATTAGTTCCTCAACAGACTTAGTATTGGGTTTACAATAGAATCTCCTTGCTTATTCAGAGAAAACTATGCTGTTTATTGAATGGTGTGTCAAAGATTGTTTCCTTAGTTTACGTAATGAAGGAGCCAGCCTTGAGCTAGCAAAATTTAAGAGAGGTGACCCATACTTACCAACACGTCTACAGAAGTCCTGGTTGACTTTCATGACCAAATAAGAAAGCAAACTCCCTAGCTAGATTTCATTTAACTGATAACAACCATAAAGAAACCCAATACATTCAAGTGGCCTTGACTGAGAAAGGAGAATCCATTGTAAACCCGGCATAAAAATAATTAATAACAACAATAGATTTTCCCAGATTTAACATACATGTCCCATTATAATTTACATTTATTAAGCCAATAAAGTTAATAGCCCTGAGGACTGGCCTGATCACCCTCAAAGAAAGTCAAAAAAGCAAAACAGTGAAATATACTATGAAAAGTAAAATTTGCATTCCCTTACAAACAAAACAAAACAAAAGCAAAAATATGTATCCTAAATCATAAAAATTCTTAAAACTAAAAAGTTTTCAGAAGAAAGAATCGGTAGATGAGGTAGATTTAACACTAAACTTGAGTAAGACAACATTATAAGAAACGACTCATTGCCAACAAAAGAAAACAAAATACCAATACGAAACACAAGTTAGGAAAAATGCTTCCAATTCTGAAATGTTCAAGGTGATGTCTCCATTAACTTTGGTGCACTCTGCATTTGCAAAAGGTAAAATGAGCTACAAAGAAAATAAGAGCCTGACAGTCAAAACTAAAATCTTAAAAAATAAAATAAATATCAATATTCTTGATCAATATCAACAGATTTTCACAACACACTTTTCCAGCAAGATTTTTTCTCACTTTTAAATAGTAAGAGATAACTGACTAGCAAATGATAAAACTGAAAACCTTCAACATAAGGACTTTTTTTTTCTTTATCTCTCCCAATTTGTGATGGGTTTTGATTTAAGTTAGAATAGTTCTTTTATTACAGTCTTCCAGGATAACAAAACTTGTTTTTCTTTTCCTCTACTTTATGTGGAACTGATTCTCTGAAGAAGTGGCATAAGCCAGACTCTCAGACATGTATGGTTTGAAATCAAACTCAAGAAAGGTAGCACAGCCATAGCACATAGAGAAAGATAAAATCCTTCCCATAAAGAAACAAAATAAAAAGGTAAGGAAATTCAACATAGTTTCAAGAATAAAACATTACTTCTAGGTGAACATAGTTTAAGCAATTATAAAATAAGGATATATTCATGGCAGCAGGAGCCATTACAAGGTTGCCTAAATATAGCTTCCTAGGGGCCTAGAGATTAAACAACTTAGGTATCAGGCAGTCTTCTCTTCCAGCACATACTGTCTTAGCTGTCATGTAACATGGCACAAGAGATATTTATGCTTCTCTTACTTAATTTAAAGCAAAACTTCTCTGTATCACAAAAAGCATACAATACTGTAATTGACCTTAGATGCTGAATAATACAGCTTTGATTGACCAGGACCTTTACTACATTGAAAATTTTTTAACGTGAAGGCATGGGTTCAAGAAAGTCCATTTCAATAGCTTTTTCTAAATTTGAAAGCACCTGAGGTTCAGCAGTACCGCTAACAGCATGTCCTCCTGTAGCACTTAAGATGGAAAAGAAGGGATGGAGCTCTTGTAGACAGTGAACCATTTGAGTTGCTGGTAATAAAACACTTCCAACAGGAAGCTCTACAGGACCTTCATACTAGAAAAGAATTGAAAAGAGAAGAATTGAATGCTTGTTGATTTACTTAACTTCATTAGATGTTGATTTGAAATAAGTGATACCTTGGAATCCATCAGTCTTGCTATTCTTGAAACATGGGGAATGAATTGCAATGATCGGCCGGATTCATCATCCGACGCAGAGGTAGAGTTTGAGTTCATACAGCCCATGACACTGGCGTTGTTGTTGTTCATACTTGAAACTTCTGAAGAACCCACAAACGCCCATCGATACCTGCCAAGGGAAAGGTAAGAACAGGAAAAGAGATTAAGTAAAATTTTTTTTGCAAGTAAAATTTATCTCTAAGCATTAATTAGATAGAAAATAATGCTTTTCGCTTACATTTGAAACTGAGGAAGCCTATGTGCTGGTAACTGCAATGCCAAATGTAGTAAATGAGCTGCAGCGAGTTGAAGTTGAAGCCAGTGTGGGTGGCCGCGAGCGTCGAGTCCATTGCTACGGTCAGACATCCATGCCAAATCAAGACCAGAGACGAGGCGAATATAAGAACTGCGAAAACAATTGTGTGGTGATGGAAACTTAACTTCAATGCATGCAATTAGACAGATAATCGTAAGAAGTAAGGGAGATTAGACAAACTTTGTGAAAAAGTGGTTAGATGTTGTACATTGATACAGTATTACTGTACTGTTCTTACTACTATGTTAAAGGTGGTTTGTCTAGAGCCATCACAAAATTAAAAGTAACGGATTATGAACAAAAGAAAGAGTTTTACATCCACCAATGTCAAGGAAATTTCTCTTTTCTGATGAGGAAATAAGACCTCACCCATAACTTATGATAGAGGACAAGTCATAAGTTGTCATAAAAAATACTTCATAAATTCATGCTGATAAGAGAACTTTTTAAACAATTAGTATTACACCACAACCTTACCTATTGCACTGTCTGTAGCCAGAGACATCAAGTAAATAGACACCAGACACAGAGCCAGCAGCGACAAACACACAAATCAGTGATTTAGTAGGGAACACAAATCAATTGCAGACAAAAAACAGGCAAAACCCAGAGCCAGCAAGCAAAGAAACATTTAGTAGGCAGAACCTCGATGATTAAAACAGGCCAAAGAATGGACTTTGGTATAATCACGGTGGTATAATGGACAAATATTGTAGAAAAGATGTGAAAATTAATAGGCAAATCATAAAAGATGAAGTTGCTAGGGGTGAAACAAAAATTAAAGATAGAGCTCTATCACCAAGCAATCACCCATACAATTTGATATAAGATATAAACATGATATAAATGTGTTTTATAGGAAATGGGGGAAATGGCCGAAACAACATGATACAAAGACTAACCAGTAAACGTCACGATTACACAGCCAATCAAATTGATATATTATTGCAGCGTACACTACGGTGGCATTTTGTCATACATAATATTTTGGCCTTGTGTATCTGTCAACCTTCTTTGTACTGACACTTTCCTTGCAGCACTGAAAAATCTGAGAGTGTTCTTTTGGCTCCCTAAAGGTTCGAGAGGTTTTCTGAGAATGAAAGATGCCACAAATGAATTGGCAGGCAAGGTTACACCAATATTAAGGTTCCTTTGACTTTGACATTAGCGGGATACAGTGTGAAATCCTGACACTAATCGATTACTCTAAGGATCATGCAATTTCAGGAGCAGATGTAAATTAAAAGGATTCTGCCGGTAACATACACCGGGCATACTATAAAAATGCCTTCAAAATTGTAAAGCTTCAGAATACTCTTATGAGTGACAACTAAATAAAAAAAAATTCAGATCAAAAAAGGCTGTTTCCAGAAATTTGGTTAAACAAGGACCACCTTTTATAACCCAGAAACACGATCCCCGATCCCACAAACATGAACAAAACAAAACCCAAAAAAACCAAAGCAACAATGAAATGATGCTTTTCAACACAAACCTGAACTCTTCTGAATCAGTGCTAAGCTCTTGTTCCATTTGGAGAAACACTTGAACCATTTCACTAATAATAACTGGCCATAGGGATGTTACGTGATGAGGTGACATGCGTAGTAATAAGACTCTAAAACAGAGGAACACGTTGGCTTGTACAGCGGGCACAACTTGAGGAAGGCGAAGGCTCTCAGCAAGTTTTTCTGGAAATGGAAGAAGCATTACTTTGTAATCTTAGGTAAATCCCAGGACTATGAAAGTACCTAAAACATACCTTGAATCTCTGGCATATACTTCTGATACTGATCCATTTCACCACATAAAATTACAAATGCCAATCGTTTCAGAAGATGAGCACGCTGTTCATACTCTTGCTCTCGACTTGAAAAAAGACTTAGAGAGTTTCCTTGACCTAATGAGACACGGCCTGAGAAATAAAAACAGCAATTACATACAGAGGATGTACCAAATAAAATAAAAGCCATGCAGTTCGTAAGACATTGACTCTGTGCTTTGACATACTCATAAGATCTCTGAACGTGGTAGTATCATGAGACATGAGATGATCAATGATGCATCGCCAATGTGGCAATGCTCTAGGTTCCATTTGGAAAAGAGAGGGTTCTAAGAGAAGGTCTAACACTTCTCGCCGCCACGACTTGCGAGTATATTGAAAAGCTGTTAGATTAGCTAAGAGCTCTGAACAAGCGTAGAAACTTGCTGCATTTCTTGGGCTGTAATACAAAGGGAGATAAGGGCATTGTACAATTGGTTACTATGATGACTAACTCTACAAGCTACGGTCTTACGAATGATTACGTAGGTATGGAATAATGTTATAAAGCAAAGCTGTTAGAATGTTGACCACTTTTTCTTTCTCTTGACTTCCAAATGTGACATCCAAAAGTGAAGCTAACTGCTCAGCTAACACTGTCTGTGCTTGAATACTATACTGAGCCATAGAAGCATTGCCTGCTGATAAAATAGAAGAAGATTACATGAAGCAAATCAAAAGAACATGAAGTAAAGAAAATTTCTGAAGAAAAAAGTTAATGAGTGTAAAACTTTCAATGGAAGTACCTGTTCCCACATATTCCTTTTCTTCTAACTGTTCTTCCTTAACAGCTAAATTCCTTCTCAGCCATGTGGTTTGTTCCAAACGAGCCCCAGCTATTGATCCACAAGATTCCACCAACTGAAAATTAAAGAAACAAGTGAGCCACATAGGCTGCTAACTGGGTGTTAAATCCTGACATAAGAGCTAATTAAGTTTAGACCTTTGTGGTAATGTCTTGAAGATCTCGCAGATCCCGCTTTTCAGAAGGTGATGGACAACGCTGGACAAACTCATTGAGAACAGAGAGTAGCAAGAACTGAGCAGGAGGAGGAAGTCCTGGCTGGAGACCATCACGCAGTAGAAGGAGAACAGAGCCCCATGATTCAGCCAGGAGCAAAGGAGGGCTACCCCCTTGGCGCAAATAGCAAAGTAGTAATTCCAGCGCACTTACTTCTAGGCAAACAGACTAGAGACCACAAATGTAAAGATAAAGACAATCTCATTCATAGGCACAAAGTGTTTGAATAACAAGCTCACATGATTGGTTCCATGAACAGAAGGGGGCGATTTTACCAATTGGTGAAGTGTCTGAACTAATGTATCCACTGGCATAGCTCTGATTGCACTAATAAGATCCACCAGAACCTGTTGTTCTGGCACAACATCCGGAGCCGTCTGAGAAAAAAAATAGAAACTTAGATGAGACTACACGATTTTGAAACAGGTAAAATCCACGACCCAAATGAAGGCCACGACAATGTGAACTTACAGTTATTTGGGACGCAGATTCAGATAAGCTCTGTCTGCGGTCTTGCCAGACAACTGCTATGGCTGCCAAGAAATTTGTTGCATGGTGGAGAGATATTGGGCTCAAAAACTCTAATAAATGGTGTTTTATAACCCTTGCATTGCCAGCAATAGTGCATCCTTCAGCATCCCTAAAGAAGAAGTTTAAAATCAATACCTCAAGATTGGTGGGGGGGAAAAAAAAAACTGACCGGACATCAAATTTCTTACTGAAATCAATGAACCACTCACTTTTCAGAACAAGTTGTTACAGCTTTCCAAAGCGTGGCAGTGCTGGAAATAATCTGTGGCAGATTATATAGTAAGGCTCGACGGGCTGCAAGCTGAGGTTCCACATTGTCCTGTGATGCATCCTGTGTAGTAGATTCAGAAAAGAGCATGAAATAAGAGAAAGGGTAAAAATTCATAGTTCATAAAGCAGAGTAATGAAAGAACTATACTTGATGGAGTGGGGTGGTCATAAAGACATGGACTAGATTGCTAAATATTTGAGCAGCATGGGAAGGTGGCCCAACACCGTTGACACCATGGCTTGAAGCGAATAATGATCCTCCAGTACTAGTAGACAGCAATCGTTGATTCAGGGCATGTTGTTGGCTCCGATCCAATAAACAATAATGGCAGAGAATGGTAAGAGCCTCTAATTGTGTGACAGTGTAATCTGCAGGTAGATGAAAATTTTTTCGTTCCCTAGGAAAAAAAAAATTATAAGAATTAAATTACATATTCATATTGCTTTAAATTTTAAAAAAACTATTAAAAAAAGTTTTACTTCGCTGACAAGGTGTTTGCATATAAAGGAGCAAGTGCACGTAAATTGTCACACAGTTGTCGGACAACACACAGAACAACATGGGCCAGTGAATGTCCCATGAATGGCAGAGAGCATGTCACCAAAGCAGTCCAGTGCTGATGTAGAGATCGCATTTGACCCTAATAAAATAAAGGTGATAGAGTGAGCGAAACAATTAGCAAGTGTCTAGAAAGTTTATAGACACAAACCTGCATGCGGAGTGCACTTAAAATTGCTGCAACAAACATTGGTTGCTGTGGTACAGGCCGGCCAGGTAAATATTTCAACTCTGAGTTCTTCTGTGACACTGAAACTGAAACATCTCCACCGTTCAATGAACCGGGGCTGTTTAATGAAGCTGGAGCTGAACCAGTCTGTAGATTCTGTTGAACATTAACTTCCCCTCTCTGATGTTCTATTTGATGCTCTAGGATGAGCAAGGCAAGTAAAAGTCTGTGAAAGCAGAGCAGAGTAAGAGTAATATTTCTACAACATCTACTTCATCTTCTTCTTCTTCGAAAGTAAGGAAAATCTACCCATAGCATTTCTGACCTATCCCAGTTTTTTGAAGTCAAAAATCTAAGCTCACCTTAATAATTGAATTTGATATGCTTCTCCCAGTGGAGACATAATTGGATTTTCCCCAACTGGGCGGTTAGGATCATTGAATTGAATAATTTCTTCCGTGAAAGTGAGATGAGGATGTGTATTACTTGTGGTGGCACTGTCATGCACGCTTGCAACAAGACAATGTAAGACCACTTTTTGTACTTTGCAGCGTGACAAAAGATCTCCAATGTAATTAGCAAGGCCTTTGCCACTGTCACGGACAATACTTGTCAGTTCAGAAAATATCAAAGTAAGTAACTCTAAACTTGCCACTTGAACCTGTCAACAAAATAAGATTATGCACATGTTAGCATGTGCCAACATATTGCTTTAAAGAAATCCAATATATAGGTGCATGGATGTTGCGATTTCATCTTTATCTACACAAAGAAAAACAATCCCTATACTAAAAAATAAAGAATTGCACCTGTTGGTTGCCTTCAATTTCCTGTTTGGTCAATCTCATTTGCCCAAGACTCGGGTAATAACTTCGGATGTAATACAGGCAGGTAAGGAGAAGAACTTCTAAATACATGTGACTGCGTCCACTACCAATACCATTTCCAAGATCTCCATGAAAATTATTTCCAGCTGCAGATTTTCTATGTCTGGGGAATAGGATAAAATTAAAGCAAATTTAAATAATTCACATAAAGAGATCAAGCTCATAATTATGCTTTTTTACCTTGCCAACAAAGTCAACAAATCTGAAGATGATCGAGCAACACCAGTAGTGGCAGCACAAGACAAAAATGTCCGAGGATTTGTGGATAAGGCATTTCGAAGAGTGCGCAGAGAATAGAGAGTGCGAGCTGAATCATAAACTCCACAATAGAGCAACATGTGTGAATGAAGTGGATGTAGTGCTAGATGAGACTGATCAGCAGACAATCTTTGTTTGCCCATTGAATATGACTTCACCTGAAAAATAGTTAACACGAATAACTTGACATGAAATGTGTACATAAATGTAGAATAAGAGGTGGTAAAAACATTATTGTTAGCTGACACACATGAGTGACATTACCTCTGAGGACAGAATATCTAGGCTACTCTTTGCTAAACCTGATGAAGTTGAAAGAATTGATGTATCTGCACGAGATCGAGGTCGGGACTGAGATCCTGTCCTGCTAAAATAGTCTTCAGCAGAAATTGATTCCTCTAATTCATTTTCAGCTGTAGACATCACAGGAGTATTTACCCTGGATGGATAGTTAGACCTGTTAAAAGAGAGGGAGAAAAAAAAAGGGGAAGGAAAAAAAAAGGAATTGCTAAAAAGTGCTTATACTGTACATAATTCAGATACAGATAAATCAATCACTCTTTTACAACTTACACTTTATCTGAATAATCATCTTCATCTCCTTCTTCAAATCCACTACTAAGACTCTTCAAAACAGGGTTTTCCACAACAAGTCGACCATCAACTCTAACTACAACATTAGAAGAGGAAGTAGATTCCCCATGGGGATTAATTGGAGACCTACAAAAAATTTTAAATGTTAGTTGAACCTTTACCACCGAGCGGATCTGAGGAAACCCTGAACTGTGGTTCACCTTGCATGGGATGGAATGGAGCTTATGTGTTTCATAGGATCTTCACTTAGACTAGCACTTCCAGTTACAAGAGAACTAGAGCTGTCACTTGCATTACTGCTCATGCTGGGAGAGGTATCCCCGTCATTACTCGTCACTGTGTAGTTTCCAGTGAGAGCAGATGGTATTGCCCATGACATCAAACTTGAGGGACAGTACTCAAAACTGGCTACATCTCTCTGATAGGTGCAATGCCTCACAAGTGTTGCTACAGTAAATATGCGTCTTGCTCGCACAGAATCATTCTTCTTAACCTTATCTGCTAAGGGGAAAAAAAATGTTTGGCGAGAAACGTACACAATCTGTAATATATGACAAGTAATGGTTTAACAAACCTGAACATTGCACAGGAGAAACGTGGTAGATCACATTACCATCTTCTGAACTAATAGCAAAGATTCTTGATTCTGTTTTATCAGCTTCATTAGGCAGAATAGTGCTTCTATGCTGTATTGACACACGCAGTACAGAAACCCTCGCTGTTGTGGGAGCCAGTAGTGGTAAAAGTAATGGGTCCAGAAGACGAGGAACATCTCCTCTCATTAATGTGTGAAGAAGCCAGCCCTGAGCAGTGAGCTTCAAAGGACTGCTGTCCGACAAAGCAAGATTATCAAGCATTCTCAACAAGGACCTAAAAGTCAAGCAAACAAGAAAAAAAATCAATTAAATTAAAATAATAAACTTAACAATGAGCATGATAAGTGTAAGTTTGAGATAATCTTTTCAGGTTTTACTTTAAGAAAGGCCTTTTGCTTTTGTTTGAAATTTCCCTCGACGCATGCCAAAATGTAGCAAAAGTTTGAAATCCACGCAGCTGGCCTTCATCATCATCTTGGTTGATGAATTCCCCAATAATGGCTTCAACAGTATCCTCTGTAGTAACTGTATCATGGAGCTGCTGCAGAAGTGCGACAGCACGAGCTTCTAGAGCACCTCCATTACTCAAATGGTGCCAAAGCCAATATGCCATTACCTGAAAAATGGAAACACTCAATAATGCAGCCAATATTAAGATGAGAAAAACTTGGCTTTTAAAAAACCATCAACATACCTGCATAGCACAAGTGCAATTCTCTAAAGTTTGGACTTCATTTTGCATGAGTAAAGGTGTCAGCATAACAGGAGTTACTAAACTGTTTTCAGAATTTGTGATATGATGTGGAATATTTTTTGATGTTACAGTGATGAGGTCCAACAAAGTAGAGATAGCAGCGAGCTGCATTGAAGGAGACTGGTCAAGCCAACAACAACAAACTGTGAGCAGCTGTAGCCATGGGGGCATTTCAGCTTTTGCTGGTTCTTGGTATGTTTCAGTTGAATGGCAAAACGATGGGAATGTAGACAGATCAACCAGAAGAGTGCATGCAGCACAGAACACATCTTCCCATTCAGCTGACTGTGCCTCTAGCTGCACTGATTTGTCGAGCACTCCTGTATCTTTCCAATAGGTAGATTTTGGTATTTTCATAGGATTTTTCAAGAGAGATTCATTTGAGTCAAACTTCAGTTCAGTATCTGTGATACAAGCTTTCAATAATTTTTCCAGGCCAGAAGTATCATTTCTTTCCACTTCAGAACATGATTCCACCATTAAACATTTAAAGAGTTTCAGGAAATCATGTGAATTCCAGTTAATTATTCTGTTGCTAGATACCAAAAGAACAAACAGTTCCTCATATCTCTTACGACATTCATCCAGGAGAAGATTGGGTGTGAATATTTGACAGTCTACTTTAGTCTCTGCAACAAACTCAGTCTGTTTTTTAATGTTACAAATATCACTGCTGCTAGGTTGCTCTGCTTCCAGCCTTGCTCCCACACTGATGCTTCGAGCTGACATTTCCATTTTCACGTTAACATCAGTCTCCAGATGATGATCACTGAGAGATAAATCCTTCAGCCGGTCTACATTTCCTTCTAGAATTAATGTCTGACTGCTATCACTATTTCGTCTTTGACTAAATGATACAGTTTTTGCTCGAGGACGCACTGGATCAGTTAAGCCATTACATTTGGAAGTGATAGGCTGGGGCTGAACTCTAGACAAAACTTTGGAGCACAGCTGAAGGCACATAACTAGTTGACGAGGAGTGTACAGAATATCCGCCAAACACAATTGCTTAACAATGAGCAAAAACAAATTTGGTAAATGCTCTAAAGTTGTATCAATGTATGACTCCAATGGTACAGCATCCAATAAACAACTTATTAGTTGGCACACCTGAAGAAAACATATTTAGAATTCACTCAAGAGGGTTCACACTTTCATTTAAATCAGAGAATAGTACTCAGCAAACTTACCTCAACTAAACATGGTTGGCCTGAGCCCACAGGTCTCACAATCTCAATATTATCATCTGCCTCTTGCCCTGTCAGCATTGAATCATGATGCAAACTACAGGCTTTTTCTATAAGCGAGCCAGCATACTGCCATATATATGCTGGTTCTAGAGAACTGAACAGTAGGTTAACTGATTTAAAGAGCTCTTGATGATTTGAGGGTTGAGTTCTACCATCAACAACAACAACAACACAAAAAAGAGAGAGAGAGAGAAAAAAGAAAAGAAAATTAAAAGATGTTGAGTACAAATGATGAAAAGTGAGGAAGTGAGACATTTCAAGTAAAAGTAAGAAAACTGGAATGTACATACAGGGTTTGGTGAAGATCCTTTGCCTTCCCTTGAGCTACCTGTTTTTCACTTGATGCTAAAAACAAAGTCCTGAGACAACAACAAATTCCACCAAGAAACATTAACAAATGACACAAAACAAACATTGAGTTTCATCATAGATGAATCTACAGAAAAATTACCTGAACACTTCATACAAAATGTAGTCAAGAACCATTGGTCCAATTTCAGGCTTGTCAAGCAGTGACACCAATATACGGAACGGCTTGAGGTCATGATTTGTTTCTGCCAAAACTTGATTCAAAGATGTTCGAATGGCCTGGAAGAATAATAAAAGTCAAGCCAACAGTTCAAGGAATAGGATTAGAAAGGTAATACATAAATAAAAAACATTCACCTGCACCAACATTTCTTGAGAAAAGAGTTGAAAATAGGACACAGCAGGGGATTTGATCAAGGGATGATCAGGGCTCAAAAGGGAAAAGTTAACTTCAGATCCAAGGAGCCATGCAAATAAACGCCTACAAAGATAATGTTCAGTGAAAATGAGAGACGAAACTCAGATTTATCAAAATTAACAGGATCCTCTTACCTATTCAAGGACATATCTCGGCGTAGGATGGTATTCAGAGAAGAAGTGACCAGACGTATCATATCTGACCTGACCAATTGGCTGTTGTGGAGGGGAAACCCTACCAGGAGGAGGTCAAGCGCACTTCTTTGCACAAGGACACTGTTGTCCTGCACAGCAGTGCAGAGACCCTCAACCATGATTTCAATGTCAGTACCCATTATGTGAAGCTGGTCCTCTGTGCTAAGCTTCCTATTGAAGTGGGCCAGGATAAAACATACAGCTGGGAGTCTTATGATAGAGTTTCTTGATAGGCAGTCCCAAAGGCAAGTATAAAATTGAGCAGCTCCAACACCATCACAAACTTTCTCCAAAAGGCTGTTAGTTCTGTCAAAGTGGTCAGAACCTTCCTCTAGGCCGGGAAGGACACCACTCAAAAAGCCACTTAGAGCGGGACACAATCTCTCACCCAAGGGAACAAAATGAGTTTCATATACAGTGAGGAGGGATGGTCTTACATTCATTGCCGCGTGTCCAAGCAATGGAAACAGACCTTAAAGGAAAATAGTGGCAAAAACATAAGGTGCATTAGTAGACGAAGTTTGTGGCATCATAGCAGTATTATGACTGGAGTTACCTGCACTGTAGATGAATAATTCATGACTTAGCCGGCTTGTTCCCATTGACTTAAAAATTATGTCATATGTTTCTAAGGCTTTTAAATGCACTCCAGATGGAAGAGCTGGATGCATGCATTGAGCCAAACGTTTGCTAATCTTGATACGCCGAGGAATAACTTGATATTTCATATGACTCGAGAGAACCTAAGCATCACAGAGAGTCACCGGTAAAACACAACTTAAAGTTGTAAATAATCATAGCTTAAATAGACAGTGAAAGCGCAATGAACATAATAATCAAATGCAATGACCTTATTTAACTTGCCAAGAGCAGATATTAGATCTGCCCATTCACTTGTATATTCAAAATTCTTCAGGGCTTTATCAACAGCTGAGACGTACCTATTGAAACAGTAAATCTTTGTGATGGGACTTACACTTGAAGGCCAAAATCTAACAAAAGAATAATAAAATAAACTTACACCCTGTATTTTGAATCTTTCATCAATTCGTACTCCTCCATGATTAGTGGTTAAGTAGTTAGGTCTTGACCGTTAACTCCTGGAAATGGTTACAGCAGGTGGTTAGAGACTCAAATGACAATACAAATGAATGTGAATTAATCAAAAAGGTTAAAGCTAAAGAATACTTGCTAAATACATGAAAAAAGAAAAAAGGCTCAAATATAGAGTTATTTGGAAACAGAAAAACAGCATTTAAAACGCAAAACAAACACTTGTAAACAATGCAAGTTACAAGTAAATAACAATGAAATGTCAATGCAACATGACAAAGTAGTACAATCAATAGAGCAGTCGCTGATAAATATATGACATTGAAGAAAAGGCGAAGTAGAACTGACCTTTCTTACAACTACTTCAGTATCGTTCGAACAGCAAAATTATACCAGAAGTCATCTGACAATCGTACCAGAAGGCAGCTTTACAGCGCACTAAATAACATTTAGTCTACAGTCAGACGACGAGCGACTTACGTAGAGAACCTGTCCTGTCAAAGCGAGGGGTCTGACATGGTGCAAACAGATTTCGATAGCGCGTAATTTCACTCTTTTTGCAATGTATGATTCACAGCTGATAGCAGTGTGGTTTTAGTCGAAAGGCTCGTGGGAATACATCGCCATTGTGGTAATGGTAAATAATTGAACGTCTACTGTCCCGTTCGTCCTCTTTGATCAGACGACGAAGGATCCCGAATCCCGACAAGTTCACGAATCCCCCGAACCGAACCTTGCCCGAAAGGGAGCCGAAAGGGCGGTGCGCAGCTGGCCGAAGTCAGGGCCTTGGGCCGAGTGGGGCCGAAGCCGATCGCCGAGGCCGAGGCCGAGGGGTGGGGTGGGGTCGGTCGAGCCCGAGCCCGCCACCCGCCAGATCCACCATCCCCCGTCGACTGCACCCGGTACCGCAAACAACCATAACCTGTACTTCTTCAAAAGCACAAGTCTTTCCTTCTTAGATTTTTCTAAAAATATGACACCTCTTCTTGACAGCGAACGCCACGAAGACTGTGACTGACATCCCGAGTTCTTTCAACACAATGAAAAATCGTCGGTTCTCATCGGGCCTCCCGGACAATTAAATTGCGAGAAACACTTCTGAAAGCTCCCCGCGCTATTTACATGACAATAAATTTTCGTCTTGTCATTTGCGTTTGTATTTAATTGCTTTGCCCGTAAGCTCCTATGTATCACTCGTCATGATGGAGACCCTAGGTTCTAGTGCATGGGTAAGCTGATTGTTCATCATATTTGTTGTATCTTTTAAAATTTGAAATAACTAAAATAAACTCAATTTTTCTTTAGAGCTAATTTTGCTTTATTTACAGTAATTTAATTAATAGAAACCATTACACTTCTAATACATTTTTACAAAAGTGTCCACACTCCCTAACGATTTGTGTTTGTTTTCAGTACCAGGATCTTGCTGTTAGTGATCTGCCGGATGATGAGAAAAGGGAAGTTGTTAAATCACTTACTGTACTCTTCGGTAAAGTGCACCAGATGTCAAGGGGAGAACTTGTTGCCAATCTGAAGGAGAATAACTTGCATACTGGCGGATCTCGTGATGTTTTGGTGAAACGTCTGAAAAACCATTATAGAGTACAAAAGCTAGCATCTGTCAACATTATGCCGACAGTGAAACTGGCTCCATATTATTTGGTTGTGGATTTTGAAGCAACATGTAACACTGTCAATGCCCCAGATTATCCGTTAGTTGAAGTTTTACTCAGATGCTGTGAAAATTTTTCCTGTCAGTCTCATAATTGAAATTTCTCTCTTCTAGGCATGAAATTATTGAGTTTCCAGCTGTCCTTGTCAGCTCAAAAGACAGAGCTATAATTGACACTTTTCAATCATATGTAAGACCAGAAATCAATCCAATATTGTCAGATTTCTGTGTTCAATTAACTGGCATAACACAAGTATGTAGTCATCCTTCTTTTCTCCTTGGGAAAATCTTGGCACACTCATGCATATTCAGATTATTAATTGGAAAGATCTTCTCATTTTTAGGCCACAGTTGATGCATCAGATACCTTCGAGATAGTACTAAGGAAGTTTGAAGAATGGATGTCTCATCATGGCTTGCATTCATCACACAAATGTATCTTGGTAACTGATGGTCCATGGGACATGGCCCAGTTTTTTCACGGCCAATGTAAGGTAATCACCCCAAAATTTCATTGTATTCTTTTTCACCTAAATTTTTTTTTTTTTTTTTAATTTCTTTATGTTATTAATATTTATTGTAAATCATCCTACTGTAGGTTGCTGGGGTCCAATATCCAACATGGGCCAAGCGTTGGCTCAACATTCGCAAAGCATTTCGAAATTATTATAAGAAAAAAATGGTTTGTATTTTGTTTATGTTATACCGTTGATTCACAGAAATGTGTTTGTAGTTTGATTGGATTTCTATTTCAATTCTTTCCTCAGCACTGCAACTTAAAAGGTATGCTTGAAACCCTTGGCATGGAGTTTGAGGGAAGACCTCATTGTGGTCTTGACGATGCCAAAAATATTGCACGCATCCTTCTTGTTTTAATGGATGAACATGCCCCACTCCACATCAATGAACGCTTAACTTTGAAAGACTACCGAAACAGAGAAAAGGTTTTGCTATCATCTGCCACAGCCATTGTTCAAAAGCGAACTAATGGAATGGGTGACTTGGTAAGAGAAAGTTTGCACGCGTCATCAAAGTATCTAATTTTAATCCTTGCCCAGTTCCCCTTTGATTCAATTTTCTTTTTTCTTTTCTTCAGCTGGAGAGACTTCAAAAAGCTTCACTGGCTTGCACAGCTCCCAAGCCTTCATCGGATTGCTCAGGTGAAAGGAGTTCTTCTTCACAGAAAGGGACAGATATAAGAGAAAAAGAACAAGTAGTGGAAGCAGAACAAGAGAAAAGGGTTAGTGAGGATTTAACCCAAGAAGGCTCCTCTGACTCTGACCATAATGAAGATGAGGTGCCCATACTTTGGAACAATAATAAATTTTCCGCATTGAGAAAACAGGAGTATGTTTGATGTACTTTAGTGGTGTATAAAGAATGCTGATGAATTCATAGAGTTGTTATCGTTTTGAGTGGTGCTGTGATTGTTTATTTTCAACTTATGTTAGCAGTTTCTTTTTTGTTGGTTTTCTTTTTTGTTGTTGTTGTGGCAAGTGTGTCATGATCAGCATTATTTGCTACTTTCATCTATGCAATTTATTACATTTCTTAAAAATTTTGTGATAAGATTTGTGCCAGGTATCAGACGTGTAAGATTTATTTGATTTATTTTTATACTGATGAAACCCTGTCATGAATGAGTTACTGCATTCTTAGATGCTCTAATATGCTGCATTCTGAAAAGAAAAAAAAAAGAAAAAAAAAACTTTTCTATTACAGAGCTTTTATTTTGTACTAATTTTTTCCCCCATGTTTCGTCCGTGGGAAAGAAGAACATAGTATGTGGATTCTTCTTTATTTGATGTAGGCCGTGCTATACATGACTGATAATAATGTACAATAACAATTTTAATCATGTTAAGCGCAACAGAGCTCAATTCTCTTACACATGTGCTTAGAATGCAGCACTGCTTGGATAGGCAACAAATAACAAATTATGGTTCAATTGACTCTTTTGTGTAGATGTGCAAGGACATGCAGGACATCAAGTAGCATACTGATGTGTATTCTTATGATATGTAAATATTGCTACATTTCAATCAGCTGTTGAAGGACTAGTGAAGACTTTATCTTAGTTACAAAACTAACATAGCATCTACCTATCATAAGCCTTAAAATACATCTATGTTCCTCATCACTGAAAGATTTGAGACCGCTATTATACTGCACTTTTTTTTCCTGTATGAAATGAAAATGCCTATCAGATTGCCTCCTATGTTAAATGGGACAGAAAGCTGATGAAGGATATGGTTCCTAATCTCTTAAATTTAAACATGAGAGATGATAAAATATGAAATAGAGAAAATAAATGCTTCCAGAGGCCTACAATTCAATAGTACATACAACATTCATAACTGAAATTTCTACGTAAAAAATCAATCTTTAGATTATAATATGGCTTCAGAGACATATTTCTTCAAAAAAAGGGTTGGCTGCTGGGACGTAAATGCAGATTCTCTAAGGCCAATCAGTGGCACTTTCTGCTTGGCTATCTATAGAGTCATTCCTGTACAATTTTTTTTTTTTTTTTTTTTTTTTTTTCCCCCTCACAATTACTTATTGGTAATTTTGCATTAAAGCAAAATGAATACATAAAGAATGGTCTTCATCACATTTTTAATGATACTTAAAGAACGAGTCCGATACTTCTTACAAAGAATGTATCTCTTAGATAGGTCAGTCAAACATGTGCTAAAGAGGATGAGATAGTGGACTCATCGGCACACAACAAACTAAAATGAAAAACCAAAGACAAATTGAAAAATTTTTATGAAAGATATGGCCACATTGTAGGGATGTGGAATGTTACGTAATGGACCAATATCAACATTCATTGAAAAAATGTGCGCATTCTAATACTGTGGGGAGCTCAAGTTAGAACTTCAAAGGATATGCTAGATTCTTTTCAAAATTGACCAAGCAAATTCACTCATAGTGACCCAACAAAAAAATAACACAGTTTCTACAGAAGAGGAATTGGGGGAATTCTCGTGAGAATAGCTGAGCCTTGGCGTTGGCTTACATAGTCTGAAAAGGGAACAAACTGGTAGCAAGTTCCAGAGTTGGTGAGTCATTTAATTGACATCGGATAACATTTTGTTTGCCCTGCATTCAATGTGAGTAAAGATTTTTGCCTTGCTTTCAAGTCAAAACTTCTTAGATACTATATTTCTATACACACAAAGAAAAATTGAAATAAAATTGACTGATGAAAAGCAATCCCAATGGTCACTTCTCCCTCCATTCTCTCACGGCAAAGGTACAAGTCGAGATGGCCCTAATGAATTTCTTATCTTTTTTCAGTCTTAATTGGATGGCTTCATTTTCCCCCTCCCCTATTCTCAAACTCTCTCCCTCCAAGCTCAACACCACATTTTTAGCATATAGCAAATCTTCCTGATAATTTTAGCTACCTGCCTAAACATTGATAACATTTAACATCCAACTTGAGGTAGTGGAGTATAAAAGAATGATACACCACTTGGGAATGGCGATCAGATTCCCACGAACGACGCAACGTTCAAAATATTCTGAGTGATAATAAAAGCCGAAGGATCCATTCTTAACAAGTGACTCTGTTCCTCCTGACAAATATTTCTCAAAGGCCAGGTCCCCGCTGAAATTACTTTTTCTATCCGATCTCAATGGAGAAGGGGCACTGCAGAAAGGGGATGGGCTCCGGTTAGGGGTAGAGGGAAGCCGAAACCTCTGTGGTGCCTCCACGCGCACGGCCGCCACGCCTGCTAGTGCATTTTTTCTCTCTTGTCGATAACGAAACCTTTTCTTAAAGAACACAACCATCTTGAACAGAAAACGATACGTTATGAGAAGCGAAATTTCGAGACACAGGTATATTTCGAAATCTTCCCACTAGGCGCAATAATTTTGAAACGTTCCGGTCAACCGAGGTCAGCGCGTCGTCGTCTATCGTCGAAAAATAAATTATTCGCTCTGGTCTGGGACGTATGTATATATGTATGTATACTCCGGGTCGCTGACGAGCCCCTCAACCGCAGGCCGCCACGTTGACGGACTCCCCGGAGGGCGCGTCCAGCCGAACGTGGTAGTCGAGGTCCTCGCCGAGCACAAGGTCCGCGACGCACCCCACCATGCCGGTGGAGTAGCGGCCGCGCGTCAGGCGCTGCGGGTCCGGCGCGCCTCCTGCAACACCACCACAACCACCATCACCACCACCACCACCACCACCATAAGGAGCCGCACACCGTTAAACCAAGTGCGCAACTGTTCAACACTTGTAAGTCTGGAACTGCCTGTTCATCACATGCAAGTGTCCACTTCAACGGCTGTGTGCTTGCAAGTGTGCAGCATCACGGTTGTTGTGTGCACTTGCAGGTAATCAACCGGGCCGCACAACGCTTTGCTTCGTTGAACACTTGCACGTGTATCACTGTCGAGTTTAACACTTACAAGTGAAAAACAAGCGAGTTACACCACACTTACAATTGCTCAACTGTTGGGTTGAAAAACTCTTTTACGTTTGACACTGTAAGGGACACTGTTAACAAGATGTTAGCAGTTCCACACTTGGCTCCGGTGTTGCAAAAAAGAAAGGGAAAAAAACGCGCAATACACCTGTTCGCAACGGGACTGTATCTCCGCCTGCCTACTAGGCAGCATCAGTGCACGAGAGCAGCGTAGTTGCCTAGTAGGCAGGCGGAGATACCGCCCCCTGCACACAGGTGTATTTCGCGGTTTTTGGCCTATAACTTTTCTGGCAACACTGCTTGGCTCTCCAGTGCAGGGTGCAGGCCCCGGCCGGCGCACGGCACGCAACGGTGCGCTCCGGCGGCCGCTGCCCACACCCCCCGGCGCGTAAGTCCCACTCACCCACGTAGAGGCCGGTGTTGGCGTTGAGCTGCCGCAGCCTGCCGGGCGCGGTGCGCCCGAAGGCCGGTCCGTTGTCCACGCTGATGGTCGCCTCCTGACCCCTCCTGGAACAGGGTTTCACATCAACACCGGTTGTCACCCCGGCCTGAGCAATGTATTACTCGTTTTTTTACCTTTTTCTTTTCGATTAAACTAAAAGTTGATGTGATTGATTTGGTCATCGACGATTATTTTGACAAGTCTCTTTCGACCACTATATTCGAAAATCAAGTATCAATTTCGATATTTTTTTTTTTCAACGAATTTTAGTTATTGCCTCTTTTGATTTTAGACTTTTTAAAATTTAATTGTTACAAATTTACGTTATTTTTTTTTAATTTATTTTTTATTTTTAATTATCTTTATCACAAATAATCGAATTGAATCCCTCTTTGATTATTTAAAAAAACGTCGATTTCGATCAATTTTTTTTGTTTGCACAGGCCTACTCACACCCATGGACAGGTGGGGCACATTGGGACGTATATTTTGTTATTGCTCTAGATCCGAACATCGCTCACGCCCCCCGGTCCTTGTCGCACTCATCGGGCACAGCCATCAGCCATCCCCAACAACACAGGACCGCGACCTAGGTGCGACAAGGACAGAGGCCCTTGCCCTGCCCTCCTCGCTCCACTCACCTGTTGACGTTGATGCGGTGCCACTTGCCGTCGTCGACCCGGGTGAGGTTGTAGCCGAGGAAGAGCTCCCCCGAGCCCAGGTCGAGGCGCAGGTGCACCAGGCCGTCGTGCACGGCCACGGCGAGGAAGTCGTTGCCGAAGGACGGGTGCACGCCGTGGCGCTGGTGCACGGCCCGCACCTCCTCGTCGTCGTCCTCGGGGCGGCGGCCCAGCCACAGCACCAGGCCCGAGCTGGACGTGGTGCGCAGCCGCATGTTGACCCGCAGGGTGTCGCTCAGGGACCTGCAGGCACGGGCGGAGCAGGGCCGGGCCCGGTCAGGAGCGAGCGAGAGCGAGCGAGAGCGAGTCGCGCCCATCATCAGGCCCTGAGGGGTCCTCCACGAGAAATTCAAGCGCACACCGATTTTTCCGATTTTTACTGAATTTTCTTGATTATTACTGATTTAAAAAAAAAATCTTTCTTAATTTTTTTGGGCAGATTTTTTATTGATTTTTTCTGAATTTTTCGGTTATTTTTTTATGACTTTTTTTAAATTTTGATTTAGGGTGTACTCTGATTTTAGTGAAGGCCCCTTGGTGAAATCGCGAGGTCAATGTTTTGCCTCGATACATTCAAATCGAGCAAGGGTCCATGCATAGCTCGGGTTCAGGAGCGTACACGCGCACGCGATTACCGATTACCCGTGATTACCCATCAGCTTTCGGTAAAATTTTCGAAACAAACTTTGAAATTTATATCATGTTTTGCACATTTTAACGAGGGAAAACTATAACAACCCCGAGCGTGATGTTTCGGCCTGAGGCAGTGCAGGCCCGCCCCCGAGCTGAGCTGAGCGCGGCTCGTTCACCAGACTTGTTGCTTTGCACTATCGCTGCAGCAGCCGCCCCCGCACGCCCCCGCCTCCTTGAGGCGCTTGAGGCCCTCAGCGTCGCCCCCCAGCGCCGCCACCACCCGCCTCCGGGACCCATGGAAGACGCACTGCTAAACTCGCTGCTGATAGTGGGGCTTAAGTAACACGGATCGAATCAGCGCCCCAGGCCCGAGCTCAGTCCCTCCTTTCCGGGCATTTCCGGGTGCGCTGTCGGCCGGGCAGCCCGGAGTTAGCGCCCCGTTAAAGCCGCTAAGGCCCTCAGGCTGGGCTGGGCTGGGCTGGGCTGGGCCGGTCCCGATGGGCGACAGCCTCCCCCACAACCCCTTCCACCCCGCCCCTGCGCCCGCCCCTGCGCCCGCCCCTTGCGCCCGCCCCCAGTGCCTGTCCCTGCGCTCGCCCCTGCGCCCGCCCCCGGCGCCCAGCGCACACCCCCTGCCAGGCGTGGATTAAGGGGGAGGGCGGGGGAGGGGCGATCGTACTTCCCTTCAGTCACTAGATAGGCGCCTGGAAAGTAGGCAAATAGCACGACAAACCCCCTGTATGTAGGCAAACTGGGGTGCACCCCCCCCCCTTCCAGTCGGACCTTAATCCGCGCCAGCCCCCTGCGCCCGCCTCCTGCGCCCGCCGCCTGTGCCCGCCCGATTGCGATCGGGATTGTAACGCCTGGATTATTACAATTATTATAAACATAGAAGTTCTTACAGCTGCTCCCTCGAGATGTTGACATGTCGATTAATATCTAGTCACAAAAAGAACATTGTGCCGGGGGTAAATAAAACACACACACACACACACACAAATACAGGATGGAATAAAGGTTCTTCGGGAAAAGAAATAGTGGGAAAAAAACACAAAAAAATGGGGGGAAAAGAAGAAAAATGTTGTTATTAAGACAGTGAGAGTGACTGTATGTGAGAGAGAATGAGATTGAGAAACAGAAAGAAAATGAGAAAACGCTGGAGGTAGGAACCGGAGCACGAAGCGAAACGGGGCTGGGCTGGGCAGGTCTTTAATCCAGAAGTGCAACCTGAGCTCCGCAGGTGAGGTAACGACAGAGAGGGGGAGGAGGAGGAAAGAGAGAGGGAGAGAGGGAGAGAGAGAGAGAGAGAGAGATAGAGAGAGAGAGATAGAGAGAGAGAGAGAGAGAGAGAAGAGGGGGAGGGAGCGCTGGTCTTATCCACTCTCCTTCCGAACCTTTTCCATCGAGATAAGAAGTTAATTCCGGGGCGCAGTATCGCAACGCGGGGCGGGGCGGGGCGGGGCGGGGCGGGGCGGGGCGGGGCGGGGCGGGGCGGGGCGGGGCGGGGCGGGGCGGGGCGGGGCTGAGCGCAACTCGACTGCGCTCGACTGGCACTGGCATCATGAAGGCGGCGGCAAACGCCCTGCGCTTGCCTCGCTTTGCTGAACGCTTTCGGTGCCACTCGCTTTGAAACAGATTGACGACAGAAAATACAAAATACCGAGAAAAGACGGAAAGGGGTAAACACTCAGCGAGACCAAAAGTTAAAAAAAGAACTGTGCGATTTTTCAGGGACATAGATCAGACCAACGGGCCTCAGAGTATACGCTGCATAGAACCTGCGGCCTCGTGCCACAGCCACAACAAAGGGAACCAGCAGATTCCCCCCCCCCCCTCTCTCTCTCTCTCTCTCTCTCTCTCTCTCTCTCTCTCTCTCTCTCTCTCTCTCTCTCTCTCTCTCTCTCTCTCTCTCTCTCTCTCTCTCTCTCCCTCTCTCTCTCTCTCTCTCTCTCTCTCTCTCTCCCTCCCTCTCTCCCTCCCTCTCTCCCTCCCTCCCTCCCTCCCTCCCTCCCTCCCTCCCTCCCTCCCTCCCTCCCTCTCCCTTTCTCTCCCTCTCTCTCTCCCCACAAAAAGCGCGTGAACGGAGTGGATGGGGGGAGGGAGAGGGGAGGTCGGATGTCGAAACTTCAATCGTTTGCAAGGGAGATTGGGATTGGAGGGAGTCAAAGACAACCAAAGAGGAGGATCCGGGGATCAAAGCGGGAGTCGATCTAGCCGAGGCCGGGCCTGGGACGCGGACGTCTGACACGGCGGGGGGGACCCCGATGGACATGCGGAGGGCGGGGCAGGGTGGGGTGGGGCGGGGCGCTCTCGTGTCGGGCTACCGCTGTCAGGCCGTGTCCGGAAAGTATAGCATCACAGATGCGAGCAAAGTACAATCATTGTTCTTAAATCCGGGCATTTTTTGAAGAAAAATGTCAGAACCTTCTGTAATTTTTTAAATCTGAAAAATCGCTGGGGATTCTAAAAATACTCACGTGTAGACCCACCCATGACCCTTCAAAAATATTTTTTTGCGCAAACGGTGTATGGGTGAGGGCTGTTTGAATCGTGTCCGTATTTAGGCACCAAAGCGTCCCAAAGTCGGACAAGGTGTCCTAAATCCGGACAAGTAGTTTTTCCCATTAAATTTACGATTGGGCGACTGAAAATCACATGGAATCGTTCGGTATGTAACTAGAGCATCCTATTGTCACGGGGTAATTGTAGATACTAACGAAGAAGTTGAGAGGGGGGGGGGGGATTAGTAGCAACGACATGTCCATGTTTCTTCACTCGTTCTTTACCACCACCTCTCTCCTGAGTGGTGACAAGAACGAGTATTGTTCTCAGTCGAGTGTAACCCTTAACTGATTCCACTTTCCTCTCAGATCTCACAAAATCTACAGGCATGATACTTATCCTATTCTATAAACTGGAAATGCTGATCTTTATTCAAACAATGAACTTTTATTTCAAGTTTCATAGAATTATTTTGAGAAATCTGTCTTGGGCAGAGGCACCAGAAATGATCGCACAACGCGGGGACAACGAGAAGAAACAACGTGTCCGACTTTAGGGCGCATTGCAAAATCGCTTACCACAACCAGCCACAACTAAACCGTGCGACAGAAATTCAGAAATTTTGTGTCACAGTGTAGGTAAAAGAACCCAGTTTCACGTATGTCGGGGTCAAAATGATCCGACCTTCCCCTGTTCGAAGCCCCGCATTCTCATAAGACACATAAAAAAAACCTCTTTTTTCCGGATAAAACCCCAAATTTCAGAAATTTTTTGAGGCAGCAATTCTCTTGAAAAAAAAAAGTTTTGTTTGCAGAAATTGAAACTACTCTGCAAATCTAAGTGTGATACTACATGTCAGTTTAAACTGCGAAACTTTAGTTTCGCAGTTACAACTGCAAAACTCATGAGTTCGTCAGTTTAAACTGCAGAACTCCCGAGTTCGTCAGTTTAAACTGCAAAACTCCCGAGTTCGTCAGTTTAAACCGAGGAACTGTTCTGCAGTTTAAACTGACGAACTCGGGAGTTTTGCAGTTTAAACTGACGAACTCGGGAGTTCTGCAGTTTAAACTGACGAACTCATGAGTTTTGCAGTTGTAACTGCGAAACTAAAGTTTCGCAGTTTAAACTGACATGTAGTATCACACTTAGATTTGCAGAGTAGAAGATCTTACCTTTCTTACAAACCCACCAAAGTTAAATTTCGTCAACGAATTATGAGTTTGGAGGCAGTAATGGTGAAAAACAACTAAATGCCCGACTTTAGGGCGCAAGTCCAGATTTAGGAACTATGATTGTACGCCATCAGCAGCGCATACAAACTGTAATTTTAAAGTGAGTGTGAGTGAGTGAGTGAGTGAGTGAGTGAGTGAGTGAGTGAGTGAGTGAGTGAGTGAGTGAGTGAGTGAGTGAGTGAGTGAGTGAGTGAGTGAGTGAGTGAGTGAGTGAGTTCAACTCGCAAAAACTCGCATTCAACTAGCATTCAACTCGCGAAAACTCGCGTCAACTCGCGTCAACTCGCGAAAACATTGCATTCAACGCGCGAAAATGCATCAACTCGCAAACTCGTTGCACCGGTGAGTTTCTTTGAATGCGTAGCTGCGTTGCGGGTTTGCCTACCCTATTCGCCCGTAAGGCGCCATGGCCCCTTAAGCCATGACGAGCATGCGATCCCGTAACACTGCTACGCATTCAAAGAAACACACGGTACACCTACTTGGGGGAGCGGGGGACCCCGGGACCCCTCGAGTGAGTGAGCTGGGGAGAGGAGTGTGAGTGAGTGTCTGTGTGTTGGGATGTGACTGCACTCGGCTCGTCGCTCTTTACACCGGTAGTTTACTTTTCCTCCGGGTAGGGCCCACCCGTATACGAAGAGCCGTCTGCCCAGGAGGCAGGAAGGGGAGCCTCTTTTGAGGGAGGGGGGGGGTAGGGTGCCGCCCCCTAGGCTGTCTCCCCCCCCCCTCTATCTCTCTGGGGGCCCCGGGCCACCCACACAGCACACAACCCTCAGGGCGCGCGGTGCACGCCACGCCAGGGGGGCTGCTGGGCCGGGGCGGGGCGGGGCGCCGCCGAAGACCACCGAGCGGCATCGATCTACCCCCGCCCCGCCCCCCTTCCTCACGCCCCGCCTCGCTCCCAGGCCCGGGGGTAGGAGCCCACCCCTCACCCCGAAAGGGCACCGCCGTCACTGAAGCAAGGGGGGGGGGGGGTAAAGGGGGAGATCACTGCCCCCTACCGCCGGGCGGAAGTGCGCCAAACAGGGGGCCGCCCGCCCGGCCTGGCCCGGCCGCGGCGATTTTTAAGGGGTGGAAAAGAGCTTCGCGGCCAAGGGACCCCGAGGTGGGGGTGGGCAGGGGGTGGGGTGGGGTGCGGGGGGTGGGGGCGGGGCGGGTCAGGAGGGCTGACGGGCATTTATTCCCATTTTCTGACCGCCCTTTTCTCGGGGGCGGGCGATGCGGGCCGGGACCGCTATCAGGCCGCAGGCCCAGGCGGGTGGAGCCCCCTTCAACCCCCTGCTCGTTCTCAATGGCAGCACGCTGGCTGCTGGGGCCACCGGCAATGGAGGGGCGATTTCAGTCCGCTGCTGCAGCCGAGAGGGTCCCGGAGTGGAGATGGGCCCGGGGCGGCCCGGGGCGGCGCGGCAGAGCGACGGAGCGGTAGCAATTCATTAAGCTAATTACCCTCCCGGGCCTTCTCGTCGCCGCCGTGGAAACCTCTCACCGGGCGTCTGCGCACCTCACCCGCCCCCGCTGTGGCGGAGGGTTCAGTGTAGCTTACAGCATTGATCGCGCCTCGTAAACTCTTGAGAGTGCAGCCACTCGCAGAACTCGTGACCATTAAGTGTCTGATGGAAGGGCCTCTGGTTATTCACGATTGCGAACTAAATAAGGAAATTGATCATACTAGTGTGTTTAAAAAAAAAATGCATAAGTAGAGCAAGTGCAAAATAAAAAAAAAACAACTTATAGGAACGAATAAAAAATGCTCATAAGAATTTCGTGTGTCCAGTGATCCACGGAAAAAAAACGACGTATTGGTTTTCAAGCAGTTTTGAAAAAAAAAACAAGACGCTCTTATGGAGAAAATACACGGGAATTGTGAGGCACCTTGAAAACCAAGACGCCGGTTTCTCCGTGTTACGCTAAATCAGTTCAAGCCAGGGCAGTGCGTCGTGCATCAGCATGCCTACCTGCGCACGGTCTCCATGTCCGTGAAGTGGATGTGGCCGTTGCCGGAGAAGCCGGCCGAGAGGCGGTGCTCCAGGACGCGGGGGTCGTGCTCGCTGACGCAGTCGGTGACGGGCTGCTGGCCGGCGGGGTCGGCGCCAGGGTCGGCGCCGGGGCAGAGGCAGGTGAAGGAGTCCCCCCGGGGCACGCAGCGGCCCCGCGGCGAGCACGGCCGCGCGCCGCACGGGTGCGGGCACGTGTCCACGTTGACGCCGGCCAGCGCGTGCTCCAGGAGGTGCAGCGGCCGCTCGTTCACCAGCACCTGCATGAGCACGCAACCACCGGCACGGGGTCAGTAAGATCACTTCGAAACATCATTGGAAGGCGCAATTCCCCCTCCCCGCACATAAAAAACAAAATCAAATGAAATAAAAGAAAATCAAAATTAAATGAAATGAAGAATAAAGTTACAAGAAAATCAAGAACAAATGAACAAAAACGTGAAAAAATTATATGAAAATGTCAGAAATAATGAGAAGAAAAAATGAAACTGTATCAAAACGTGACAGAAATTTTCATTATTCTCTTAAAAAATCGAAACAATATAAGAAATTAATAAAAGTAAAGAAAATTATTATGAAAATTTTGTATTGAGTGAGTGATTTCTCCTCGCAAGTCAGTGCAGTGTTACCAGAAAAATAAAGTAGGCAAATAGCGTCCAACACACAGCTGTAACCGATCGGTGTTCGCTCCTGCCTATTGGGCCATTCCTCTGCACACGTGTCGATGTTGCTTGCAGGCAGACGCGAATACCGCCTGCACATATTGCCTTGTAAGCAGGCCAGCTATGTGTTTGGCGCACTTTGCCTATTTTTCTGGTAAAACTGGTCAGTGCGGTACCGCACGACCAGCAAGTGGTCGCGGTCCCGCAAGCCGCCACCGCACTCCACGTTGTTACCACAGTATAGCAAATGTATACATGTATCAAGAAAATGGAAAACGGCACGATGAAAAATACATCCCGGTTTCCCAGCAGTTTTGGAAAAACAAAAATAAATGTTTACGATGTATTTTTTAAATGCCAATGAACGAAATATTACTTTGTAAACCTATACGACAAGCTATTATTACTCGTCACAGAATTTCAAACGGATAAGAAAAGCGCTTTCAAATTTCCGATTTAAATTTGTAATTGTAATTTTTACAACTCCAATTCGTGGAAAATTTTACCGTAAACCTACAGCTATTTTTCACAGCGGCCATGCCGCATACTTTCTCCAGTAGAAATTCCTGGCTGCCTAGAAAACGTGAATGAAAACTGGAGGGGCGGGGGCGGGGCGGGGTGAAGTGGGGTGGTGCCCGGAGGAGGGTAGGGGGGTAGGGGGTCGAGGGGTGGGGCGCGCCGGGCCCGTCTCACGTTCCTGTTGCTGCGAGAGACGGAATGGTCCAGCCGCGCCGGCGTGCCCATGCTTCTCATTCCTAGCTGAGCGGCTAAAGGTTTGGTGTTCCATAGCGAAAACATTCTCCACCCTCCTATAACAACCAGGAACGCCCCCTCTTTCTCCCCCCTCTCCCTCTCCCTCTCCCTCTCTCTCTCCCTCTCTCCCTCTCTCCCTCTCTCCCTCTCTCCCTCCCTCCCTCCCTCCCTCCCTCCCTCCCTCCCTCCCTCCCTCCCTCCCTCCCTCCCTCCCTCCCTCCCTCCCTCCCTCCCTCCCCCCCCTCCCTCCCCCTTTCCCTGTTCTTCTCATCGATCCATGGGCGTGCAGCGAAGACAAGATTATTGTCCCCCAAACTCAGCTCACGTTCGGGATGGGGTGGGCGGCGGCCGTCTCACGCCGAGGGTTGGGGGCGTGGGGCGTGGAGAGCTCAAAGAGAGACCGGGGAATAGAGAGATATCTACTCGACGGCGAATCTGGGGCGCCGGGCCGCCCCGCCCCGCCCCGCCCCGCCCCGCCCCGCCCCGCCCCGCCCCGCCCCGCCCGACCCGGGAACCCCGGGAAGCTCTCTTGGATACCCACCCGCCCCCCGCCCCCGTCCATGCGCCTCTTCGGGACCAGACCAGCCAGCCGGGGGCCGGCCGGGGGGCCCAAAGCTATTGTCCAACAGCAGGCGAAAGCCAAACGTCAAGAGGACCCCGCCCAGACGCCCCCGCCGCCCCCTCCCCTCGAACGCGACGGGAGAGCCGGACTGTCAGACTGAGTCAAAGCAAAAGGGAAGCGCACAATCGGGGCTCGGGCATAGGCGGGGCGGAGTGGGGCGGGGTGGGGCGGGGTGGGGCGGGGTGGGGCGGGGCGGACCTGCGGTCGGTATAAAGCCGATCGCAACGCGAAACAGAGATGATGGGTCGAGAGCGGATGGGGCGGGGCGGGGCGGGGCGGGGCGGGGCGGGGCGGGGCGGGGCGGGGCGGGTCCGGGCAGCATTATAAATCACGGGATGTTCCGGACACGGGGCAGCAGCAGGTGCCACGACGTCAAACGTGAGCGAAAAATCTCGCCCTGACAGCGACTGTCGTACATTTGGAGTAGCATTGAGAGAGAAGCAGGACGCGTCACACTGAAAAATAGCCTCGTGGATTTACAAATACATTTCGTTAATGACGATTAACCCATTCCTGGTCGTGATGAATTACAAGTCGAGAAGCATATAGTGCTTGTAATTTTACAACTTGCGATATTTCAAGTTTACGACACTTTTCATTCCTTCACATTTTCGAAAGTTTTCTCAAACTTTACAAACAATTTTTTTTATTATTTTTTTTTAGTTTTGTGGCTATTGTTGTTTTTCTTTTAAATGGTGAATCAGCTTTCAGGGAAAATATGTATTCCGATTTAACAGCAAAATCTATTTAAAAAAAAAAAGATTGGTTTTTTTACTACATACTTTTACAGTGAACTACCCGGAACTACCCCTTTCGTGTAAAAATTTTCCCGTAAACCTATACAAAATATTTTTTCCCGCCAGTGGGTAAGTCAGTAATAGGTGGTGTAACCTTACCTTCTGTATGCAGCCGACGAAGGCCGGTCGGTCGCGCAGGCTGGGCGCGACGCTGGGCGCGGTGGCGGCGGCGGCGGGGGGCAGGCCGCCGAGGTAGAGGCTGAGCGGCAGCGACAGCTGCAGGAAGGCGCCGGGCGCCACCACCTCGGCGCCGGCCTCGTCGTCCACCTGCAGCACGGCCAGGCGGCCCGTGCGCGACACGCGCACCTCGTGCCACTCGCCCAGCGATACCGGCCGGGCGCTCCTGCGGGCCACGAGACACTCACGGTAAATGCTGAGTCAAGACAGACTATACACGAGGGGTCCTTCGAGCGTACACCGATTTTTCAGAGTTTTCTGTCCTTTTGGTGATTTTTTTCTGGAATTTTTACTGATTTTTTATTTGATGATTTTATCTTAGTTTATTTCTGATTTTATCTTGATTTTTTCTGATTTTGTTTTAGGGTGGACACTGATTTTTTTAAAATTATTATTTTTTTTAGTTAAGGACCCCAACAATTTACGCTTGGTTCATAGGGTGCAAGGGGGAAAAAAAAGATTAGTCCTCAGAGCTATGAGATTGTAGGGTTGCAGTTTGCTGTGACAACTAATAGTTAGTTGCCACAGCGAAGAGATAGTTATAGTTTCTACACCGAAGTCTTCATTACATCGCAACCAACCTGTTTGTTCTAAAAACTGAACCCCCTATTAGCTGCCATAACTAACGGGTTGGCTACTGTAGGAACAGCTTCGCGTTGGCAGCTTTAACTCTTCGCTGTGGCAGCTAATTATTAGTTTCCACCGAGGGTAAAAGCACTAGCGTAATCACTCGTACACCCAGGCACGTAATCAATGCGTAATCACCTGTATTTTAGGCGTAATAACCTGTTTTTAAGACTTATTATAGATAAAACATTAATTGTAAAAACCTTATTATGTATGTTAAGCAGTAAAATAACTTCAATTAAAAAAATGGTGCAAACATGCATTTTACCCGGCGTAATCGCGTAATCACTCGTACACCATTTTCAGGAGTGCTTTCCCCCTCGGTTCCCACATCGAATTTATTGGTTGTCTCGAAATAACCTAATATCTTAGCTCTAGCAGTCAATCTACTTTTTCCGAAGGTGAACAATAATTTAGACAGAAATGGCTTTGGAAAAAGCATTAAAAGGCCCTATCACTGCAAAACTCTCTCTCACTAAATGGAATATGACGCTTTTCCAAAGCTGAATTGGAGTCGTGAGAGCTGTTGCGATATTGTCCATAAAACAACCTTAAGACCCGCCCGACAGAGTACGTTCCCACTTCGATTGTGTAGGAGGGCGGAGATACCCTTCTGATACACGCACCGGTGCCTTCGTGGGGACTTCTGCTCTCTAGCGCGGCAACACCGTCTCTCTGTCCGTGAAGGACCCTCAGTCACTGTCCCCCTATCTCAACCCTTCTCTCCCCATTTTTATTTTTACGGATCGGACATCAGACTCGATCCGCGTAAGGATCAGCAACGTGCTCTGTAGCGCGTTATTGCACGTAGGTGGGGAGTTGCTCGGGTGGACTAGCAGAGGGCGGGGCGGGGGAATAGCAGCAGCAGGGGCAACTCGCAGTAAAAACCCCTCTTGATTACGGGAGAATCGAGGCGAGTCGAGTCGAAGCCACTGCGCTCGGCGATTAAATTGACTTCATTGCGCGCTCGGGCTCGGCGGGCTGCGGACTGGAAGGGGAACTGGACGGGTAACCTTGTTTGGTTTTCGGAGACGCGATTCCTCGCCCCAGGGGACCGGGGGTCTGGCAGCGGTCTCTATTTTTCTCTCTCTGCCTCGCTTTCCCTCTCCCTCTCCCTATGTCGATGCGCCCCAACGTACACGTACGTGCAAGCGGTCCAGTGGTCCATCCCAGAGGGAAGTTCACAGGAGAACATTTTGCAAATTGGGATTATACGGCATCATGTCGGTATTTCACAGACATTCTGATCATTTTGCAGCGAATAAATACCAAACTAATTTGTCAAAAAAAAAAAATGCTTGCGAATTTACGGTGGAACACACACAAAAATAATTCACATCTAAGAAAAAAAAATTGGAGGTGCTATACTGTTGTTTTAAGTTTTTAGCCGTAGAGCTAAATTTTAACATAATTTCAGCAGAGCTATTTTTTTTTTTTTTTTCATGTACTTCTAGTCACGGCGAACTCACCGGACGACGGCGGTCCCGGAGCCGAGGTCGAAGCTGAACTCGAGGTGGCCATCGACGAGGGCGAGCGCCACGAAGTCGCCCCCGGCCCCGGGCACGGCGGCGGCCCGGGCGCCGTTGTAGAGGACGACCCCCGAGGGCGCGGCGGGCTTGAGGGTGAGCTGCAGGTCGAGCCAGGACAGCGCCGCGTCCCCGAGCCCCGGGTAGCGCAGGTAGCTGGAGCCGTTGAAGGAGGGCACCAGCACGTCCAGGTCGACGCGCGAGTCGCAGCGCTCGCCGGCCCAGCCCAGCGGGCACAGGCACACGGCCGGCCCAGCCGCGGCCTCGGACACGCAGGTGCCGCCGTGGAGGCACGGCGCCGAGCTGCAGCGGTCCGCGCCCGCGCCGCACTCCTCTGCGGGGGGAGAGAAACACGGGGGTGAGGTGGAGGAGGCAGTGCAGTGAGGCCAGGCGGGGTGGTTCACTCATGCAAGATGTGTAAATATATTTGTAATTTTTTTAAAAAAAATTAAATGCTTTTCAGGGGCCGTACAGTGATTTTTCGAAAGGTGGCCTGGGAAGTACACTGTAGGCTTTTACGAGGAGATTATTCACTCGTATTATATAGAAATTTTTTTTATGAATTACTTTGAAGGCTGTGCTGTTGTAATTTTCATAACTTTTCTTTTTCATTAGAAACACTGGAAAAACAAAGGTGTGGCATAATGACTTTCAAAGGCACTATACTGCAATAGCGCCTTTGGAAAGGCACAAAAACAGCCGAAAATAGCACCTTTAGAGGCGAGTAGCGCCTTTGAAAAGGCACTGTTTCACTAACGCCTCTAAAAAGGCATTAGATAGCACCTTTGTTTTTGTAGTGAAGGCAAAGGTAAGTGATACCAAGAAAATGTTTAGTTTTACAAAAATAAAATGTAGTGTTACTAAGAAAAAGTTTTGTATTACTAAGAAAAAGTTTTGAAATACAACAGCACAGGCGTAGTCGTTAATCTCTCTACGCTTGGACCTTAGTAAAAAGTTCAGAGTGTAGGCGAAAATGAGGTATTTCACGAAAGTTAGGAAGAGGAGAAAGAAGAGGAGGAGGATGAATTTCGTCTGGCCCCGGGCCAGCAGAAGGCCTCGTCCAATCAGAAGGCCTCATCCAATCAGAAGACATCTTTCAAACGGTGGCCAGGAGGGAAGCCAGCCCTTTTGGCCCAGGCTTTATTGTATAAAAGTAGGCGAGAGCAGAAAGGAATTCCTCTCCTTATTTTAAGGAAATATCCTCAAAATTTGATTCAGGGAGTTCTTCGAGTTCAGTGACTTCCTCGAAATCAGTGTGTTCCCCAGAGTTGCCAGAAAAGTTAGGCAAGAAACCGCGCGATACACCTGTGTGTAACGGGACGGTATCTCCGCCTGCCTACCAGGCAACTCCCCTGCACTCATGCCCAGACGTTGCCTAGTTGGCAGGCGGAGATACCGTCCCGATACACACAGGTGTATTGCGCGGTTTTTTGCCTAACTTTCTGGCAACACTGGTGTTCCTCAAATTCATAACGTTCTTCGAACTGAGCAACAAAAAGTAAGCGCCCTTCTTCCAAAAGACTGACCTGCGTGCTTGCTCGACTCACCCACATCGAAGCCCTGCATGGCGTCCTCGCTGAGGTCGTAGACCTGGCCGTTGACCTCCAGGTGCCGGACGCAGCCGTGCAGCCCCAGGTCCACGGGCAGCTTGCCCACGAGGCCGGTGGTGTTGCCCGGGCCGCCCAGGAACAGCGGCTCGCGGAAGGTTATGCGCGAGAAGAGCCCCTGAGGGGGGAGAGAGAGAGATAGCGTGTTAACGAGAGAGGCGCCTCGCCTCTTATGGAACGCCCCCTGAGGGACATTCCTGAAAACGCCCCTGGGAGTAATGGCGCTCACGGCCCAGCGAATATCCCTTTCGGGGACACCCCTTTAGGCGCACCCCTAAGAACGTGGCTGGAACCACTACGAACACCCTTTTGAACAACCGCCACTGTGCTGGCAATCGGCAATCCGAGCGATCGAATCCAGCGCACTCATATCGGTGATTAATTATTATTTTTCGACAAATTATTCACACACAGAAGATAAGCGATTAATGCCTATGTATTTCAAGTGAACAAATAGGCACACTGTAAAAAAAATGACGGTGAAAACTACGGAAATCACCGTTAATTCCTTTAACGGTAACGGTGTCCACCGTAGAATGGTTCCTCCCTACTACGGCGCGCACCGTACTAGAAATTTTCGAATCCCCGTTACGGACTGACAAGTACGGCATCACCGTACTCAAAAAATGGGGTACGGAAGACCCGTACTTATGACCTCTGGCCACCAAAAATGAGGTTCGGTGGCACCGTACTCTGCGCTCCGTAGTCAGTTTCTAAAACGAAGATACGGGACACCGTAGTTGGTTCCGTACTACGATCTTGTTTTTTTACAGTGCAGGCAACCTGGTGCGTGATACACTCGCACCTGCACGTGAGTGACATTCGTGCACTTCAAGAGCGCGCGATGGGGACAGATCTCGAAAACATTTTTGATTTCACCTCAAAATTCAGAAAGAAAAAAACTCAGAGAGCAAAAAAATCAGAAGATTATCTGAGAAATTCAAGAAAACTTAAAGCATAAACAGCAAACAAAAAAAAAAAAATTACGGGGAAAAGACAGCAATTGTACATCTAAATTCCGAGCTGTTTCCCTTCTCTCTGTTCCCTCTCCACAGAACACACTCACCTTTGACCTGCCGGTGACCCACTTGCCGGCGTTGAGGCGCACGGAGGCGTCCCAGCGCTGGCGGTGCACGGACACCCGGTTCCACTCGTTGAGCACCACGGTCTCGTCGGAGCGCACCACGCCCTGCCCTGAGCCGCAGTCGAACCTGCGCACCGGAGCCGGGAGCAGCCGTGTCAGCGGGGAGACTACAGGGCTGAGGGCGAGACTCGCGAGCGAGACTGCTGTACGTGTCAGCCAGCAGTGCAGAGCTCAGTCGTGATGGGCAGAGAACGCCAGCAGTTTCTCTTGATTTTAACGGTGGATCATTATTGTTGGTGGGACGACACATTTTTCAGCCGAGTTGTAGTTTTTCTGTTTGTGTGTGTCTGTGTGTGTGAGTATGACTTTTTATGTCGTTTGAAACAACGATATAGAGGGTGACAAAAAAAAGTGCCCCGCGCAAAATACATACCTCTCCTCTGGTTTACGACAACCCGGGGATGCCCCTACCTTAACCCGTACCCACTACCCTGTCGACAAGTGCAATATAACTCGATGACCTCAAACTCCACCCCACCCCACCCCACCCCACCCCACCCCACCCCATCCCACCCCACCCCATTCCCATCCCACCCCACCCAACCTGCCCCACCCCTGCCGGCTGGGGGTGCGGTTTTCGCGCCCGGGAAGCAATGAGTCTCAATCTCCATTGAGCCCCTCACCCTCATCGTCAAAGCCATATTTCTCGTAGATGCGCAATTTTTGGAAACAAAAAAATCAGTATGGACAAAACTATGATGTAAATTTTACGATAGCAAAATCATGCTGGCCCACAAAGTTTTCGTCAGTACGCAGTATTTGAATTTTTCCGCTTGAAATTATACTTTGACGAAATTGTTCATGAAAACTTTCCATGGAGAACCCTCAACAATTCCACGCAGTGCTTGCGTGGTGCTGCTGGGGATGAATCGATTGGGCTGAATCGCAGAGTGTGTGGCGGGGCACGGTGGGGCGGGGCGGGGCGGGGCGGGGCGGGGTGGGGCGGGGCGGGGCGGGGCGGGGCGGGGCGGGGTGGTGCGGGGCGTGGGGTGCCACAGCATGCCACGCCAGTAGCCAGACGCGGTAATCCGCTGAATAGGGCTTCTGTCCCCACGTAAGACTCCCCCCCCCCTTCCCCCCCGGAGTGCATCGTGCCCCCGTCGCCCCCTCCACCGTCCGGATGTTGACTCGGCGAACAATCGAGCTACCCCCACCCCCTTCCCCCCACCAACCACGGTGGACGACGGGGCGTGTGGTAGGGCTGCTAGCAGCGGCTTTTCTTTTATTCACAGAGTAGTCATGCGCCGAGTTGATGCTGGGCTGTCGGCTGGACTCGCCGCGCGACTCACCTGAACTCGACGAAGCCCTTGTTGAGCACCACGGCGAGGTAGTCCCCCGTCAGGTCGTCCCGCTCGCCCGCCAGCAGCAGCACGCCGTCCGGCGCCTCCGGCCGGAACTCGACGTGCATGGCCACCTTCTTGTAGGCGGCGCGGAGCGCGGGGAAGGCGAGCCAGCCGCGCCCCGAGAAGCGCGGGTGTCGGAGCGACACGTCTGCGGACAACATGGACGGCGATGAGAGGGCTGCGTGAAGAGGTCGATATGGTCAAATCGAATTTTTGGAAATTTTGAATCGGCCTCACTCGACCGAATCGAATAGCAGGCAAGCCAAGTTTGCGTCAGTGATGTATGTATTCCGAGCCAGGACCGAGGTGGCCTCAACATTTATACGTCAAAATACGCCGACATATTTCACGCAAAATAATTAAATAGTTGCGCTGATCGACTCTGGTCGATGAGCAAAACTCGATAGCTAGTACCTAAAATACGATACGGAAAACCAGAAGCTAATTATTGTCTCGACTGGACACCCACACGATGAGAACTAAGCTGTGGTTTGTTGTCATCCCACAATAAGTGTCCCGTCATCACAACCAGCTTGTGGCTGTGGGCATCGAACAGGGTTGATTGATCACCACAACATGTCATCTTTTTCCGTGCTCGTGTTTTCAGGCAAAAAGAAATGCTTTTCGGACCCGTGATGTGCCGATATGGCCTCGAATTTTGAGCAGATTCGATTCGAAAAATGTTGGAGCCGATTGATTCGACAGAAAATTTTGAGATTCGATACGAAATCGAGGGGGGCAACAGCTCTGAAATTGGCGTACACCTCGTAATCCACAGAAATAAATCAGAAAAATTCAGAAAAATTCATGAAAAATTCACAAAAAATCATCAAAAATTCCTGAAAAAATTAGGCAGTTTCCCAAAAATTAGGTAAAGTTCAAGTAAACGGTAAAAATTCTAAAAAATTAACAAAAATGCACAAAATGTGTACACCAATATTCAGAGTTGTATGTCCCCTTCGTTCGTACTCAACAAGATGAACACGTCCGCGCTTACCCTCCTGGCACTGGCTGCCGCCGCGGCCCAGCGGGCACTGGCAGCGCTGCCGCCGCGCCTGCTCGCCCAGGGCCTCCAGGGCCTCCAGGGCCTCCAGGGCCTCCAGGACGCACACGCCGCCGGGGCCGCAGTCCAGCGCGCACGCGTCCTCACCGCCGCCAACTCCGCCGCCGCCCTCCCCAAACTCCAGCTGGGCCGACACGGGCACGAACTGGACCTTGGGCGGCGCGCCCGTCGTCGAGGGCGTCGCCGACGTCGTCGTCGAGGGCGTCGCCTGCTCCACCACGACGTGCGACGGGGCGTCGGGGAGCCGACGACGACCGACGTCGGCGTCGACCGTCACCGACGCCGGCGGCCTGGCGCCGTCGGTGGCGTTGTCCTGCAGCGCGGCGGACATGACGGCGCCCTGCTGGTACAGGATGTCCTCCTCCGTGTCGGGGATCTCGTTGTGGCTCGGGTGGTCCTCGGCCGCCGCGCCGTCCTCGGCGTCCTCGTACTCGTCCGACTCGCTGAACTGCGTCGGCGGCGTGGCTGTAACAATGCGAGAGAAACACGACTGGTGAAACAAGTGTTCAGCAACGAAACACTGGAGGGCGTAGTTTGCGCTTTTAAGCACGTTATGTTGTATAGCAGCAGGAACTATCCATTATTAAATCGGGGTGTCTAACGGGTCGCCCCCCAAAATTTCCCGTCTTTTTCCCGGCCGAAAATCTCATTTTTCCCGGTAGTTAGTGGAGACATTTAGAACAAAATAAGACCACCGGCGAAATAGATACCCCCCCCCCCCCCCCCTCGGTTCCGCCGCAACTAGACAGTGGCGTGTTAAAAACAATTGACAGAAAGTTAATGTGGGACTCGCACGATGCAGCCCCCCCCCTCCCCCCGCCGCGCGCAAACATTGACTCAGGGTCTCACTTATAGCCCGAGGAGCCGTATGGCCGCACCCCGCGTTAAGCGGGACCTGCCATGGCTTCTCCGAGTGAGACGGGGTGCAAACAGGAAATGAGACGCTGCTAATCTCGACAATAAACACACTTGAGGAAAGATCTTTTCGCTAGGGCTGCGCTCTCCTCTGTACACAAGGCTCGACGTACTCCGTTAGTACTCCGCGTACTCCAGATGCGCTCCCTGCACCACGACTCGATCCGCAAGCGCTCTTCTCCTCGTGAAATTTTCCTGAGCTCCAACTTGTTCACCGACGTACTAGTTCCGTCCCGTCTGTACTCCGATGAACTCCTCGTTCCCCCGCCGTGTACTTCGTACAATCCGTCGGCAAAAGCCCGAAGTGTTGACTAGAGGCTCAGTCAGTTGTCGACCCCTCGGGTCGGCCTCCGTCCCGCCCGGCCCCGGGCACACGACCTGTTGAAAGGTATACCCCCTCTGTACCTGGAGCGAGGCAGTGTGTGTGTGTGAATGTGTGTGTATGAGAAATAAAGTGTGTGTGTGTGTGTGTGTGTGTGTGTGTGTGTGTGTTTGTGTGTGTGGTCCACAGGGTGTCCTATGTTTGTTTCGCGGCAGGAAAAGTCCCAGAAATAATAATGAAGAGACGGGAGCAAAAAAGCGCGGTGCGACCCTTCTCCGCTATCCCAACGCCACCTCCCCTATCAGCTCCCCGTCCCTCAGGGCGTTATCCACCCACCCCAATCCACCCCCGGTCCGCCCCCCAACCCCCACCCCGCCTCCGCTCCACCCCACCCCGCCCCCGCTCCGCCCCCGCTCCGCCCCCGCTCCGCCCCCGCTCCGCCCCCGCCCACGCTCTGCGTCCACTCCGCGCAGCCGCTCCACAACCCCGCCCCGCCCCGCCCCGCCCCGCCCCGCCCCGCCCCCGCCCCCACCACCACCCCTGCTCCCGCCCATCATTGAGGGGCCTCTCTGTGTTTACACGGGACAACTTGGCAAACACGGATAACGCGAAAAGGTAACCAACCGGCCACCACCGCCCCCGCCGCCCCCAGCACCCCCGCCCCCGCCCCCACAGGCGTTTGCTGCGGGGCGGCCGCCGGCTGGGTACGGTGGGCGGGCGCGCGGGCGGGCCTTGGACAAATGTATTACTCATGCTAAAGAGATACTCCGGGCTCAGCGGCCTCCGGACTTAATCAGCACTTCTCTGCCTGGAGCCCACGTCTCTCGCCGCCTCGCCCCGCCTCCGCCTCACCTCGCCCGGCTCCAGCTCGAAAAACAGCGGCCCGGAACACTCTAACTGAAAATGTTGTTGTTTGGTCCACGTTACACGCTCTGACGTCTGCGTGCGGATTTAAGGACAAATTAAGCGTGATAATTCACTGTTTTACTCATAAACATGTTACTTTTTGCCGCTTTTTGCAAACTATTTTTGTATGTATTTTTTTCCATGTCTGTGCTTGTGGTTGATTTGAAACATAAATACGCACTTAAATAACGGACAATACGACAGCTGGACTGATATTTTTAAAACAGTTATTTGTTGAATTTGCAGAGGTTTTAAATTGAACAGTAGACTTTACTTCCTATTGGCCCAAGGCTTGGGCCATTTTTAGTCCTGATACTACGCAATCTTTTCTTTTTAAAATAAAGATATTTCTTTAAAAAAAAAATCATCCGAATGTGGCGATTTGTTTCGTGTTGTCTTAAATGTCTAAAAACGATCATGTACACACTCTAATCGGAAATGTACTTCCTCGTACATGTCAATTACGCAAATGCATTTATGGACAAAATCGCGCGAACACTCATTTATATATTAATTTTTAAATTTGTGCATATATGTTTTTATTTTTTAATATAAATACTTAGGCACGATCTCGCGCACGATCTTGTCCACAAACCTGCACGAGTAATAAGTCTGCCCATATCACTGTTAAAAATGTTTGAAATTTAATGGCATTTTGTAGATTAATTTTAATAAATGTGTTATGAAATTTCATGACACTCTGAAATTCAATACAGTGTAATGAAATTTCATGATCATTTCATTACTCTGTTCTGAAATTTCATATCATCTGTAAATTCATTACTTTTTAGGAAATTTTCATGACATAACGTAGGATTGATTTATGCCGCTAGATGGAGTTACGGTAACCGAATAGAATTTCTTGCGCGCGGCTGACCAGAAACGACAGCGAGATGACCTCCACTGCCTATTTCTGGTGTTTTCGACGTATAGGACGGTGCAGTCCTCACGTGCGTCCTTCAATTTTGGATCAGTGTTAGACTTTGAAGTGTTCGAGTCTCTCGATCTGTACCAACCCTCTGCGGAGGACGGAGGTTCAACACGATACCCTCTACTACGTATTTCCATACTGCGCACAACAAAAATGAAATCAGAAGAGTAGATGTCGGAAGAAATTTCCGTATTAATTGTGTCTTTGATTTAATGACACCTGTCATTAATTTTCATTACATAAAAATAATGAAAATTTCATTACATTGTCATGAAATTGTAATGAAAATTGCTTCATTACAATGTAATGAAAATGTAATGAAATTTTTTTCACAGTGAAGAGATGCACGTAAAAGTGCATTTCCAGTTAGAGTGTGCACGTTTTCGTCCGGTTTCATACCCCTCGGTCTGTCCGCGCGCGCTCCGCTCCGCTCACCTGGAAATCGATGCCATATCTTCTGCTGCTCAGAATCTGCAACAGACAGGAGGGGCCGATACGAGGTTATTCCCGACAGGTTGTTCTGTTCACGTCCGGGCCCCGCCCGGCCCGGCAGGCGCGCTGGCAGGCCGGCTCGATCTGAATAATATAGAGGTATACTGTCCCAGTTATTGAACACGCTTAACCCTCGCAAGGGCATGGTTGTACGCGACACGAGCGAGCGCAACCACGATTTAAAAAAACTCACACAAAGCCGAGGATTAACTACGTAACAGAGAAAAAACAAGTGCTCATCGATGCACTAATAAGTAAGTGCACAAAATTTGTGGTTGTTCACTGGAAAAACAAAGGTGCGACATACACTGGTAAAACAAATGTATAGTTCTAAACATCAAATGATGTTTAACTGCTAATGTTTAATACTTAAACACTATATCATGTTTAGTTCAAACTATACATCAGCAGCAGCAGATGTTTATTTTCTAAACACTTCACTGGAAAAACAAATGTTACTTGTGTCACATGTTATCCTGCATTCTCTGGAGAAAACGATTTCTGATGCATTCCTCTCCATGCAAAAGGATAGGGGCATCACAAAGAGAATGCAGCACGAAACGTTTTCTCCGGAGAGTGCAGCAAGAAACTTGACTCATGTAACGTTAGTTTTTCCAGTGTTTGCAAGTGTTCAGTTGGATATACACTTGGCGCAGCGTGGTATCCCTATGCTTTTCCATGAGAAGCCTCACCCAAGTGTATACTTCGATACATCTCAAAATGTTTAACCTCTAAAACATTTCCGAAGTGTATACGTGTGAAACATCTTGTCATGTTTAGTTCCTGCTATACATCATGTCATGTATAGAACTGCCAACTATACACCATGATGTATAGAAACTAAACATTTGTTTTACCAGTGTAATGCCTTTCGAAGGCATTAATGCGATAGCGCCTTTGGAAAGGAACTAAAACAGCCGAAAACAGCACCTTTAGAGGCCAGTAGGGCCTTTAGGAAGGCATTGTTTCACTAACGCCTTTAAAAAGTCATTAGATAGCACCTTTGTCTTTCCAGTGTTACAATGGTTAAAAGAGGGCGTAAGACACCTGCATCCGCGTCAAAATGCACACCCAGAAAACTACGTTTTTGGTTCAAGCAAAATGTTATTGCATGAATGCCGCTGGAAGATTTCAATCCAGTCATATGGTCTTGGAAGAGGTACAAAAATCAAGTGCAGGTTCAGTTCAAGAACAGTCTGCTTGATCCGAAAACGGACTTTTCGGGGTGCAGAGAAGTTTTATACCCTAATTAGACTTAATTGTGAATGATTGCTCTTATCGATTAAATGAACCAAGGGAATTTTACGTAGCAGCAGAGCCACAGGAACCGGGAGAAGTTCGCCCGCGGGGGGAGGAGGTCTCCGCCCCGCCCCGCCCCACCCCGCCCCGCCCCGCCCCACCCTGGCCCGTTTCGCCTCACCCCGGCCGGCGGCACGGACCGCCGCGCCAGGCTGGCCTGCCGTCCGCTGCCGTCCCCAACTCCTTTATTGGAACTTGGGGCATAGTTTCAATCCCCAGAGCGCAGAGCAACGGGTCAGACGGGGCGGGGCGGGGTGGCGCGAGACTCTGAACCCTCTTGAAAGAACATGACAGGCTCTTGGGGGGCACTGCGAAAAATATTAGAAGGTCTAGACGAGAGATCGACAATTCACGCATTTGTCTCGCGTTTTCAAAACTTGGGTTACTCTGAACGTACTCCGCTTTTGCTCCGGGTGCAATCCGCGTAGGTACTTTAAACAAAGGAGGAAAACGAAAGCGATGATCGAAAGAGAGAGAGAGAGAGAGAGAGAGAGAGAGAGAGAGAGAGAGAGAGAGAGAAAGAGGAAGAGAGAGAGAGAGAGAGAGAGAGAGAAAGAGGAAGAGAGAGAGAGAGAGAGAGAGAGAGAGAGAGAGAGAGAGAGAGAGAGAGAGAGAGAGGGAGAGATTTGATTTGATTTGATTTATTTTAGAGAAAGAGAAAGAGGAAGAGAGGGAGAGAGAGAGAGAGAGAGAGAGATGAAATAAAAAGAACAGAGATATAGCTAGAGATAGAGACAGGGAGGCTTTTTTTTTAACGCGCGTTATAACTGTCACCCGGGATGTGGCCGTTAGGCATGTACCGGTTTGACCGGAACCGCTCGGGACCGGACGGACTTGGAGCGGGTCCGGAACCGGAACCAGAGAGGAGGGCGGGGCAAGAGGAGAGAGGTGAGAGAGCTAACAAGAGCCACCGGAAACCTTCTAATTCGACCGGGCCGGACCGCAATGTCCGATCTCGTCCCCACCTCCCCCTCCCTCTCTTTCTCTCTTCATCTTTCTCTCTCTTTCTGTTTCTCTTTCTCTCTCCTCCGCTCTCCCTGGGCGCGTTGGCACACACTCCTTCACACAAACCGGAAATACACTCTGTCCCAGATATCTAACGTACGCCTATAAACGATCAGCTTTACGGACACAATCGTGCGCAATGTTGAATATGACAAACGTGTAAAAATTTACACGTACAGAAACACAGATAAATGTGTCTGTTTATTTTTAATCAAGATGTTTTGAAGACATATCTTGCTAGACCCCTACCCCCCACACGTCTATACCAACACCAATGCAGAAATTTCCGCACCAATTCGTGTACTTTTCAAATGTGAAAATTTTGCACACTTATTGACATTATGGCCATAATTCAATTCGACATCACAGTGTGTTCAATCCTCGCATAGTTGACATAGAAGTTATAGTTTCACACACTTATAAAGAGTGCAAAACCGTTCGACAGCATGTGTGGTGCAAAGTGGTAAAGAAGACAGTACAAGTGGGCAGAATTGCACATTTTTGTTTTACTGCAGAGTCTCCCCTGCGCTCCGCCCCTCGCCTTTAGCACCACCGCGCTCCTTTATCTCTCAGTCGTTTCTGAGTCTCGCTCTCTCCATGGCTCCTGTGCTGCCCCAAATTCAGTGACCCTAACCGCGCCTCCTTTTCTATGGGAGTAAGATTGGGCACCACGCCCCGCCAGGCCCGGCCCGCCCCCGCCCCGGCCCGCCCCGCCCCGCCCCACCCCACCGAGCCTGCGCACGCCCCCGCGCTACGTTGCCAGGTCTTCGTCTGAAGTAGCCTGCCGCCTGGTTCCGAACATCGCTCTCGTACCTCCGTCCTTGTCGCGCCTATGGCGGTGCCCTAAGTTGGGTGATGGCAGAGCCCTATGAGTGCGACAAAGACGGAGGCGCGAGAGCGATCTGTCGGAATCAGGGGGCAGAGCTCACCTCAGTGGCCTGGCAACGGCTCCGCGTGCCCCGCGCTCGTTTCTTTGTGGGTAAGACAGAGACAGGGCCTATGCCTGTCCCATCTCTCTCTCTCTCTCTCTCTCTCTCTCTCTCTCTCTCTCTCTCTCTCTCTCTCTCTCTCTCTCTCTCTCTCTCTCTCTCTCTCTCTCTCTCTCACCACTGCCCGCCCCCGGACGGGCTTTTAATCGCCCACCCAAGAACAATGAGGCGTCTTTCCCTTCCATCACTCGGCGCCTATCTCTATAGCTTATTGGCATTTTTTACTGCGCGCTGGCACGACCGCCTGGCGCGGCCCCGCTCCGTCCCGGCAGGGCACGACTGACAGTCCGTTGGAAACTCGGGAATTAAAAAAAATCATTGTGAAAACCGTGACCCACTGAGACTGAATGTGCGATAATTTTACTGATATTGTGCCTGTACACTTTCGCGTACACTCGTACACTTTCGCTGAGAAAAGAATATCGTAGATTTACAAATTTATTTCGTAATCTACCACTTACAATATGATTCGTAAACTTACAGAAGCCCACTCAATTCGCGCCCGTCAGTTAATTTCAATAAGTCGAAACGTATAGTGCTTTGTAATTTTACAATTTTGAGTTGTAACTTTACAACATGTTTCGGGGAAGTTTCCCTTCAAATCTCCAGCTGATCACGTAGGCTACGACCCGTGCGGTACTCACCTAGGCAGCCGTAGCCGTTGAGGTGCAGCACGTAGCCCTCCCGACACTCGCACTCGAACATGCCGTCGTGGAGCTCGAAACACAGCTGCTCGCAGGGGCTCTCCCGCCCGCACCGGCCTGCACAAAGAATGGGCAAAATTTCAAGCAACAATTCACGAAAATTCAAAACGAAGTAACAAAAAAAATTCAATAAAAATACACAAAAATCGAGGGGGAAACGACGAAGCTAATCCGGCAGGGTATAGTCTGGGGAAATTCGAAGTAATCCGGTGTAATCCAGGGAAATTTTAGGGGAATCCGAGGAAAAAAGCACTGTTACCCGGAGGACACTTCAGAGTTAATCCGAGGCAGTCCGTAATCCGGCTGACACGAAAATTGACAGTCGTTTCCCCCTCGACAAAAATTCAATAAATTTCTCAAACTATTAATAAAAATTCACAAAACCTAACAAAATTTAAACATCAAAATTCAGTGTTGTTTCACCCTCGTTGCTAGAAAACACTCACAAGGTGTGTGGGTATGTGTGTGATTCATGGTATCGTGTAGGGGCCGTTTGTCAGCGTCTGAGTGAAAGGTTGACTGGGGCTGAGATGCGAGAGCTCTGACAGCTGCAGCTGGCACTGTGCTGGTGCGGGGGCTCGGCTCGGCTCGGCTCGGCTCGGCTCGGCTCGGCTCGGCTCGGCTCGGCTCGGCTCGGCTCGGCCCGGCCCGGCCCGGCCGGCTCGGCTCAACTCAGCTCGACTCGGCTCGGTGAGCCCCTGCGAACTGCCGCTAGGCACGCCCGCCGCACACGGCCGCCGGCTGCTTGCCTACCCGCCCGTTCTCAGGCGCTCAGTCCCGGCGACACGAGAGTGCGCAGATGCTCGAAGGCGTCCGAAAACGACAGGTGAGAGTGAGACGTTTGAACTCGAACATAGCTCCCTCTCACTCTCACCCTCTCGTTTCCGGACGCATACACGAGCATCAGCGTTCGCTCGTTTCGCTGCTCTGCCCACAGGCGGCGCCATGGAGGGGGCAGGAGAGATGTTGGCGACACGAGCAGTTTTAATTATTATTTTTTTCCTGTCGTTTAGGAAACGGGCGGAGCCTTGGTCACGGAAGTGTACCATTACAAACGTTTTACCGTATCGAAGTAGTGGAATGGCCTTCCGGACCATGCAAGAACAACCCGCCCCCTCACCGTCGGTTCTGTCTAACGCAACTCTTCTCGAATAACGGAGTTGCCAGCGCAGCAAAACGGAGCTTGCTCAATAAACACAAATAGAAGAAGGGCTCGGCGCTGGATGAGAAGTGTCTCGCAAGGAGTTAGTTAATATCATGCGCAGGGGCGGGGTAATTAAGAACAGGGAGGAGACCGAGAGAGAGGAAATGGGAGAGAAAGAGAGAGAAAGGGAAAGAAGCAGAGAGAGAGAGAGAGAGAGAGAGGGAGAGAGGGAGAGAGAGAGAGAGAGAGAGAGAGAGAGAGAGAGAGAGAGAGAGAGAGAGAGAGAGAGAGAGAGAGAGAGAGAGAGAGAGAGAGAGAGAGAGAGGCGGGGAGAGGGGAAGCATGTTCTTTCGAAACAAATAATTAAGCCAAGCCCCCCCCGCCTGGTGAGCAAAATAATGTCAGCCCGAGTGCAGGTCGGGCTATGACACTGCCAGAAAAAACTACGGAAAGTACTGTTAATTTTTTCACAGTACACTGCAAAAAATAATGACGGTCAAAGTGACGGTATCAACCGCTAATTATTTTCCGGCAGCGCCCGTCAAAAGAAAAGACGGCAATGCCGTACCTTTGATGTCACATATCTATGACAGATCGCACTGTACGGGAACACCGTAGAGGAAACAGTGTGCGAAACAGGGTACGGTGGAGCCGTATTCTTAGACTGTAACGTGGAAAACCTGGTCTTCTCGGTGGTACGGTGACGCCGTAGTTTGCGCTCCGTACACGAGGAGCGATGTCCAAGAGTGGCATGTACGGCGACACCGTACATAGACTGTCATTTGCCTCTAAATTTTTACAGTGTATTCCTCCGTATTTCAAACCACAGTGATCTCCGTCTTTTGACTACGGAAGTCTTCCGTCATTTTTCTGATAAGATCTCCGTATGGTGCCAGCTAGTTTTCTTGCTGTTTGAATTGGCAAGAATCTCGACAAAGTTCAGCCCTAAATTGGTTGAGATCCTGCTCTAAATGCATCCCATTCGTCAGGCTAAATTGACGTGCAATTTAAACAGTCAAAACAGCATGAAAACTAGCAGGCACCACACGGTAAAAATAGTTTCTTGTATTTCAAGATCTGTCTTTGGATGTCCATTGGTATTCTCCATAAGATCCAAGAAAGATCTTGAAATACAAGAAACTATTTTTACCGTGCATACGGAGAGCTTATCAGAAAAATGGCGGAAGACTTCCGTAGTCAAAAGACCGAGGGGTAAATAACTCCGAATTTTGATGTACACCACTAATTCAAAATTCACACTAATTCAAACTAATTCACGCGAATTCAAAACTAATTCACGCGAATTCAAAACGAGTTCAAAACAAATTCAAGCGAATTTAAGGAATGACCTGCTCAGAAAATACACGCATATCTGATCCAAATTATTCTCTCAATTACATGATGAAATAGGATTTTTAGTAAATTATTGTGAATGATTTCTATTTATTCCAAATTATTGGAAATTAACTTGCAACTGCGCAAAATAATCATAATTATTTCAATTATTTTTTAAAACTATTCAGAAACAAATTTTGCTCTGCAATTGAAAGGGTGGCGTGAAAACATGGAAAATTTTTGCGGCAGTAAACCTCCCGAAGGAGGTTGCGGTTCCCGCCAGGCACAGGGCTTTTACCCCCTGTGGCAGCCAACTGCTTCGGTGTTCCATGGGAACCGGCGCTTTGCTGACTGCGATCCTATCGCGCAATTCGACAGATTTGATCCCCGTACCACCATTGGCCTACCCCTAGAGGTACGAGCGGTGTCAAGAGCGTTAGACTTCCTGATCCCAGTTTCAGAGGCCTTACCTCAGAGGGGTACGCGGGATTCGAACCCACAACCCCGAGTGCCGACACGTAGCCAGAACAGGAAGCGACCCAACGCCCAGAGCCACCGAGCCAACGGAGGTGAGACGTGTTTAACTTCTATTTGACCTGCCATCCAGCTGCGGCCAAAGGGAAAGTCAAGCGCGAAAAACACTTTCCCGAGTGGGAGTCGAACTTCGGACCACTCGGTTCGGTGTTGCGCGCTCTACCAACTGAGCCACGACGCCACGATGACTGTACAGTGCGACGGGTTCGAGCCGTATTTGCCGCGTATCCTGCAGCCTCCAGCCAGGAGGACATCGCTAATACAACTCGAACCCGTCGCACTGTACAGTCATCGTGGCGTCGTGGCTCAGTTGGTAGAGCGCGCAACAACGCCGGGCCCGCCGAGTTTGCCTTTTGCTGACCATAAACATAACATGGCTGACGCGAAGTAGTTCGCGCGCAGCCGCTAGGTGGCGCTACCTCTCATTGTCTTCAGAGTACTTTCCCTGCCAACCTTCCAGAAATGAATTTCAAATTAAACTTTTAAATATTTTAAACTGCTTTAATTTGGACAGCTTGGATGAATATTAAAGCGCTAAAATTAGTAGATTGCGGAACACTACCGCTTTTTTTTACGATTACTTCTGTACTTTGGGGAGGGGAGGGGGGGTGAAAGTGAGATTTCGGTTTTTATCATGCATTTTTAACGTGCAATACTGTCTAAATGGTTGCGCTTAGGCCTAGGCTAATCTGGACCTAACCCACCTAACCAATGAATTCTCCTCACTTCTGCTGCTTAGTCAACCCTGGATTACTTTCAAGTGACATTTTTCTGTTTTAGCTAATTTTTTATAGTCTAGTCGACATTGGGGCTAAAATTCTTGCGCGCATGGTTTCTCAGCCAATTTTGTTTCAAAAAAATCTGGGAAAAAAATCACACTTAAAGAAGGGAAAAATGAAGAACTTAGGCATGTAAGCGGCAGATCTCGAAGAAATCCATAATGTGATTTTTAATCAACAAATCAAGATTCATGACGTTTTTTAAGCCGTTTTCTGTTCATTGACCATTACTAAATAAACAAATTTCTTTTGGACAAAAACGCGTTAATGAGTTGTAGCCAATACATGAGTGATCATTTGAAGCCGCCAAAGAAAATTCTATATCTAACGTAGCCTGAGAATCATGCGCGCAAGCTTAAAAAAAAAAATGTTCTGAGAAAAACGGCTTCGAAGTTTACAGAACAGTTCCCCCCCCCCTCTCCCCTACCCCTTCCAATCCCACTCTCTGTCTTCCCTCCGCTCCCTGGAGCCCGCTGTCGAGATTTGACGTTAGTACTCAAACTTTTGAAGCGCGCAGTGGCGCGCATGGACCAAACAGGTCGATTTCACGGTATATGTTCATTTTGGGAAAATTCTCAGTTTTGCAGAACATCGAATAAAAATTCCTACGTCAATTTAAGGGTGCTGTGGGGCCAAGTATGGTCAGGAACTGTTGTACCGGTCCAAAAAGAGTAAAAAAAAAAAAAAAAAAAAAAAAAAAAATGAACCTAAAATCGATTTTTTCTCACTAACACAGACTAACAGACAGACTGTCAGACTCACGACCGAGTACACATCTGATCCCCTGCAGGAATAAAGCTTCGCTTCGCTCAGCAAAAAAGGGACAAATTTCAACCCTGCTGCCATAGGTGAGAAAACCTACATGCCAGTCAGCACGGAGCTGTTTGGAACCAGGGGGTGAAGGAAGGGGCGGCAGAGCAAGGCATTTGGGAAGGGGAGGGCAGCAGTGCGTGGACGCTTGGTCTGTGCACTTCTTGACCAGCATACCTCTGACCAAGATAGCGAGGCGCACGTTGGCACGGGCTGAGCTAGGAGTGCACCTCCCTAGGCTTGCGGCGCTTCCAGATTGCAATTAACATAATTTTCAAGTCACTTTTTTTTTTCTCGTTTTATAAGTTGTGAAGCTTGCCGGGTCGGTCCCCATCCCATCACGTTTGGCTCAGACCGGAGTTCCATCCTGCGGTGAAAAGAAGGCTGAGCTACGTAGATTTCTGTTTTTATTTAGATCTAGATTTAGCTCAACAACTAGTAATTATTGCTTAGCGAGCAAAGCCGATAACACTCTTAAAAGAATAATAAGATAAAAGTGTTCTGGAAACAGAGAGAGCTATAGATAAATAAGCTATAATTTTGGCTTTTAAAAAGGAATGAATTTTCGCTGCTCCCCATCCAAATATTTTTGGATCCTCCGTGCGAGCTCCGTCCGAGGTCGTTGGGTCCTGGCAGTTAAGTCTATTCGTTTTCCTCTCGGCCTGTTCAGTATAGAGTGTACAGTATACAGCCAATGTTATTCAAAGGAACGATATTACGTCTCAGTCATAAAAATGTGAATAATTGTGTCACGTTTGTCGGAATATTGTGTCGCAATAATCGTTATTGCGCAACCTGCCACACAGTGGTGTCCGAATGTTGCCTAGTAGGCAGGGTTTATCTACGAAAAATTTCCTAGATTCGAAACCCTACCAGAAAGTTAGGCAAAAATCCCGCCCAATACACTTGTGCTTAACGGGACTGTATCTCCACCAGCCTACTAGGCAACATATGTGCACGCATGTAGGCGAGTTGCCTAGTAGGCAGGCGGAGACACAGTCACGTTACGCACAAGTGTATTAGGCGCGGGATTTTCGCTTAACTTTCTGGCAACACTGTTCCCACAACCGAGTTTTGGTTAACACAACGAAAAAGTGTTAGTAAGGGCAAAACCAACCAAAACGCTAGTTCGCACTACTTATCATTTTTTCTGTGCCAAATAACAGTATGACACTAAGAGAGCCATAGGGGGCAAAGGTGTGCATTAAAAAAAGAAATATATTTATATATGGGTCAGACAGGACTAAAAGCGCCTCCTTCCCACTTGGAGCGGCGCGGCGGTGTTGAGGGAGCGTGCAGCCAACGTGGTGCTCCGGCCAAACGCCCCAGCCGGCGCGGCGCGGCGTGGCGGGGCGGGGCGTGGCGGGGTGGGGCGGCAGGGGTGAGTTGCCTGCCGCGCCCGCACCACTGAGTCCGCCCCGCCCCGCCCCGCCCTGCCCCGCTCCACTCCGCCCCGCCTTGCCGGTCGATAGGAAGGGGGAGCGAGCGGGGCGGGGCGGGTTGGATAAGGGTGGAATGTAGGAGAGAGAGAGAGAGAGAGAGAGAGAGAGAGAGAGAGAGAGAGAGAGAGGAGAGAGAGAGAGAGAGAGAGAGAGAGAGAGAGAGAGGGGGCGGCCCGTTTCGCCTGCCAGTAGTGTCAGTGCCTCCACGTTTGTCTGGGCCGGTCTGGGCCCGGGCGAGGTAGGGTGAGGTGCCGAATAACGCCACGCGGACGACCAGAAAACTGACCTAAAAAATCATAAAAAACGACGACGGAAGCGTCCCCGGGTTTTCGTGATTAGCACCAAATACGATTTCACGAAATCCTGGTAGACAACGGAGTTTCTATAACTATGGTAAAATTATTGTGAGTGTATCATAAGACTGTAAGAAAACGCAGTAGTTTTGTTTAGTTTACGATAGTCAAGATAGTGACTAAATAATTATAAATTCGATTTGATAAGGCGGGTTTCAAGCAATGAATACTCTCCGACTGTTAGGCCGTCGTCTAAACGCCAGGAAAAAGAGAGAAAAGAAGCTCTCCTTCTGACAGCAAAAAATGGGCGGCGAGGTCACGGCCGGAGCGGAACGTCAACAATACCGTCCCCTCCACCGAGCGCACCGAAGGGGCGAACCGGGGCCCTAAACCTAGCGACTTTAACTATTTATTTTAACTGAACGAAATGTTAGGCAGCCGAAATTAATGTGAAAATAGCAGTTCCAGACCTGCGGAAATCGTTTTGCAAAGTTTCATGGAGGTTCAAAACGTAGGAACGCAAGTGATTTACGAAAATGATACACGTAAATGTACACCATTTCAAGAATTCTGCTCACCAGATTGAAGTCAAACTTACCAAACCGTTTTCTGCAGGTAAAAAAGTACTATTTACGCATTCAGTTCGCCTTGTCAACGTTTCGATAACTTTATACGATGATTTAAAGTCGCGAGGTGGGAGCCTCAGCTCCCGGCCGAGGCGGCCATGGTTGAAAGACGGCCGGCGACACAGCGCACGCGCGTCCACCTCAAACAAACCTTGTTTACACAACGTGCCAACCTAGAAAACATGAAAAGGATCACTAATCCCCCTCCGTTACGATTTGAAATTATTATCTTAGGTTGGCAGAAGTGCGCCGCAGTCGACTGTTCGTTCGGTAAAAATGAAGTAGGTTTCGAAAGGGCGGTATGGTGGTCACGTGCGAATTTCAGTGTTGTCATCTCTTTCTTGAGCGTTTCACTGAAGCAGAGCTTTGTTTGAACGCAGACTTTAGAGGTTTCTCTTTCGCTCCGTGTTGGCTCGACTCCGCCTAGCCCCACCACGAAAAACTATCCCCTTCTCCTGGTGATTTCAGCTGACAAGTCGAGCATTACCATAGCAACTGAAATTTCAATTCAAATTTACAGAAAATCTGTAGTTTAAATTTCTATTAAACTTTCAGAGTGAGTATACAAGTTTACATACTATAACTGTAGGTAATATTATAAAAATCGTTGGAGCGGATTTTTTCCCCCCTTAAGGGGCCATATAAAACAATTGACAGACGTTTCAAAGCGATTTTAGAAGGCAACTCCGTTGCCTAAAAAGCTCACGTTTTCCGTTTGTTTCTCAAGCAAATAACTGCAGTCTCGAGGACAAGGGCTGGTAACCAGCTCACCAGACAGACATTCGTCTTTGTTTTTTCAAGTGCCTCTGGAAAATCGTATTTACCCTCAAGGAACCCACTAATGACAACGGCGCGCAGAAGAGCCAATTCCTGAACCACGTAATTTTCTTTAAATTAACCAATGTCTCTCACCGACAAGTGTAACACTCCTTTCAAGAGCATCAGTGCACTAGTGCATCTGTGCAAGCATTACAGATGCTTCAAAAAATTAGCTCCTTTCAGGGGAGGGTTGTCCGACACCCAGCAGGAATATGGCTTCGGTCCTCGGCAACTCGCAAGGGTTTTGCCGCGGAGTTTCATCCACCCTACAGATAATAATTTTCCATCCGTACTACATAATGACCAAAAATTCACTACTAAAACTTGCAGATTGCATGACCGTAAGGGAATAAGAGCGCTATAGTTCTCCACGTGCGCACGGGTCACGAGCCGAGGGACTTCCCTGCCATTATTCACCACGTGCTGCTCACGTCACTGCAGGGGATAAGCCTGCTTCCGTCCGCACATGAATTACCCTCGCCTTTCCGATCACCAAAGGGACGACACTGCTGTTACATATGTCTTTTCGTAATATGGACGCAGAAAAAAATATTTCGCGTCTGAGCAAAAATATATATATAGTAGGTGAACTAATTTTTTCAGCTGTATAGGAGCAGCTAATTTTTAAGCTACAGTGCTTTTTTTTTTTTACTGCCTTGCCATTTAATTTTTCGCTGTCTCAAGTTCATAGCCAAAGCTCTAATTTTCACATCTAATTTAAGCTGAGCTATTTTTTTCCCTTGTGTCACCCATGCATTAAAGTCTTTAGGAATATGTTTTATAAATTAAGATTTACGAAATATGTTGTTAACCTGCGACAGTTCAAGGCAGAAGTGATCGTGAATGAATTTCAATTCGAAACCTAATTCTTGTAATTTTACGATTTTCATTCATTATTTTACAACTCGACTGCTTCGTGAAAAATTTTCTCGCTAACCCACGACAACACTTTTAACAGTGAGCGGGTTTCTTGGTATAAGGACGTCCTTTGCTATAGTTTGTTGCCACTTGGGAGAAAAGGGTTCAGCGAACTGACACACGGTGGGCTGGGCTATGGCTCCCCTAGCCTCGCCTGCCTGCCTGCACCCTCTCCGCCGACAATCCCTGCAAATCCGGACGAGCGGGGCGTGGCGGGGCGGGGCGGGGCGGGGCGGGGCGGGGCGGGGCTTGAAGCGGTCGGCAGACGGTCTTGCTGACCCGCCACTGCATCCCTCCTGGTCCCGCCCCGCCCCGCCCCGCCCCGCCAGTTCGGCGGTGAGATGAGCGGGGCGCGCGGCGAGCGGAGGTGGGGTGGGCTGGGGTGAGGTGAGGTGAGGTGGGGCGGGGCGGGGCGGGGCGGGGCGGGGCGGGGCGGGGCGGGGCGGGGCGGGGCGGGGTGAGGTGAGGTCGGGTGAGGTTCGGGGGGCGGAGGGGTGGCGGTGGCGCTAGGGTCGTGGGACGCAACACAACATTTCGGACCGGGCGGGGCGGGGCGGGGCGGGGCGGGGCGGGGTGGGGCAGTGGTGGCGGGGGCAGGCGAGGCTGTCCCGGCCCGCCGCGCCGCGCCGCCCATAGGGCATAAGTTACGACTGAGACGCCCACACGTGCGCCGAGGAGGCTCACGCACACACCGAGACACGCACACACGGGAAGCTACAAGGCGAATTCCAGAGGTTCTTCATGAGACGCGTCGCTTTGCTTCGCACAATAGAGCGCGAAAATACAAGTTGGGCAGAACGTGGAAAGATTCGGATTTACCTAAAGATATTTTATCAACAAATGTATAATTTTGGAGAAGTTTGAATAGGAATCTAGCCGACCACGACATTCTTTTCGAGCAAGTCGTTTGGAACGGCATATAATTTCACGACTGTTTTCGAGCAATTAGTATAGAACGGCATGTATTTTGCTCAATCTATGAACAACAATAACATCTCCGAAAGTATATGAACTGCAGCACGCTTCACTGGCAAGTCGTGCTGCCTGACAACAAGAGGAAAAAAATAATAGAAAATCCTCGAAAATTGAATGTTTTTTTTTATTAACATTTCAAAAAGTTATTGGTCTGTGGTATATGAAAACTATTCTGGCGTTTATTATTATTATTATTTACAAAGGGCAGTGTAACCTGCGCTGACGCTGGTGACCAGCGACCTGTGACCTTCGCCTGGCCTTCTCTGACGTGACAGGGGCGAAAGGTCACGCAAAAGAGTGGCAAACCGTAAAGTAGGCATAAAAGCTTCTGAATTATGGATGACTTTATCTCAGAATCACGAACATGTCTTCATTTCTAATGTATGCATTACGCGTGGATTTATTTTGTATCGCTCAGTTGAAACCAATGCAAGAACAGATTTAAAAACGATCACAAATTCTTTCTTAACGAATTTTGTGTTCAATACACTGGAAAAACAAAGGTGCTATCTAATGCCTTTTTTGAGGCATTAGAGATTATTACAATGGAGAGGGAATTCAGAACGAAAACCACTGAAAAAACATAGGTGTGCCTTTACACCTTTTAAAGGTGTCAAAGGTGCAATGACTTTGCAAAGGTAATGAAAACTGCTTAAGGCATCATTATAATGTTTAACACCTTAAGAAACTTGAAATGCCTTTGCAATTGGCATCACCCGTTAAGAATCGTTTACACCGGTTAACTCTCCAGTATAGGTCGTAAATAACACATGTTTTTCCAGTGTATTCGGTATCATATGTTTTCGTTACAGCACACGCAAAATAAAAAAAAAAGTAAAAAAATTCGCGTCCGAGAAAAGAAAATCTTAGTTGGGGAACAAATTTTTAAGCTACGGTCTAATTATCTAGCAGCCCTGCTATTTATTTTTCCGCTGTTTCAAGTGCTTAGCCGAGCCGTAGTGCTAATTTTTTGCATCTAATTTCAGCTGCCGAGCAATATGTTATTGCGTGCACGGATTCGACCACTTCGGCGCCTGTTTTTTTTTCAAGTTCTAAAGTTTAATATCATATGAAGGCATTACCGTGTTATAAATGGAAGTGCATGGCATGACGGAAGAGGAATCCGCTCTCTGCGAGAATCCCGCCTCCATGTCAATAAGTTTATACGGCACACCAAAACAGTTGCACGTGCGTTACGGGGGCGGGGGCGGGCACCACGGAGGCGGAGGAGCATGCGGGGCACTCACATGCAGAATATTCGGCTTTGCTTATGATATTCCACACGAAAAATTTGACCAATTATTAGGCGCATATTTTTCTATTTTCCATTTACTAGAGGACACGGAACAGAGGCACCGGGAATCAGGGAAGAGACCACCACTTCGGCGACAAGCTGCACCAGCACCGGCCCGAGCGCACTGCCGCGTACGCTTACCTTGGAACGCCGCCTCGAAGTTGGTCTTGGTGAAGTCGAACTGCGAGCTGTAATCCACAAGGAGCGCGGCCAGCACGGCCAGGACGGCGGCGCGCGCGGCCCGGGCGCCGCCGGGGCCTCGGCCGGGGCCGCGGCCGCGGTCGGGCACCATCGCGTCAGCGGTGTCGCGGGGGTGCTAGGCCCCCGGCGGCGGGGAAGCGCGGCGGCGGGGCTCCAGGGGGCTCCAGGGGGGCTCCAGGGGGGCTCCAGGGGGGCTCCAGGGGGGCTCCAGGGGGGCACCAGGCCGCCGGGCCCCGGCTCACATGTCGGCCCGCGCGGGCGCGGCGCGGCGGGGGGCTCGCGGGCGGGGGCGCGGGGGGCGGCGGCACAGCGGACACGGCCTCGCGGGCGTGCGAGCCAACGCCGACTGGCGGCCGAGGCCCCGGCACGGCCCCGGCACGGCCCCGGCCCCGCCGCCAGGCAGGCTGGAGCAGTCCGCGCCGCGGGAGGGGCGGCCGGAGTGGAGGGTGGGCTGCGCGCCGCGAGGGCGCTGCTATGGGCGAGTGCGGGTGAGAGAGCGTGAGAGCGAGCGAGAGAGAGAGAGGTGGGGTGCGCTCATGCGATCGAAGCCCCGCGCGATCCCCGCACACACACTTAGGTCCCCCGCGCGCACTACTCCGCGCCACGCCACGCAACGCCACGCCGAAGCAGATCAACTCTTTTGTTTGTCTGTTCGGCGGCCGGACCTATGCGGGGGGGCAGATCCGATTTGGAAGAGCGGGCGGGGCGGGGCGGGGCGGGGTGGGGTGGGGCGGGGCGGGGCGGGGCGGGGCGGGGCGGGGCCGGGCGTGCTGGGGGAAGGGATGAGCACAAGAGTCTTCAGGACGCCGCTGCCGCAGCCGCTGCCGCCGGGGTAAAGCGTCTTAGGTAGCAGCGAGTTGACTGTTCTGCTCGGGAGTACTGCCAGCTGCAGGAGAGTAGAGCAAAAAGTTTGAGAGAGAGAGAGAGAGAGAGAGAGAGAGAGAGAGAGAGAGAGAGAGAGAGAGAGAGAGAGAGAGAGAGAGAGAGAGAGAGAGAGAGAGAGAGAGACTTAGTTTCACTTATGTTTTATCAAGAGATTGAAGAAGTGTAAGGTTCTTCAGAAAGCATGCAGGTTTTTATTTTCGTTTATTGCGCCTTAAAATGTACACTCTCAGACCGCAATAGTCATTTGTAGAATAAATGATGGACGCATAGAAACCAAATTTAGAAAATTTGTCTATATACCTGGAGAAAATTTTCGAAATAATTTCATACATAAACTCTTCACCTCTTCATAATCAAAGCAAAGAAATTCTCACGTGAAGAGAGAAAAAAAAAACACTTTTTTAAAAATTATGCTAGCGCATATTAGTCTCTAGCTGAAGAAAAAAGAGGTTTTAATAGGAAAAAGGCTATAACAGTCTGAGAGAGTAGTTTTGGAAAAGGTGGTTGACGACAGAGAGGGAAATGCAATCAGCTCTCAGGAGCCGTAGCGCCCGGTAGATAGGCAGGGTCGTGCAGCCGTCCATGACGGGTGGCCTACCCTCAGGCTTGCAGGGGCTGTGGAGGTCCATGACGTGTTGGCGTGTATACCTGTACTATCGAGGGAAAAGGGAAAAATTACAGAATTTCATTTTAACCTATTGTACGAATCGAGCAAAAACATTGGAATATAGTGGATTGTGGATACTTACAAAGCGAGTAATTTGATTCCTCGGTTACGACGCGAAAAAAAGAAAAATAAGAGGAACAAGAAAAAAGAAAAAAAAAGAAGCAAAAAACATCACGATCTGGCTTGCGAAAAAAACAGAAAAAAAACTAGCCAGGCGGGAACTCGGAGGAGACTCCGCGGAAGAACAAGCAGGGTCTGTGATTAGTCACCCGATCACTTCCACAACCTCGGCGGAGTAGCGGGGAAGCCGCTCGGCCAGTGGCGGGACCTGTTCTGCGTCAGCGGAGTCCTCCCGCTGGGCTAGTCTTTATAGACTACGGTCACTCCGCTCGGCGAGTCGCGGGACCTGTTCTCCGTCAGCGGAGTCCTCCTGCCGGACTAGTCTATATAGACTGCGGTCACTCCATTCGGCGAGTCGCAGGACCTGTTCTCCGTCAGCGCGGAGTCCTCCCGCCGGACTAGTCTATATAGACTGAGGTCACTCCGCTCGGCCAGTGGCGGGACCTGTTCTCCGTCAGCGCGGAGTCCTCCCGCCGGACTAGTCTATATAGACTGAGGTCACTTCCCTCCTCGCTTCCCTACCCTCTTCACCATACCAGCTCATGTTAACAACACTGTGAAAAAAAAAATATTCGTAAATTTACGACTATTTTTCGCAAATTGTGATTACGACGCAGAGTTGTAAATTTACGAGCGCTGGCGTAAATTTACGACAGAAAATTCTTATTCGTCAAAGAAAACTAAGTTGACACATGGTGTAAAAAGTTTAACGTAATTATACAACAGAATGTTGTAGCTTTACGACATTTATCATGGAAAATTTTCCCGTAACCCTTATGAATATTTTTTTTACAGTGGAAACTACTGTTGGTTCGTCAGACTAACCGATATTCTTCGGCCTATTTATTTCCGGGGGTTTCCTTTGTAGGCACGATGCCTGTTTCGGCCTTCCATACCTCCTTTCCTACTCGAGTACATATAGGCGATAGGATTGCCTGGGAGGACGCCAGAGCGGAGCCAAAGTGTAGACCAGTACAAGTGTGAGACCTGAGGTGTCCTACAGTAAAAAGTGTGAGACACGTTGCGTTGTGCAGTTGCATGTGTAGGACACCCTGCAGAGTCCGACATACAGAAACTGTAAGACACCATTACCATTGGTCTCACACTTTTGACAGTAGTACGGCGCTGCACTTCAGCCCCAACGCGACGCTACCCCTTGGCACCACCCCCATCCCGCCGCTACTCACTGAGGACGGGGAGTCCGGCCCGGCACTACCCCATGCGCTGGCGCATGGTGTACCGCTAAATCAGCTGAAGGGCAGCGTGGTCAATCACAAAAAAAAAAAATAAAAATAAACATGAAATAAAGGTAACATTTTTCTTTTAATTAGATATTACCTTATAATATTATACATGTAAGCGTACGGGATGGGACGTGAAGACTGAAGAAATGGCATGTGATGGCACGTGGATGAGCGGGAAACTGATGCCAGGCAAGTTCGATGGATAACAATTAATAACTACTAGGTAATGACAACTGTCAACAACACAACTGCAAGGCGAGTAGGAAAAGAGCAGCCATTGCGAGAGATGCAGAGAAGAATCTGCTTTTGAGATACTAATACAGAAACTGATCTCTTTCAGAAAGTAATATTACCTACGGTTTCAACTTATTTCTGTATGCATAAGCAAAACTTAAATGTTCTCTTTACTACTTGTTTTTGGAGTAACAATTCTGTGCTTCATTTAAATCCATGATAAACATTAAACCTTTTAATTCCAATCAATCAGGTATGTTACTGAGCGGTGTTTGTCATATTTTTTTCTTTTAAAGAAACAAAAACAAAAGACTATGCAGGTCTTAAATTCCAGAACAATGACATCTTACTTGACACTCTTCAACATTATTTACATCTACTCTGTGAGAATAGGAATTAAACACAGCCTACATTGAAAACTGACCATAGTAGTATTGCAACCCCACTCCCTTTGTTTCTAATAAAGATTCTTCATTACAAATAACAAGTCAAACAATTTTATGAACCATTAAAAAAAATACCAAACATGACAATAAAACCACGAAGAATCACTCTTTTATATACAAACTATATAACAAGGCGTATGAACATATGTCACTCAACAACTGACTTACGTACTCAGACAAGATTGGATATGGCACCAAAATCAATTCACATATTACAAATTCCTACTTGATCACAAAAGAGCCATTTGCACATCTAATATTTGGTTTTACTTTAAATACAAATCATTGCAATAAAACAACAGAGAACCTCCTGTTCTGCTAATTTTAAAACTATTAGAATGAAATATGGTAAGGATGCACACAAGTAGGTGGCGTTCTACAGCAAAATTTTTACAGTACATGATTGAAGGGATATAAACAAGTAAATAAAATTATGTACGAAAGACATCGCTACCTTTCAAAAGGTAGGAAGATAATCCACACACATACAAAGTTTAAAACAAACAAAACACTCACATACAAGAAAAACATCACAATATTTAGCCTCACTCACAAATAATCATACCTAGAATATCTTACATTCCTATGACTCTTTAAGTACACACTTTGGGGTTTCCCTTGTAACTTATAATGTTCATGCACCTTAACAAAACAAAATGAAAAAAAAAAAGGTGGGCACGAAATATCATGTTGTGCGGAGACGTTTCTTTCTCTTCATCTTGCAGTAAAATACGGCGTGCCGCCTGAATGATGCACTACCTCGACAAGTGTCCGTCCGAGTCCGGCACACACACGGCAGGCACCGTGGCGCCGCCCCGCACTGAAGAGTGTCCCAGCGCAAAAGGGAGGCTGGAGTTTTTGTACTAGTTGGACATCCGCGGGCGGGCGCGCGGCGTGGCGCAGCGAGGGCCGTGACCCGGCGCTGGTACGTGCCGGCACGCCGCTCAGCCCGTTAAGCGGAGCGGGCGCTGGTACGTGCCGGCACGCCGCTCAGCCCGTTAAGCGGAGCGGGCGCTGGTACGTCCCGGCACGCCGCTCAGCCCGTTAAGCGGAGCGGCGCTGACTGCGCACTCAGCGAGCGGGCGCTGGTACGTCCCGGCACGCCGCTCAGAAAGTTAAGCGGAGCGGCGCTGACTGCGCACTCAGCGAGCGGGCGCTGGTACGTGCCGGCACGCCGCTCAGCCCGTTAAGCGGAGCGGCGCTGGTACGTGCCGGCACGCCGCTCAGCCCGTTAGGTGGAGCTCGAAGCCTTGGCCCGCGGGGCAGTGCTGCTGCGCCCACAGCCAAGGGGCCTCATACTATGACGCCCAGCCGTCCGACATGCGGGAGCGCTTCTGCAGCGGGCCGACGGCGTCGTAGTCGGGGCTGGTGTGCCTGGGGTCGCCCGGCGAGGCGATGTTGGTCGGCGTTATTGACCCTGCGGTGGACAAAGGAGGCCAGGGTTGTTACAGAGTCGGGAATTTTTTATTTCCCTGACTTTTCCATGACCTTTCCATGACTGAATGCGAGGTTTTCCATGACCTTCCCCCAGACATATATAGGACTAGGTTTTTAAAAAGAAAACGATGTAAAGCAATACTTGCACTTGCACAATTTATTTATCCATTTTAAAGCCCTCTGAGGCACTCATTCGACATAAAATAAAAGAGCAAAACCGAGGGGGTGCTGTCTCAAGTAGCAGTTGTTCAATGATTTACATTACAAAAAAATCAAACGGTTTTTTTTACAGTAAAACCCGCATATATCGAATTTCAGGGGACCGCGGGAAAAATTCGTTATAACCGGGAATTCGATATATTGAGTGAAAAAAGCATTAAAATTGCATCTAAGGGACCGGCCGAAAAGTTCGATATAGGCGGGAATTCGATATATGCGGGTTCGATATATCCGGGATTTACTGTATTATTTTGGATTGATTTTTTGATTTCAAAATGACTTTTTAATTTTTCTTTTGATTTTTGATCTTTTTTCTGATCTCTCGATCTTTCGATATTTTTCTTGATTGTTCGGGATGACCTCAGAAAATACACGCACATCTGATCCAAATTATTCTCTCAATGGCATGATTAAATAGGATTTTTAGTAAATTACGGTGAATTATTTCGATTTATTCCAAATTATTGGAAATTAACTTGCAATAATGCAAAATAATCACAATTATTTCAAATAATTTTTAAAACTTTTCAGAAACAAATTTTGCTCTGCAATTGAAAGGGTGACGTGAAAACATAGAAAATTTTTGCGGCAGTAAACCTCCCGAAGGAGGTTGCGGTTCCCGCCAGGCACAGGGCTTTTACCCCCTGTGGCAGCCAACTGCTTCGGTGTTCCATGGGAACCGGCGCTTTGCTGACTGCGATCCTATCGCGCAATTCGACAGATTTGATCCCCGTACCACCATTGGCCTACCCCTAGAGGTACGAGCGGTGTCAAGGGCGTTAGACTTCCTGAACCCAGTTTCAGAGGCCTTACCTCAGAGGGGTACGCGGGATTCGAACCCACAACCCCGAGTGCCGACACGTAGCCAGAACAGGAAGCGACCCAACGCCCAGAGCCACCGAGCCAACGGAGGTGAGACGTGTTTAATTTCTACTTGACCTGCCCTGGAGCAGCTGCCAAATGAAATGCCAAGCGCGAAAAACACTTTCCCGAGTGGGAGTCGAACTTGGGACCTCTCGGTTCAGTGCTGCGCGCTCTACCAACTGAGCCACGACGTTTCGATGACTGCCTAGTGCGACGGGTTCGCGTCGTATTTGCCCTATCCCCCAGCCTCCAGCCAGGAGGATTTCTGAGAAAACCCGTGATTTTTTTTATTCTTTATCTTTTTTGATTGTGATTTTGATTTTTTTTATTTTTTCGTGATTTTTTTAGGCCTTGTTCAATGATTTTAGAAGACAGCACCCCCTCGAGCAAAACCTTTGTTACGGCGCGGCAGGCAGAGAACACGGGAGATACTGCAATTTAACAAACTTCCATGACTCGGCGCTTGATTTCCCTGACTTTTTCATGACTTCCATGACTCGAATTTTTTTCCATGACTTTTCCATGACTTCCAGGTTTTCCATGACCTGTAACAACCCTGGAGGCACGCCTCGGATGAAAAATCGGCCGAAGCCACACGAATAACGATTGTCTCGCTTTTCTGAACCGAGTCCATGATTGACTTGCGGCTGTACAGTGAGTTTACGCGAGTTTGCGCGAGAATCACCAAAATCCTTACAGTGGCTCTATTAATGAAAATACTGTTAAGTATCCTCAGAAATCGGGAATAGTTTATTCTTACTGATATTTTTTGAGAGTCATGGCGACTTTTTTCGAGTAGCTTTCCCCGTTCGAACCCCAGCGAGTCTGAGCAGCGGGGCAGCCGTCTGATTCAGAAGACGGCGTTCCTTGTCACACCGCTGTCGGTGCTCTACGTCGAGGACGGCAGAGCCCCACGAGTGCGACAAGGACGACAGAGCGATATCCTCGGCATCAGTACAGGACGGGACGGGACGTACCTGCGGCGGGCGTGGGGGTGGCGCACGGCGTGACGCAGGGCGTGAGGTGTCCCGACGAGCTCGGTCTGGGCGAGGTGTGCGCGTGGCCGTGGCTCAGCGAGTGCCCCAGCGGCTGCAGCGGCAGCACCACGTGGCCCCCGCCGCCCCCGGGACCGCCCCCGGGCCCGCCGCCCCCCGGCCCCGCCGCCCCCGGGCCCGCCGCCGCCCATGCCCGATATCGACAGGATGTGGGGCTGCTGCACGGGCACGGCGACGGGCACGGCGAGCGGCCCGGGGCCGGGGGCGGGCGCGCCCAGCGAGGAGGCGGAGGCGGCGCTGGGGGCGGCGCGCTCGCGCCCGTCCCGCGAGTGGTCCCGCGGCGGCGAGATGGGCTCGCTCTTGATGCGCAGCGGCAGCGGCGGCGGCGTGCTGCTGGACACGGCCACCTGGGGGACGCTGCTGGGCGCCCGCGAGAAAAGGAAACGTCATCAGTCGCTCCTGGGGGAAATATAAGCCCACGCTCACGTGGATGTCGTTTTTATCCCGCCTGATTTTTCGCAAATTCTTTTGTGAAAATTAGGTGAGTAAAAGTATAGTACATCCTCAAGTTAAAAAGGTTATCTTTTTCCCAGTATTTTTTTAAAATTAATTTAAATTTAAAGAAGCACGCGGGAGTGTGTACCTGCAGTGCGAGTGCTGGTGCGCCCAGCCCAGGCCGCTGCCGAGGCCGCCGCCGAGGACGAGGTCGGAGCTGACGCTGAAGTCCTGCGCGCCGAACGAGCCCAGCGAGGTCCCGTAGCCCGCCAGGCCGGAGATGGAGGGCGTCTGCAAGTGGTGCGCCGCCGCCCGGTGGGGACCGGGGGGCACGGCCATCAGTGAGGACGCGGCCGGGCCCGGCTGCGAGGGGCTGTGGGCGCCGTGCGCGCCGTGCGCGCCGTGGGACCCGTAGTGCAGGCCGCGGGTCAGGCGCTGCCCGGGGCACACACACACACACCATGCACAGCCGTGTTAGTCAGGTTAGTCGGACACGGCGCGCAGCGCCAAGAAGCGAGAGTTATGGGGGACAGAGCGACAAGAGAGGGGGACGACAACAAGAAAAAAATATAAATACTGCATCAAAAAAGGGAAGGGAGATTAAGCGGTCACCATCCCCCCACTCCTCTCTTCCGTAACATTGACCTTGTACCGAGGGGGAAACAACTCTTAATTTTGATGTAAAAGTTTTATGGTGAATTTTTAAGATTTTTTTGGGTTGAATTTTTATGAATCTTTTGGAATTTTTGCTTGAGATTTGCGTTTTTTTTCTAAATATTTGTGAATTTTCGTGAATATTCCTGATTCTTACTGAATAGTTTTGGATTTTTATGAGTTCACCTAGAATTTTTCCGAATTTCGTTGATTTTTGTCAAGTTTTTCTGAATTTTTCTTAATCACGAATAGCATCCAAAAAAATGCAGGGTTCTTTGATTTGACGTGTCCTTGCCCGAGCCTCGTTCAGCAAAGCGCCGAGTGGTGGGAGGCTCAGATTGGCGGGGACGGCTCCCCACCCCTCCCCTTCTCACACATTGAGAACGAGCCAGTTTACGACGAGTTGCATTATTTTGTATTAAGATGCGGCCTTGTAAAATTGGGCTCAGCCGAGATGACCGGGAAACAGCATTCCGCACGATGCTCCCCAAATCAAGTTATTTCTGTTTTGTTAGTAATCACTCAAGGATCTGCGCTAATTTCATTTTTGTAAGTATCTACGAATGTATGCAGAAAAATTACTAGATCCATTGTTAGTTATTCTGTACATTATCGTGTGTAAGTAACAGAGAAAAAGAGACATTGACAAAAGCGTAAACAGGAAGTACAGCGTGACGGAGGAACAATTTTTTTTTGGCATGGTTGTTATTATAAAGTTAAAGTAGCAGGAATACTGACAAACAAGGGTAAAAATTTAATACCAGCTAAGGGGAAGGGGACAATAAACGCAAAAATGTTTTGCTGTGCAATGCAAGCAACACACGGAGAAAAAAATGTGACAAGTCCTCGAGTTTAATGCGTTCAAAAAAGGCCCTGCTAAGTGCCAACGCCTTTGCAGTGACAATCATTTATTTCTATCTTCAAAAGGTTTCGTCAAGTCTCGCTTGTTTATTTTTTTTTTCTTTTTTCCCCGTTTTCTAGACCACACGAAGGCCGTTCGGCTGACTCACCTCGTCGAACAGCCTGTCCCCGTTGGAGTGGCAGGAGTCGGCGGCCACGTCGTCGGCCTCGTGCGAGAGCGGGTGCGCGCCGCCCTGGCTGGGGATGAGGACCCGGAGGCTCCGGGGCGAGTGCCTCCCGGAGCCGCCCTTGCCCGGACCCGGCGAGGCGCCCGGAGGCGGCGGGGACTCCCCCAGCGGACTCGACGAGTTGGGGTAGCCGTTGCTCATCTCCAGCATTCCCCCCGAGGCGTACACTGCGCAGAGAAAACATTAGGTTAGGTTAGAAAATTGCAGTTCACGGCAAGAACAATAATGTCAGAATTTTTGAGGAAAAGGGGAAAACTTTGAGAAACTCCCCGATTTTGAGGAGGACTCCTCACTCATTGAGGATATTTCCTCACTTTAAAAATTGAGGAGGAATTCCCTCAAGTTTTGAGAGCACTTCCTTAAAATTCCTCCTTCTCAAAGTTTTCACTTGAAAAAAAAAATAAACAGACTTATTGTCTGCACCGTGTACATTTCCCGGCAAAAACTCTTCATAATATTCACAACACTAAAACATTGGCCCTTTCCTGAAAAAAATAATTCAAATTTTCGGCTTAGTTTAATTGCCTGAAAATTTAAATTCTTTCTAGGTGAAGATCAAAAGTCAGCAAGCAATTATCCCGCAAGGAAAAAACAAATTATCATTCCAGAAGAGTAATACCGAAACTTTGGCATAAATAGCCTGCTAGGCAGTTTTCGTGTTTTTTCCAGTCCCCCTCGCGACTCACCCGACTCGTTTTCGGACGACGAGGGCCTCGGACTGACGGTGTGCGCCATCTGCGGGCTGGCCTGCAGCAGCCCCGCCTCGCCGTAGCTCACCGGGACGGACACGGGCAGCGAGTAGCTGGACTGCGCCATGGGGCCCTGCGGCAGGGTGCAAACATTAGCACACAACGAAAAACAAAAAAATTATAACAATAATTAAATTGGAGTGGGGAAAAACAACAACTAAATTTACTTTTTGAGTCGTCACAGTTTAAAAACAAATCTTGCAACGAATTTAACGCATAAAAAGGGCGCATTTATAGAGAAGGTCCCCTCGGGATTAGCCTACCCGGCGCCTTCCGGAGAACGGATAGGCAAACCCGCGCATACTGTTCCATGAAACAACTCCGGCTGTACTCCACACTCCACGTACACGCTAAAAACGATGTCTGTTTTTTTTTTAGGAAAAAGGGAAAACTTTGAGGACCTTTCATACTTTGAGGAAAACTCCTAAGATTTTGAGGAAGTCTCCTAAAAATTTGCGGGGGTTTCCCTTATTTTTTGAGGAGTCTTCCACAAAATCTGAGGGGTTTCCCTCAAATAACGGAAGTTCCTCAAAGTTTTCCCTTTTTCCTAAAACAGACATTGTTTATACCGTGTAGTCCAGCTGTACTCCACGTACTCCAGCTGCATACTCCTGTGTTTCCTGGAGAGCCGGTGAGTTGCCGTCCCCTAGCGACACCCTTTTAGCGTCCCCGACACGTAACGCACTTTTCCCATTTCCTCATCCGAGCTCCCCGTTACGCGGGCGTGAGGGGAGTGTGGAGGGGTCGAGGCGCGCGGCCCGGTTTACACAACACAATACATCCCGCTCACCCTGGATCCTCCGTTGAGCTGACTCCGTTGCATCATCATCTGGAATTCCTCGTCAATCTTGGAGTACTTGGCCTCGGTGCGCGGCGTGAGCGTGTACTCCGAGTCCGCCTCGGGACTGTCCGGGCTGCACGCGCCATTCTTGTGCTCCTTCTTGTTCAGCGCCTGCAACGGAAGCGACGAGCTGTGAGGTGGAGAGAGAGAGAGAGAGAGAGAGAGAGAGAGAGAGAGAGAGAGAGAGAGAGAGAGAGAGAGAGAGAGAGAGAGAGAGAGAGAGAGAGAGAGAGAGAGAGAGAGAGAGAGAGAGAGGCGGAGGCCGCAGTACGCACTGGAGAGAAAAGAGGTTTCGGCAATACCCTTAATGACCAGCCGAGAAGATTGCCTCAGTATTCGATCATAGGCAAACAATCAACTTTCTAAAATAAAGTTAAAAGAAGGGAAAAACAAAGAAAAAAGATTAATTTGATGCATAAACATGCAAAAAAATAAAAGAATAAATCAGTTGCACGGGAGAGAGTGCTTGGTGCAGCTGCGAGCAATAATGTGCTTGTTTGTGGATAATATTTCCCAGATAAAACAACTGAAAAGCAGTAAATTTCTCCATAACAAAAAATATTGAAAGCTTGAGATGTTCGGGCGTGATTCTCCAGTTCTCCCTTAAATCGCGGAAATGCCCCATTGAACCCTCCACTCGTTTTGAATGTCTCCAGTTTCCGAGGGGTCCATCACCTGGTTCAGGAGCGTACACAAGATTACCGATTACCAGTGATTACCAACAGTTTTCGGTGCCATTTGCAAAAAAACTTAGAAATTTGTGTAATTTTTTGCACATTTTAATAAGGAAAAGCCCTAAACAGCATGAAAAACTAAGTAAAGAGGAATTTTTGGCATGCGATTACCAGTTATTTCGGACAAAGTGTACACAAGATTACCAGAGTGGTGGACCCCTCGCCAGTTTCCCGGCCCAGCTGCACACCCCACTCCCCACTCACCTCGATGATGTTCTTGTTGGTGAGCGACTCGTGCGGCTCGTTGTACTCGGTGTACTTGAGCAGCACCTTGTCCATGTCGGTGGAGGCGTACTGGTACAGCTTGTTGGACGAGCTGAAGATGATGAGGGCGATCTCGCAGTCGCACAGCACGCTCAGCTCGTAGGCCTTCTTCATGACGCCGAACTTGCGCTTGTTGAAGGTCACCTGCCGGTTCCGCTCGTCCGTGATCCGCGAGATCTGGATCTTTTTCCGACCCATGGTGGCGCAGCTGGCGCAGCAGCCTCCGGGCGCGCGGGACGGGCGTCGTGGTTGAGATCAGAGTCGGCTGAAAGGAGGGGAAAAAAAGGAACAATGGTAAATAATTGATTTTTGTTTCGAAATTGAAAGTAAAGTTTGTTGGCGAGGGATCGCAGGACAATGGAACATCCCCATCTAGAAGTATAGTACACACAAGAAAGCAGTTTCTCGATGCAAGAACAAAATAACCTGAAAATAATTGAGGTGTTGTGCACTTGCGTTGAGGAGAATTTCACTTGATGTGAGAGAAAAAGGACTAAAGGGACTTCGATCGAAGTGCAGGATACACTTGGTGCAAGTACCGATTGCTCTCGGATTCCAGTGCCTTCGGCAATGGGATCAAGGGTATTTCTCAACGCAAGTGCACATAAATCTCAATGATTTTGAGATGATTTTGCTCTTGCATCGAGAGTCGACTTTTCTGAGTGTATGGCTACATTCAAGCGAACGGTTACGCCTTCGTTTTCCGTTGAAATCCTTACATAATAACATAGGCGGCAACATTCAGAATCACGCGTCAGATTACTGTGAGATCGATTTTCCGTTATCGACGTTTGCACAGAAACGTACTTGGCTATGTTCAAACGGGACACTTAGTGGTAAGGCTAGGCTAGGTGTACCGCTAGATAGACTTTGGGTTGGCAGAGGCACCGTTCCTGCTGGCGAAAGCAAAAGACTCGCACAAGCTGTACGTCGGAGGAAGTTATTACTCGTCCGTACGTTGAACTTCTACCTCCACCTCCAACATGAAGGTCACACAGTGGTGGCCCAGGGCAGAACCTCTGCGTGGTAAGCGGCTCCGGCGGGCGCAAGGTCACACCCCGGCCCCGGCCCGGCTCCTGCCCGGAGCGGCCCGCCCGGAGCCCCGGAGCCCCCGGGCCCGTGCCCGCCGCACACCGGCCCGGCCGGCACGGGCCTGCCTGCCTGCCTGCCTGACCCATTTCTGCCATCGACCGCTGATGGAGCGTCACCGCTCCGGCCGTCCACGGGGCAGAACGGGGCGGGGCGGGGCGGGGCTGGGCGGGGCGGGGCGGGGCGGGGCGGGGCGGGGCGGGGCGGGGCGGGGCGGGGCGGGGCACCGCGCGCGCGCCGCGCCGCCTGCGCACGACAGCGGACTGACGGACACTACGCCTCCACCACATCCCGCATTCTTACCAGGAGGTTCCTCCCACGTGTTTGGCTCCCTGCGCGGCATTTTCCACGACGAGTCCAGGAATTTTTACCACGAAATTCGTATAGAGGCCAGAACGAGGGGTACCTCACCTTCTCCAATCAGTGTACACCGTAAGCTCCAATCATTTTCGAATCACTTTCCAGTCACATAATTTTTCGACAAAAATCTATTTTCGGCACCTTAAAATTGCAAAATATCGAATTGCTGCCAAAAAATGTTTGCTTTCTTTAAAGTTTGGACAAATTTTCCGTCCAATCACAAAACAACCCTCCAATCAGTGTACACCCATTTTAAGAGTGAGGTACCCCTCGGGCCAGAACTCCTTTACTCGATCAAGTTGGAGAGCGCGAGTGAAAATAATTCGCGCATCCAAAATCATGGGACACATTGGAATGCTTGGACGCCCAGAGTGATGACGCTAGCCCAAAGCGTAAGTAAACTTAAATAAATAAATTAAAAAAAAATACCATACGCTCTTTTAAAAGAAATAAGAAAAATTAAAACCACGAAAAAATTAGAGGAAAGGGTCGAGAAAAAATACGGGAAAAAAGCAAATGATAAAAAAATCAAGGAAAAATCAGCAAAATCGTTGAACGCTTGGATTTGTACCCCTGCTCGCGTTCGCCGCCCCTCCCTCGGGCACGATTGACGTTCAATAGGTTGGCGCCCACACGGGGCGATGCGGGTACCCGACCACAGTGAGCTCAATGCACGTGCCGCCTCCTCCCCCCCCCCTCCCCACCGCCACCCAGACTGCCGCCGTCCAGCGCGGCGCGGGCGGCTCGTAGCGCCCGCCGCAGAGCGGATAGGCAACACGGCCGCGCGCCCGACAGCGCGTTGCCTACCCACCGTGTCCAGCTCCTGCAGACAGCGGCCCGCGACCCCAGGCCCTGGCCTAGTGGATGGTTGGGTGGTTGGCTGGATGGATGGATGGTTGGATGGATGGATGGATGGATGGATGGATAGTTGGATGGATGGATGGATGGATGGATGGTTGGATGGATGGATAGTTGGATGGATGGATGGATGCATGGATAGTTGGATGGATAGTTGGATGGATAGTTGGATGGATGGATGGATGGATGGATGGATGGATGGATGGATGGATGGATGGATGGATGGATGGATGGATGGATGGATGGATGGATGGATGGATTGTTGGATGGATGGATGCATGGATAAAGGTGGTTGCACTCTCATGCAGCCCGGTACCGATTACAGACGCGGCCTCTATCAGCAGCATTGCTGCTCCGTAAAAGCCTTTAAGCTACTGGCAATCTTTGTAATCACACTGTCAGAAATTTCCACGGTAATTAGTACGGTTTTTCCCCGTTAATTTTTTACCTGGTCCGGACCGTTTTTATTGGGTACGGTCCGTCCGTACTACCTATGACCGTATATTTCACATAGGCCTATATTTCAACTTTTTTTCGAAGTTTCAAGAAACTAAAACTACGGAATTGGTCACGGAAAACACCGTGATTTTTCAGATACGGTCGTCCCGTCACCAAACATAACGGTTTTACCGTAGTATATGGGGCATGGGGGTACGGAATTTTTAACAGTGCAGTAATACAGAAATAATAATTATACCTTCTCACATTACGGATGACCTCTGTATTTATCAGTGACAAAAATATTTTTAAAAATGTTATGACCATCACACAAATAACTCATCGGTAATCCTGCTGCACAAAAACGGATAAACACTTATTAGGTGGGAATAAAACAGGAAAAAAATCTAGAGGTCCGCGAAATGTGGATGACTTGGATGGATGGAAAATGTGCCTGGAAGACTGACGGTGACGGTGGTTACGTTTCTCCGCGGGATGATGGTTAAAACCCCAGACCAGTCTGCTAGATCAATAGCATCAACAAAGTGTAGGCCGTCCCAGGGCCCGGCTACCGCATGGCTACCGCTACTGGGCGCCCCCGACCCCATCCCGCAGGCCCGGTGGGCTGGTGTGACGTCGTCAGAAGATGACGTCACGCCGTCTGGCCTTGGGGTTCGAGTACGGGGCAGGGCAGAGTGCGCGGCGGCCGGAATTTTGTTTGAATGTTCGTATTATTTGCGCTGAAAATTGACAATAACTAATAACTAATAGGAAACTAATAGGCAATGAGAGTGCGTGACAGCTGTTGCAGAGGGGGTCCATACAGGCGAACACCCCCGGGGTGAGGCTCGGGTGAGACGCACAAACCGCGCGGTCGAGCACTGTGAAACTAATAGAGTGCTCCAGGTTATATACCAAGGGAGAAAATTCTCTAAAATTCTATAAAAATTCACAGAAATACATGAAAATTCATGTGAAAAGTGCCCAAAGTTCGATAAAAATTCACAAAAAAAAAAAAAGAAAATTCCAGTAAAAATTCTTAAAAATTCGATAAAAATTCACAAAAGTGCACGAAAATTTGCAAAAACTCACAAAATGTGTACACCAAAATTCAGAGTTGTTCTGTCACTTCCAGGTCAACTTAACGCGTGAATTTCCTTTTTTTTTCAACAGTGTATCTGCCGAGGCGTGTGGTGGGGCGTGAGCAGCCGGCCCCCTGGCGCTGCAGCCGAGGAGTGACGGGCACACCAGGCTCACACACACACTCGCACACACACACACACACACACGCGCGGATGACGGGGGAGAGGGCGAGGCAGGCGTGGCGTGCCGTGGCGTGCCGTGGCGGGGCGGGGCGGGGCGGGGCGGGGCGGGGCCAGGGGCCGGCCCTTTGGCACGCGTCCAAGCGAGCAGCGCGAGCTGCCCCAGCGCGCCAGCGGCGCAAGCAGCGCCCCCCAGGGCCGGCAAATGGCTGAGCATCACCGCCGCCCATCTCTCTCTCTCTCTCTCTCTCTCTCTCTCTCTCTCTCTCTCTCTCTCTCTCTCTCTCTCTCTCTCTCTCTCTCTCTCTCTCCTGGCCCGTACCGTTCGTCACCCTTTGCTAATGCGATGCTCACACGGCGCGCGGAGCTCCCACGCCCCGGGCGCGCGCGCGCGCGTACGCTCTGCTCCACTCCACTGGGTGAAGCGCACGGGCCAGTGGTGAGCGCGCGGCGAGGCCGGGGCCGGGGCCGGGCCGGGCGAGGAAGCTGAGGCCCATTTACCATAGAAGAGTCGCGCGGGCAGTGAAAAAAAAAATACGAGGGGTCCTTTACTCGGTTGAGGAGCATACAACATTACCGTTTATTAGTGATAATCAACAATTTTCGGTAGAATTTTTGAATACACATATTGGAGTTTTTCCACCTTCAAATTTTAACGAGGGAAAACCCGACAAATTTTGTAAACAACAGCGTAAGGAAGGAAATTTACAGGCATGATTACCAGTAATGATCGGACAAAGCGCGCACGAGACTGCCAGAGTGGTGAACCCCTCGAAAGAAAAAAAAGTAAGGAAAAAGAATGCATTCGAAGTTGTGCTGCTGTATTATAACTGAAGTCATATCGAATCCTTCACTGTGGAAAATATTTCCGTAGATGTAGATGTACAATATATTTTGTAATTCACTATGCACAAAATATCTCGTACATGTACGACTTTACGCTTCTCGACTTCGTTTGCTCACCAATCGATTCTGAGTCGATACGTATTGTTATAAAAAAAAATACAATTTGAATCGTACTTGTACAAGACCTCTCATGGAAAATTTTCCCGTACCCGGTACAAGAATTTCTCACAGTGTTAGTGGGAAGTTCCAAAACCTTGAACAATCATGACCATGAAGATAATCTGCCCGCCACTTCTTTGGGCAGCGTTAACACTAACGTAGACCAGAGGTAGAGTCTTGGACGGGAGAGAGACAGAAGACGTCGGGTGCGGCCCTTTCTCGCCCCTTCCACCCCTCGCCTGCTTGTAAGAGTGTTCCCGCTAGATTATTCATTATTCCAGTAGTTGACCATATACTTTTGATTCCAGTGGAACACCACACACACACCACACACGTGGCCGCGGGCGGGGGGCGCGGCGGGGCGGGGCGGGGCGGGGCGGGGGCGGGGCGGGGCGGGGCGGGGCGCGCCGAGACCTTGGCCGCCGCCGAGCAGTGCCTCGCCCTGCTGCAGGCCCGCGCCGGCCCGGGTGACCTGACCCCGGCACGGAGGAAGTGCGGCAGGCCGGAGGCCGCGGGGGCGCAGGGGCGGGCCGGGCCGCGGGGGGAGCAGGCAGGTACCGGTGTGGTGGAGGAGGAGGCCGGGCCGCGCGGGGCCGCGCGGGGGTGAGATTAGAAGGCGGGATCGATCCCAAGGAGCAGGTCGGTTGCAGTATGCTCGTGCCGCTGGCTGCCTGTCTCACTCCCCCGCACAACCCCTCTCCCTCTCTCTCTCTCTCTCTCTCTCTCTCTCTCTCTCTCTCTCTCTCTCTCCCTCCCTCCCTCTCTCTCTCTCTCTCTCCCTCCGCCTCGCATTATCAATAATACGCAAGCACAGAGCAAACAACATTTCAGGAATACCGCTTCCTTTGGGTTGCTTACGGCCGCGCGTTGTCCCCGAAATTAGCCGCGCTTGACTTATATGTGCGAGCCGAACTGGATCACCAGTCCGCATTGTAGATAATATCTAATCCAGTACAAAAATTGTTACGAACCAATGGCATTTTTTGTCCACTTTCTTGGCCTGTTACTGGCGATTGATTTGTTTGGAGACACTAACTTTTTTGTATAGCTTTAGAATATCAAAAAACTCAGCTAGTGCTACGCGGAACATTAGACGTTGTCACCAGTAAACTAATCAGTAGTACTGACAATATTATCTCACTCAACAAATAAATAAAGACAAATAAAAGTTTGTCTTTAACGAAGAACATTAGTATAATTACTTCGGAAAGTTGAAATTACCGCTGCGGAGTATGGATTCCTGCAATATTGTCGCGCATTCAAAATGCGCCCGGTGCATCTAACTTTAAAAGGAATTCCAGCCCGCAGGCTGGGCGCTTCGACCCAGCAGCTCAGAGAAAGAAATCAGTTCCCCGGGCCAAAATTTCGGTTAATTTTAAGAAAACAAATATTTTTTGGTCCCTAATGCCGTTGCTTACAGGGTCAAAACCAATTTCCTGTCACCAAATATATTTTGGTCGCTGAAATCAACCCGTTGGTTACAATAATGAAAACAGATCCCACAGGGGTAGAACATCGCACCTTTCCAGGGGGTGCAAGAAAATAATTTCGCGTTTTTAGTTGTTGAAGTTGCAGTAGCTTCTATCTGCGCAAAGTTCCTCAAGAAGTAAGGTGTGAACCTTTCGATCCTTTCGCGGCCATTAATGCCTTTCAAGGCACCAACATGCTTCAGCAATGCGATGTCCAACCATAGTGTATGTGTTTTCCCCCCCTTTTTAGCAGATGATACATCTTAGCAAATATAAAATAAAAAGAAACTAAAGAGAACTGATGTTTCATCGGCTTGTACTCTCGCAATAGTATAGAGCGGGCCGGGTTGTCACAGCGCGCGGCGGCGGTGCGGCGGCGGTGCGGCGGCGTGTGCAGGCCTAGAGAGGGGGAAGCCAGGCGGGCCAGGCGAGGGGGTCGGGAGGGGGAGGTGGGGCCAGCGGGGCCTGTGGGGCCGAGGCAGGGACCAGGCGAGGCTCCAACCCTTGGTATTGTTGCCTTGCGGCGCCCGGCGGCGCCACGCTCGCGGCTCTCCCGAGTGTAACACATTTATAGCAGTATGTGCCAGACTCTGGGTGGGTCGACCCGCCAAACACATGTGTAACGGTGGCTGACTACCGAAACCCCGTTGTAAGTGCAGAAGGCGCTGAAATAAAATTATTCGTACGCACATTTTCGTAACGTCGCCTTAATACACAAAAGTGCAAGACATAATAAGGTGTCAGCTAGCTTTTACTCCCAAGTTCAAAAACCAGCGCGTACCCTGGGTATATTGTACCTAGGGGGGACTGATGGATGGCTCAATGGCTCGAAGTCCGCGAGGCGCAACACAGAAAAAAAAGAAAAAAAAATCCAAAATTAAAATCAGATTTTTTTTTCACATCCCTCAGCGACGCGCCTTGGCGGGGGTTAGGGCCGGCGGCGCGGGTGCGGGGTGGGGCGGGGGTGAGGGTTGGGCGGGTGGGGGTGGGGTGGGGTGGGGCGGGGCGGGGCCAGTCGCCTCGACTAGACCACAGCTCTCCCTGTGCTCCCGCTCTCCAGGCAACCTGTTGCGGCCTTCGGGCGCCACCGGGGCGGGGCGGGGCGGGGCGGGGCGGGGCGGGGCGGGGCGGGCCCTAGTCCCGTGTACAACCCCACTGTGAGCGGGGGTGCGTTTCCACCACCGCGCCCCGCCACTTCACGCTGCGCCACAAGCGCTGCTGCTGCTGTCGAGATTGCTATTTCCATCTCTCGTTATATTCACTTAGATGTTTTCCCATCACGCGCAGTTTCCTGCTTCTCCTCCCACTAAAAATACAGGAGCGCGCGCCACGCAACAGACGGCGGGACACGGGCCGGGGTCCTCCTGGAGACAAGAGTGACTCTCTTCTCCTCTGCCGGGAGCAATATGCGAGGCGCAAAGAGAAGCATACGGAGAAACCGGTGTCTTTGTTTTCAAGGTGCCTCACAAATCCCGTGTATTTTCTCCATAAGAGCATCTTGTTTTTTTTCCAAAACTGCTTGAAAACCATGACGTCGTTTTCTCCGTGCTACCGCAGCTACCACGTGTGGTTGAGCGGGGGACAACAATCAAATCGTGGTTTCGACAACAATGTAATGATTGTGATCACGCATCACGCACTGACGTTTCGATCGTCACAGCCAGAACACTTGAGATGACATTTTTTTTCTTAATTTGTGATTTTGAAAACTGATGAATAATTTACGATCGGAACCGTATATAAGGACAGCGCCATCAAAACCGAGGCGCGTTCTCGGATTCCGAGGTTTTCGTTTACCGTGCGACTCCGTCCTTGTCGCATTCATAGGGCCCTGCCGTACACGGAGAAAACGACGTCTTGGTTTTCAAGCAGATGGAGAAAATACACGGGATTTGTGAGGCACCTTGAAAACCAAGACACCGGTTTCTCCGTGTACCCCACATAGGGCACCTCCACAGGAGCGGCAAGGATGGAATCAGACGGCTGGGCGACGCAGCAGAGCGAGGCGGGGGGAGTCATACATAAGGCAATGTGTGCGCAACGCGTATGCGATATTGTTTGCAGTGTAGTGCATGAGGGGGCTGAACGCGAGTGACGAGAGGCGACACGTCGCCCCCGGAAGGAAGCAGGGAGAATGAGCAGCAGTGCTAGGGGAGAGGGGGAGAGAGGGGGCGAGAGAGAGGAAGAAAAAGAGAGAGTGGGAGAGAGAGAGGGGGCGAGAGCGAGTGCACGCGCTCAGGATTGCCCCCTTCTCAGCACCCCATCCCTCTTCTCTCTCTCTATCTCTCTCTCTCTCTCTCTCTCTCTCTCTCTCTCTCTCTCTCTCTCTCTCTCTCTCTCTCTCTCTCTCTCTCTCTCCCCGCCCAACCAATAAGATGCAGCAGCTGCAGTGCCCCTCAGCAAAGGGTGCTGCGCTCGCTGGCTGCCTGCGGGACCCGCTCCCTAGAGGGGAGAGGTGTGTATGTATGTATGTGTGTGTGTGTGTGTGTGTGTGTGTGTGTGTGTGCATTAGACACTTCCGGTACAGGAGCCCTACCATCCCGAACAGCACGCGTCCTGCCCCCTGCGCCCTGCGCACACCACACGGAGCAGCCTGAGGGGCCCAAGCCCGCCCCGCCCCTCCCCGCCCCGCCCCGCCCCGCCCGGCTGGTCCATCGTTTCGAGTGGGCGGCTCGGCCCCGCCCCGCAGCGGTGGTGACGCAACACGCCCACGTGTCTGCGACACGTGAGGGGGTCCGCGGAGCAGCAGTTTAGCATCGCAGAGATCAATAAAACGGGCCGCTCTCACTGTTAAAACCTTGCGAACAATCTTTGCGAAGAAATTGGATGCTTGGCATCGCGAAGAAAAAATTCGAATCACAAAAGAAAAAAAGTTCGTTTAGTTTGTAATACGAACTTTTACTTCGCAAGGTTTGAACAGTGCTTCTCAGGCCTGTGTCGGACACATAGGGTGTCCTGACCCGTATATACCGCTGGAGGCAGAACAATACTACATGAGGGTCGCCACGACTTACTTTCCTATTATTGATTTTCCTGACATTTTCCCTGGGAGCTGCCAACTCATATATTTCTGTGTCCACCTTCACTTCATATTTGTTGTATTTCTCAAGTATATTTCTTGTATGTTTTGATACCTTTTTTGATAAATTACTTAGTATCCTCATGTATTTCCTTGTATTTTTGTGTATTTCTTGTATTTTCTAAGAAATAAACGCGTATTTCTGTGTTCACGATTTTTTTTTTTGAGTTGACCGCCCCTTGACATTTGCTTTCCTGACCATGTCCTGACGAAATTCGTGATTGTTTTTCCTGACGTGACTCTCGAGGGCCATCTACTGAAAACTTGAGGGACGCGGAGTCGGCACGTTCCTCTCGCAACTGTACACGAAGCTGATTTTCCTCACTCTTTTCCTTTCAACATCCTGACATTTTACTAATTTACCTGAAAAAAATCGTATAAATTTTCTGTTTTCTGTTACACGTGCCACTTGACTGCTCCGAAACACTTTACTGGACGCAAGTTCTACACTTGAGTCAGCTGAGTGAGAAAATCTGGCAATGACTACAATATGGTGAGACGTTCTATACATTCCATGACTTTTTCCCATCGGGCTTTTATCGAAAGCAAGTACGACCCTGTTGAAAATTCGTCACGTGGTCAACGGAATTCCACCTTTTCCTTGAAATAAAATAAATACATTTCCGCTTATTTTCCAGGGCGTGGAAGCTATACCGGCTGCCCCTGGCCTCGCGCCGGTCCCATCTCCACACCCAAACAAGTCAAAGGGATAACGCGGAGGAATTCAGTTGTGGGAGAGGGAAGGAGTGAGAGATCGAGAGAGAGAATGAGCGATCGAGAGAGAGAGAGAGAGAGAGAGAGAGAGAGAGAGAGAGAGAGGGAGGGAGGGAGGGAGGGAGAGAGAGAGAGAGAGAGAGAGAGAGAGAGAGAGAGAGAGAGAGAGAGAGAGTAAGGGGACGAGGAGGAGGATGTTCCCCGGGATGTTCTCATTGCTTTTTCATCCACCTCGCCCCACACTCTTCTTGCCTCGATTCCTTCTCATTTTTTTTCTCAGTGTACTTTTTGTTATTCCCTCCTACCGCTACTGCTGCGCTGCTACACGCCGTGGGATCCCAAAGTCTTAGCTACCCCCTCCCTCCCGTTCCCCCTCCCCCCTACCCCCCCCCCCCCCCCCCCCCCCTCCAGCTCCCCCCAACCCCGCGTACCATCTTCTCCCACGTTAGCAGCAGGCCGTACCCATCCTGAGGCTGCTGCGGGGTCATCGCCCCGAGGGCGCCCCGCCCCGCCCCGCCCCGCCCGAGGTGCTGCGAGAGCCGCTGCCTGCCTGCCTGCATGCCTGCCTGCCGCTCTCTGACGCCCCCCTACGGGAAGGGTTCGACTAACTCTTTGAGCGGACAGGCTAACCGACCGCGGCGGAAATCGCTCGCGCGACTGTACACAGGAAAAGTCCGGAAACGACGCCTATTGTTGCGCCGTTTTACAGCACGACTTGCGCGCTTTGCTCTGAGAAAAGACTTTTGTAATTCTTAACCACCGTATTTACAGTTTAGTCAATGTAATACTGATATAGTCTGTAAAAAAAAATACGCAAAAATTTCGTTGTCTGTTTTTAAATAAACATACATCGGAAATCCAATTTTGCTTTCTGCAGGACAGTTACTTTCCTACCCTGGGGTCGGGAGGTTGTAGGCCAAAGGTCGAGCGAAACATTCAAACCTGTACGTCTTTTGCATACACGTCAACTTTCTTTTCAAAAGATTGGATCTAAAGAATTTGGTTGTCTCGCGAAGAAACTCATCCGTAGGCAGGAATCCAGGAATAGCACAGGTGTCCAAACGGTTCTTTTAAACAAGAAAGTCATAACGAACAATTTGAAATAGAATCTAAAAGCCGTGTACTCTTATTAAGAACATTGGATATAAACCCAACAGTTGACTGCAAACTGTGCCAATATTAAAAATATAAAAAAAAGAAGAAAAAACGAGAGAAAAAAACACGTTTATTCCTACATGGAGAGAGAAGTCTACAAAAATGATGACCAACCAATGCTTGAATGAAAAAGTGAAAGAGTTTGTGTGTATGGATGTGAGTGTGTATGTGTGTGTGAGAGAGAGAGAGGCGGGAAGGGAGAAAGCGAGCGAGAGAGCGCCTGCTGTTGTGGGATTCCAGATGCCATCTCTCTCTCTCTCTCTCTCTCTCTCTCTCTCTCTCTCTCTCTCTCTCTCTCTCTCTCTCTCTCCATGGCCTCAGTCACAACTCGGGTGCATTTACATGGCAATAGGGCCCCGGGGGCCTTAGGCCGGGACCTCAGGGAGGGCCCCAGGGAGGTCGCCGGCCTGCGCGGGTCCGGCATGCCGGGCTCCTGCAGCTCCTGCAGCCCTCCAAGTTGATCCTGGCGACATCCACAGCCACGCGCCCCGGGGGACCACTCCACCGAACACACATGTTTGCTGCTCGCGCCCGCCAAGTGCGTTAAGGAAATAAACACGGAAAACGGAGAGAGCGAGAGAGTGTACCACTGTCCTTGATTACGACACGTGCGAGATAATTTCAGATAATTTCACTGTAAAAACGTACGACAGTTTTTCGACGCTAGGTTCCGATTTGTTCACAGCGCCTTCTAAACACCTGAAAAACCAAGCGCAGTGATCATTTTCTGTTTAAGAGGCGTCATCGTCATTTGGATACATTCAGACTCAAAACAAATTTTAGAACAGCCGAATTCTTATCACGAGAGACGTTTGAAAATTGTCTTTGAACAAAACCGAACTCGGGTGGCGGCGAAAAACCAAATTTTGAAAGGCTGCCGCCAGATCAATGAAACCTTTAAACCCTTTAAAGAGTTGACATAACTTGCCACTTATAATTGTCTGTAACGTAAGTGACATCAGAGATGCGCGTGCTACAGCCAGCCGAGTTGCTAGTACAACGAGTGTAACTCTGTGCATAATGAAACCTGTCAGCCCTTTAAAGGGTTGACACAACTTGCAACTTTACTGTTCACTGTTAAAAGCTTACGGTGGATTTCACCGTAAGTTACAGTGAAACCTGCACCACTGTAGCTTACGGCGATTTTCCCAGTAAGCTACGGCGGCTGGCACTGTAAGCTACGGTGAATCAGGGAAGTCACTGTAACTTGCAGCGATATTCACCGCAGCTTACGGTGCCATTCACCGTAGCTTACGGTGAAATTACCCGAAAGCTACAGTGCTACAGGATTCGCTGTAACTTACGGTGAAATTCACCGTAAGCTTTTTACAGTGATTAGGCGTCTATCACTTAAATTACATCAGAGATGCGCCTCTTACATCAGAGATGCGCCTATTACATCCGGTCGAGTTGTGAGTACAACAAGAGTAACTCCGTGAAGGGCACGGTTGAGGGGAGAGCCCCACCGACGGGACCCCCGGCGGGGACGGCCCCAGCACGCCGCGACGTTAGGGGGCCTGCCACGCGATCCAGCAGAGCGCGAGGGGCGGGGTAGGGCGGGGCGGGTGACACCAGATGTTTTCGGGGCTACGTGCCCCCGCTACGCCCCGCCCTTGAACTAACTCTCCTTCCCACCCGCTCTACCCCACCCAGCCCGCCGCCCTGCCAACGCTTCGGCACACATACCCCACCCACCACACCCCGCCGCGAACCGCCCCGCCGTCCACGCGCGACCACGGTCACCGCGAGGGGCTCAGTGCGACGGACAGTCTGTGTGTCTGTCCGCTTGTCACGGCGTCTGTCTGTCTGTCTGTTGCTGTCCGGGCCAGTCGCACCGGTGAGCAGGGCCGTCCGTACAGCGGAGGACGCTCTCACTATACGGAAAAACAACGGTATGTGATATGTTCTATTCCAGAGGGTGCTAAACCCTTTTCAGGATTGCTAAAGTGTATATTTTTTAAGTTTTCCTTTTTAGCAGATGATACGAATGTATCAGACTGCTTGTTTGGTTATTTTTTTTATTTTTCAAAATATTTTCTTCATGAGAAAACCAATGACATTTTAGGATACATATTATCGCATCCCTCGCAAAACATGCCTACATGTGATAGGGTTCTGATAAGCGGTCAGAAAATTAAAAAGCAAGTAAAAAGAGTAGGAAAAATGCAATTAATTACAGAACGCCAACATTTAGCGTTCAAAGACGCCAGTATTTGGCGTTCGAGAAGAAACGCCAACCAGTTTACAGAGTGGGTTGTGGCCCTTCTACAGAAAAGCAATCTATCCGGTACGCGGAGCGCGCAGAGCCGCGAAAGGGCAGCCGACTCGGCAGCACTGCGTGCACAGAAATACTTGGACCAAAAGACAGAGAAATACAACGAAATACAGAGAAATTCTTCAAAATACACATTACAAATCAACACATTCAAAGGCGTGCGACATTCACTCACACACCTGGGTTCCGTGCGTGCAGACGACAGCTGTAGGGCAGGGCCAGGGCAACGCACCATCAAGAGCCCATTCACTATAAAGAAGGCTGAGAAATCAATCGCCCATTCGTATCGAATGGACGCGTATGCGTGTGTGCGTCTTCGATTAAGTGGGAGTCAGAAAAGTGGACAGCGCGTGGCCGGCCGAGATGAGGGGATGGGGTCACTATGGACAGGGGCAGGAGGGGGAGGAGGAGTAGGGGGGAGGAGGAGGGGGGAGGGGAGAGGGGAGGAGAATGGGAGGAGGAGGGGGAGGGGAAGGGGAGGGGGAGGAAGGGGAACCACTCAAGACCGGCTTTCGCACGGCTCGATTTACGTTACATGACACAAGAAATTCGACTGCAAGAGCACTTCACGAATAGCGCTAGGAAAAAAATATGTTATTGTCTCATACCCTTAAGCGTACGCACACGTCTTGTTTTTGCAGTTTACCAGAAAGTGGGGAAGTTGGAAGCTATGGCGCTGCAGCCGAGCAGGCAGGCAGGGCTGAGGCGGGCGCGGTGCATGTCGTTCAGCTAAAGACGGGTTCGGCCCGATACGATCGACCCCCGTCACCTTCAGCTGCTCGGCTGCGTTCCGTTCCGCCCCCCTACCGCCCTCCTCTGGAGTAGCAGCACCAGCAGCATTCAGCGAGACGGACGCTGATGAAGATCGGCACGCGGCGCGGTGTGACGGCCCAGCGTAACGGCCCGCGTGACGGGTCACAACGTGACGGGTCACAATAACGTGACGGCCGGTGCGCGCTGCTGAGCGACACGCCACCACCGCAGAGGGCGTAAATTATGATCAAGAAGTCCGCGAGCCGCGAGCGGCTCAACTATGGATATCAAAGCTCAGCACGGCTCAGCACCGTGACTGCAGTCAGTAGTGTTTCCAAATCGGTCGGATACTGGCTGTACCCGACTGTCGTCTCTCTCTCTCTCTCTCTCTCTCTCTCTCTCTCTCTCTCTCTCTCTCTCTCTCTCTCTCTCTCTCACACACACATAACACGCATGAGGGTGAGAGAGACGGAAGACAGTCGGGTACAGCCAATATCCGACCGATTGCAAACATTATAGACTGGCGCGCCGCTGTAGGGGGTCAACGGCTTCGTCAAGCACGCCAAATTTCTGTCGTTTTCCACGGGAAAGTACGAACAAACTAGTACGACGGACTGCATCCGTACGTAAGTTTTTTCTGCACCATTTTACGGAGATTTTTCGTACACACACATACATACATACATACATACATACATACATACATACATACATACGGACATTAAATTAAAAACTTTGGTCATCGCTTGTAAAGTGTATCGGCAGCGGACAATGTACGGGAAATCTCTATACCTTTCCGTATAAGGGTATACAGAAAAAGCACGGAGGCTCCGGATATATACTACACTTATATTTACTTATAAGAAATTGACCAGACTTTCTACAAATAAATAAATTTAAAAAAATAAACTACTCCTGAAAAAGAGCGATATTCACTCGGATGTCCAATGTCCAGTGCGGATACGCGCGTCCCCCTCGCAGTGCTGCGCCTTGGGGTGGGTCGCGACCGAGCGGCCGGGCCGGGCGGGGCGGGGCAGCGAGGGTAGTTATTTTCGGGTACCGGTGTGTGGTCCGACACGGAAACTCCCGATTTGGAACAGACGCGTTTAGGAAGAGTGAAAGGCAACGCGAACGCGACGATAATGGTTAGTTACGTGAAAAGGGGGGTGGGGTGGCAAGTTGCCACCACGCTGTGATAAGTATCTTCCGAGGGGTACACGATTACCGATCACCAGTAATTGCCAACCTTTTTTTCTTTTTCTTTTTTTCTTCTTTTCTTTTGTCTTTTGTAAAATTTTGAAGTTAGTTTGAGATTGATGTAATTTTTTTTTGCACATATTATTGCGGGAAAACCCAAAACATCACGAAAAACAATAACGAAAAGGGGCAAATTTGCGGGGATGATTACAAGTAAATATCGGACAAGTGTATACAAGATTAGCAGAGTGGTAGACCCCTCGGTATCTTCATAGGTTTACAGCTTACTTCCTAACTTGCGGGTCACAATAGACGACAGCAAACTAAAACAGCAGTCGTAAATTGACAAATTTTCTCGATAGCAAATTTTGCAAAACGATTTTTAAATCATTCAGTGTAATTTTCATAATGCAATTTTTTCACCCTTTGATATTTTCCGAAGGCATAAAAGGGCTATTTATTCAAAATTAATGTTATCCATGATTTTCGGCGATATTTATGGACTCGCCCGGCCCCATGACTCCCATACTCCAGCCAGTGTGCACAAGATGCCCGCCAGTGATTGCCTGGGCCGGGCCCCTTCAGTAAGCCGCCCACAAGCGGCGTATCGCCAAGCTCTTCCCTGAAATCTCCCCCAGACTCAACAGAGATGCCCAACGGGGGCGACCCCGCCGCCCCGCCCCGCCCTGCCCCGCCCCGCCCCGCCGGGGCCAAGACTCAATCCGATCGCGTTCGGCCGCCGGAACCCCTACCCCGCGGCGGCATCCGGCCCGGAGCCGATTACAACCTCAGCGTCATCCGCACGGGTGACAAGTGGGTGACGTCATCCGGGGTGGAAGACCTACCGAGCCCTGCCCCAAGCCTGCGTTATATCGCCGAGTCCTAGTGCAGCGATGAAAGAACGCTGAGAAAAATATTCGCAAGGGTTACGGGAAAATTTTCCATGATAAATGTCGTAAGGTTACAACATCCAGTTCTATGGTTACGATATATATTTTTTTTTACACCGCGTGTCGACTTTAGTTTTTTTTGACGAATAAGCATGAGCTGGCGTAAATTTATGACCGCGCTCGTAAATTTTAGTCAGAATCACATATTACGAAAAGAGTCGTATGAATTTACGAAGTTTTTTTTTTTTTTCATAGCGTATGGGCAGAAATTCCCAAGAGTACAGATCTACTGTGTGAGGCAGACGAGTACCTCTGCCTGCTTTTTAAAAAAATGTAGGGTGGATTTAGACTGCTGTCGCCAGTCGCCGTTTTTCATTTGTTTTGACCGAATAGCGGCCTCTGATTGGTCCATAAGCTGAAAACAAATGAAAAACGGCGACTGGCGACAGCAGTCTAAATCCACCAATAGTATTATTGGTACATGTACGACATATTTTGTAACACAAACACAAATACAGTTTCTATGGCGCCTTTAATTTTGCGAGCAGGTGTCCACCGGTGCGAAGCAGTGCTGCCAGACAGTTCGGCAAAAAACCGCCCAATATACTTGTGCGTAACAGGACTGTATCTCTGCCGGCCTACTGGGCTGGTAGGCAGGAGGAGATACCGCCACCTAAACATACGTATATTGCGTTTTTTTTTCTTACTTACTTGCTTACGAACTTTTCTGGCAACACTGGTGCGAAGCCTATATGCATATGCCGCCGAACATCAAACACGCGATCAGACCTTTCTCTCACTTCAAGCTGAACTTGGTAAGGCGCCCCGAGTGCTTAACACCAGACCGTAGCGCCGCCCCGGCCCCGCCCCGCCCGGCGCGAGAACAACAAACCGGACAGAACTTATAAGTAAAACAAAACAGTGATAGACCAGGGGAGCACAGGCCGCGCCGGACTCCCTCACCCCCATCACCCCCTTGGTCAGGGCCGCGCGTCCAGCCCCTCCGCTCGAAAACCGCACTGCCCCCCCGTTGCCGCCGATAAACGCTTGCTTATACAATTTTCATGACCCGTTCTTCTTAGCTTGTCCTCCTCTAAGCTCCAAGACAGTCGAGTGTCGAGTCCTCGACCCCAGCAGCATGGGTCTCGGTCTAGAAACATTAAGGTTTCACGCGTCTTACGCTGGACTACGTAAGTTATGCACAAATTTGTACCGCGAGCATCACAAGAAGCACAACACGGCGGTGTTGCGGGTCTGCCTAACCCGCACGGTACCTGCTCGAGCCAGCCCGGATGCCGATACTGATTGCGTCCTGCCCCCAGATTCAGAGGATCGTTATGCAGTGCTCTCTCTCACTCACTCACTCCTCGTGGCCGAGACCCATGCGTGTGACAAGGACGGCGATACGCTCTTCTGAATCTGACGGCTGTCTGTTTCACTCTGTGGCTACGAAGGAGCTATTTACCGCGAGCACGGCGTCAAAATGTGCTGAGAAAAGGCGATCACTTATTCCCAGCAGCCCTCGCCTTCTTGAAATTGACACACGGACGTGTTTCCATCCATACGCGATCATTGGGGTTTACCACCGCCCGCACTCACACACTCCCACGCACACACATGCGCGCACACACACACACACACACACACGTACGCGCGCGCGCAGGCGGGCGATTGGGCGCACGCGCGTGAACGCGCTCTCGAGCAGGGGTGGGTGAAAACCGTCGAAGCAGCACAAAATCATGACGGTGCTTTGAGGTGACACGGCGGGGCGGGGCCGGGCCGGGCCGGGCGGCAGAGGGGCCCTGTGTCCACCTCATTCAAACACGGTTCCGCGCCAGCGCGCTATCTCTCTCGGGAGAGTGAGTGAGAGAGCGAGCGGCGCGAGGAGAGAAAGGGTGAGAGTGAGAGCAAATGAGAATGAGCGGTTGAGGGGAAAAATGTAGGGGGGGAGAGAGGGAGGGTGGGAGAGGGAGGGAGAGAGAGGTGGAGGGAGAGAGAGAGAGAGAGAGAGAGAGAGAGAGAGAGAGAGAGAGAGAGAGAGAGAGAGAGAGAGAGAGAGAGAGAGAGAGAGAGAGAGGTATTCGTGCAAGAATTCTTCCTCGCAGAGCGTCGCAGAGCTAGTCATAATTAGTCTTACAATCGTCTGATTGGAAGTGGTGATGAGTTTTATAGAAAGATCTCCTTCGGGCTTCGTACGGACCATCACTCCTCCAACCGTGCCTCCATGCAGTCAGCAGCTGTCTGCCCCCGTACCCACCGCCCGGCCACGGTGGACAATAACAGACAGGGAGAGGCGGCCAACACTGTTAAAAATTCCGTACCCCCAAGGCCCATGTGAAATATACGGTCATAGGTAGTACGGACGAACCGTACTCAATAAAAACGGTCCGGACCAGGTAAAAAATTAACGGGGAAAACCGTACTAATTACCGTGGAAATTTCTGACAGTGAAGGACCGCCTCCTATGTATCAGACGGTTTCGAGAGACGAACTAGGACTTAACTTTCTGGTAACATTTACGCGCAATTAATGGATAATTTTGGGGGTAAAACAACAGGAAAACTTTACGGAACGACGGGACCCGCACCCCCTCCCCCTCCCGCCCCCTGCTTCTGATGAGCAGTAGCAGCAGCAGCAGCAGCTGCAGCAGCAGCAGTAGCAGCAGCCAGCGCGCTCGCCGGGGGAAATCCCGCCCGCGGTCCGCCGCCCTCGCGCTTCCTCGCGCGGGCTGCCCTCGCGGCCCCCGCAGCCACCAAAGACACCGCAGGCCCAGCGGCCCCAGCAGCGAGGGGCGGGGAGGGGGGGGGGAACCATACAAAATGTGTACAGTATTTTTTTTTAACTGTTTATTTTTTGGATTGTTTAGATTTTTTTTGTTTATCTTTTGCTTTTTAAAGAAAAAAAATGAAATTTTCTGAAACTTTTATTCCCTATTTTCGACTTTTTTTCATTTGTTTTCCGCTTTTTTGTTTATTTTTTCTCTTGTTTGGATCTTTTTTTTTAACATTTATCTTGATTTATTTTAATTTTATTTTTTGTTTTTTAAACCGTACAATGATTTTGACCTCAATTCCCCCTCGGCTGTCAGCCCGGGTGGGCCCCCGCGGTCACCCCGCCGCGCAGCTCCTCGATCGCCCCCGACGGCCGCAGCAGGCTGATTCAGAAGATCCTGCTCCTCGTCCTGTCTCTCTCGCACTCAAGGGGTGCGCCGCCGTTTAGGTGCGCGCGCGAGAGAGACAGAACGACGAAAGCGCTCTTTCGAGTCACTCACTCACCTTGGCTGAGGCGCCCTCGCTGGCCTGCTGGTCCCCGGGCCGCGCACGCCGCCGCCCACGCAGCTCGGCATTTAGTCCACAGGGGAGGGAAGTCCACGACCAGCACCGGGTAACCACCACTGGCCACACACACACGCACACACACACACACAGACGCGGGCGGGCGCGCGCGCGGGGGCGCACAGACAGCGCGGGTGGACGCCGGGGCCGGGGCGGTGCGGACGCCGGGGCGCGGTGCGCGGACTCGCTACAAGGCCCCCACGCTGCTGCACGCCGGGCGGTACGTCAGGCACGTTGCCGTCAGCCGGGCCGAATGGCTCGCCTGGCCTCGGAGCGCGCGGGCCGGGGCGGGCACGCTCGCCGGCTGGCGCTGCTGCTGCTAGCGGGGCTGCGGGGGCCTCGGGGAGAACCCCTGTGGAGGGCCGGCGGCGGCGGCCCACCGGAGCGGGGGGTAGGAGGGCGTCAACCAACCCCGCCGCCGCCGCCAACAGCAGAGCGTGTTGTCGTCCGGAGGCGGCGGCGTGTGGAGAGCGCAGGGCAGAAAGGAGAGAGAGGGAGAGGGTAAGTGGGGGAGAGCGGGTGTGGTTTTATTATGAGCTAGAAAAGGAAAAAAAAAGATAAAAACACTCCGAGGTTTAAAGGACACTAGTTAGCAGCGCACGACGCGGTGAATATAAATCATTCAGCCCTGGAGGACTTTGCTTTCAACCCCCCCCCCCCCCCTTTTCCAAAGGTTTCTAGGTTTGACTGAAGGCTTTGTTGCTCTATCTGTGAGACACAGAAGCTCATGGAAAAAAAAATATTTTGCCGTTGTTCGGAAAGGTTTGCCCCACTCCAAGCTTTGAATAATTTCTCGCACAACTAGTGAGGGGAAAAAAAAGAATCTCTTTTTATCTGCAGGCGAGCGACACTTTAGAACTTCATTTATCAGTCCGTGAAAAAAGTACAGAAAAAAAAGCATCAACAACGAAATGGCAGTATTCTCTATTTAGTTTGCGGGGAGTGACTTTCCACACGTCACGAGTCCGGAAAGGGTACGAAGTGTTGTGGATTGTGGAGCTGTCATTACAGTGCGGTCACCGCAAGACAACTCGCTCCCAGACTGGCCTATCCGGTGGGGTGGGTCGGCGCGGGGCGTAAGTGCAACCGCTACTTCACCACGGTGTGCGACCCCCTCCCCGTGACATGACCACAGGGCAGGGCGGGGCGGGGCGGGGCGGGGCCGGCAGGGTCGTTCGCCACCACAACGGTAGGCCAAGGCGAGATGTAAACAGAACGCCCACCGTTGCGGCGCGCACTTTTAAATAAATCCCAACCCGAAATAATTCGCTTCAAAATAAACCCGCGCTGCGACCGTTTGGTGCGTGGCGTGGCGGGGTGGGGCGGGGTGGGGCGGGGCGGGGTGGGGCGTGGCGGGGCGAGGCGGGGGGAGGGCTTCCCCAAGCGGAAGACGAGCTGCCGCCGCGGGCCCCGCGGACGGACAGACGCGCGGCCGTCGAAGCCAACTGTCATCAGGAGTGTTGTGGCTCACATTTGAATGAAGTGGTGAGTAAAGAGTTGAGCGCTTCTCTATGCTTTTAGACAAAAAAAAAAAAAAATACTTTCTTCTGTAACAACGAAAGACAGGTTAAGTTGGACAATAAGCCCTAGGGGCAACCAGCTCACGTGTCTCTGCGTGTGCTCTTATTTTGTATTTGTTGTATTTCTTTTGTTCTTTTCGATATTTTTCTTGTATATTTTTGATAAGTATTTCGATTACTTACTTAGTATTCCCAGATGTATCCTTGTTTTTTTAGTGTCTTTTTTTTTCTTTCAAAGAAATAACATGTGTATTTCTGTGTTTACGATTTATTCGAGTTTGCTTGCCCCTTGAATGAGCATGATGGTCCAAAACAGTCCAACACTGCTTTTAATGACTCATACCAATTTCAAATGTGCTTTTTTTCAGACAGACAGTCATTTCAGCCATGCTTGGCACTACAGTATACTTCGGCTTCGATCATCGAAATTTGGTCGTATTATTGCTGTCTTTTGACCAAACCATGAGCCAACTGCACATTTTTTTTTGCCCCACCTCTTCATTATTCCGGAAGCAGTAAAAACCCGTTTTCGTGTACGTGAGTGGCAATTGAACTTTTCGATTTCACAGGACTCGCTGGAGAAACTTAGGTCTGACTTAGCACCTTTCCAGGAATGTTCAAAATGTTTCACAGCTTAAAGCGTGCGCAAGGGCGTGTCGTCAAGAAACCCCGCGACAAGAGTGCTGACATGACTGACGCGAGGATTAATTTCTCTGCAAAAAGGCATTACATCTTCAACACCTTTAAAAGGTGTGACGACGTTTTTTTTTCCCTCCCCATAGCGACTGCGCCGTCGAGGTCGCGACACACTGTATCGGGTATTCTCGTCCAGGCATCGCCTCCAGTATGGATGAGGCCGGCGAGGCAACTCAAGCCGCTGCCCCATTCTCCAGCAGCAGTGACGGCCGGACGGCCACCAGGCTGATTCCTAAGATCGCTCTTGCGACCCCATCCTTGTCGCACTCATGGGGACTAGCCATCCCCAACATAGGCCACTGCGAGAGGTGCGACAAGGACGGAGGTAAGAGAGCGATCTTCGGAATCAGCCTGCAGGCTCCAGCACGCCGCATGGCTACAAATACATCCCCGCCGCGGCCGAGGACAGCAGTGCAGCTGCGCTGACCCAGATTAAATTTAAATGATTTGCTAGACATCGAGCTAGAAAGAGAGTCCCCCGCCCCCCCTATCACTGAAAATCTACGAGTCATAATTCTCGCCCCTATCACTGTAAATCTGAGAGTCATGTTTCTGACTGAAATTGAGCGAGGCATATAACATCGCCCTAAAGGAGTGAGGAAATTCTATATCGCTCATTTGGAGTGATAATTAAGCCTCACTCAAATCGAGCGAGATCATTAGATATAGCTCGTTTTGAGTCATAGAAGCGACTCAAAAGGAGTGATATTTAATAATATGATTCCCCAGGAGTGGCAAAATTTGGGTCAACAATCTCGCTCTACTGAGAGCGAGATTTCTCACTCCTCGATTTACAGTGATACGAGTGAGAATTTGAGGGCAATTTTATTACTCTCTGGAGAGTAAGAATTTTTTTTCTCGCCCTTTATGAGAAAGAATTTTGAGACCTCGCCCAAATAAAGTGAGAATTCGTGCTCAAATTAAGTGAGGTTGAAAAAATCCTTACTCAAATAGAGCGAGGCTCAAAAATATCTAGCTCGAAATGAGTGAGGTTAAAAATTCTCACTCTAATTTAGTATAAATAAGTGTCCTCTCCCATTTTGGGTGAGAAATTGGATTCCAGGGTTTGCAGTGACATGTCTCGATTTCTCGTGAGCCATCGTCTTAATCCAAATTTGTTTGCCAAGCCGGAGCCCGCGACCACCGGAACTGACTACACATTGACTCTCTTCAGATCTGAAGGACGCGCCTCTCCATCGAGTGCGTCAGGCATCACTCGCAAAAACAACGTCATGTAACGCGTACGCCTTGTGTCTGGGGCGATTTTCCAGCCCCCCGTCGCTCGCCGCGGACATAGGTATAGGGCAGGGGAGGACAGGGGAGGGGAGGGCAGGGGAGGGGAGGGCAGGGGAGGGCAGGGGAGGGGAGGGCAGGGGAGGGCAGGTGAGGGGAGGGCAGGGGAGGGCAGGGGAGGGCAGGGGAGGACAGGGGAGGGGAGGGCAGGGGAGGGGAGGGCAGGGGAGGGGAGGTGAGGGGAGGGCAGGGGAGGGCAGGACACGGCAGAGGCGTGATCTGCTGGAGGTAACGAGCCCTGCTGACGTCACGAACACAACGGTATCTGGGACGGCGCGCTAATGTTTAAACGCTGCCGCGCCGCGGAGTATAGGGGAAGCTTGTCGTGGGCAGGCGGGGAGTTTGAATTAACAAGGAAATCAACCACACACACACGCGCGTGCAGGGGGGCACTGCGCGGTGACTCCGCTATGCACCCTCCACCACCAGCGGCACCAGGACGCAGGCAGGCAGGCAGGCGGGCGGGGCGCGCGCGCAGCGTTGCCTAGCGCTACTCTGACGTCACGCCGTTTACCTTGAGGGCGAGTGGGGCCCGGCCCGCCACGCCACCCCGCAGGGGGCGCAGCACACCGTGGCGCCCAGCCCAGCGCGGCCCCGCCCCGCCCCGCCCCGCCACGCCCGAGGGGGAAACAACTATCAGTTTTAATGTGCAAATTTTGTGGTTTCTCAGGTGAACTTTTGTGAAAATTAATTGAATTTTAGCTTGAATTGTACCCAAATTTTTGTGAATTATCGTGAATTTTTGAGTGTTTTTTTTTCTAATGTTTATTAGTTTTTAGCAGATGATACCTTTACTTTCAAAACAGTACAAGACACTAAGGTGAAGGTGTCAGCTAGCTTTCGAGTCCAGAAACCAATCGCGTAACCTTACAATAATATAGCGCGGCGCTGCCAGGGGGGCTGGTGGTTGAGTGAATGGCTGTCTGGCGCGCAGTCCGCGCGGAACAATGACATGTCCTCCCCGCGCACAGCGTCGTGTAACACTAACAGCTCCTCTTCAATTTCTTTGATTTTTTTTTTTTATTTTTTTTTATTTTTTTTTTTGAAATACGAGGTGTACAATAATTTCGCAGTTGTTTCACCCTCCCTCATCCACGCCGGACCGACTCCCCGCGTAACAGCGAGCACCGCGTAAAAGGAACACCTGCCGCGGCCCCGCCAGCGGCCAGGCTGTCGCTGCTGGGTACGCCGCCGCCGCCAACGCGGGTGCCGCTGGAGTAGGAGGGGGGTGGGGGAGGGGGAGCAAGGGGGGATGGGTGGGGGTTGAAAAACGAGCGAAGGGGTCACTGCCATCCGACACACTGAAAAATAAAGTTAGGTCTAGGAGAAAATATTTCACAAAGTGGTAGAGTGTTGAAAATTACCACATTACATAACAAACACTTCGTAAATGGACGTAGATTAAAAATTGCAAGCAAGAATGGGCTGTCTTAAATTTTCTTTACTTTTAGTAGATAGTCACTGAAAATGGAGGAGTCGACTTTGCCGCTCTTGGGAGAGCGACTTTTATGTATCAAATTTTTATGCTCCTTGGGGATCAACATCGCTCTACTAGAGTCACTTCGATGACTCTTTTTGAGTCACGTCATCAAACGCAAGATCAAATAACGTCACCTTACTGGAGCGATTTCAAAATACCGGAAAAGACTCGATTTGAGTCGTTTTAGCAAACGACACTATTACTGAGTGAAGAAAAAATGCTTCGTTCATAACGGGCGAGAAATGTGACTATTATACATTTCCAGTGGTGGCAATTTACAAAAATTGCATCGTTTAGTCTACAAATATATTTTTACCAATGCAAGGGATCCACAAACTTGTCAAGTACCCGTTGAGCACTCCCGTGGTACTCTCGCAAACCCGCAGGGTACTTCACGAACCCTCCCCAAGTGGAATGTAGCTGCTTCGTAAACTTCCGCATAACAGGATTGTTTTCACTAACAGTGTAGTTCTTTCCTTCATGTTTCGCATTCGCACACCCCGCCCCGCGAGCACGCTGATGCACACCTCGCCGTGCCCGCCTGCTCGCCTCGTGACGTCATAGGGCTGTCGCGTGCTGCTGCTGCCCGGACACCCCCCGGACACCCCCTCCTCCCCTCTCACTTCTCTCTCTCCCCCTTGAGCTTGAGTGGGGCAGAAAATTCCGACCCCCCTACCCCAACCCCCTCCAACAGATATCCTCTCTCCTTCCTCCCGCGGGGCTACCTGGAGGGGGCGGACAGCCCTTGGACACCCTCTCCCTCTATCCCCGCGGCGCGGGACAACCCCCGGACATCCCCTACAGGTCTGCTGGCGGCGTATGGCGCATTCCGATCGTGACAAGAGCAGACCAGCCTCGCCTCACCACCGCGCGCAGGCGAGTGACGTCACACCGTGCATTAGGGGGGCTGCCTGTCGTGATTGTGCCGATTGTGCGTGGGGGAGAGAGAGGGGGGGAGAGGGAGAGAGAGAGAGAGAGAGAGAGAGAGAGAGAGAGATGAGAGAGATGAGAGAGAGAGAGAGAGAGAACGCGCTCAGTAATTCTGACGTCCTGATGGGACGCTCTCAACGCAGTGTGCATACATCCCACATCTCCTCTTGCATGAAGGCATCGCAGTGCGTGCACTATTGGAGATATAAGAGTGCGAATGTTGCATGAGTGAGTTTATTCCTTCACTTGTAGGTGTGTGAAAAAAAATTTAACACAATGGCACCGCACTGAGAAATAAAAAAGGATTCGTAAATTTACGACTTATTTCGTAATTTGTGATATACGACACGGAGTTGTAAATTTACGAGCGCAGTCGTAAATTCACGACAGTGAATTCTTACTCGTCAACAAAAACCAAGTCGACACATGGTGTAAAAAAACTTATCGTAACAATACAACTGGAAATTTGTAACTTTACGACATCATGGAAAATTTTCCCGTAACCCTTACGAATATTTTTGTCAGGGAGAAAAGAAGTAATTCTCATTCGCGCGGCACTCGAAAAAGAGCAAATTTGTATTCACGCGCTTGAATTACACACACACACACACACACACACACACACACACACACACACACACACACAAACACACACAGGCCAGGCATCATCGCAGATTACTGTCACTTGCAAAAGCTTGCACATAAAAACTACGTAAACCTTCAATGAATCGCCTGCCCCTAGAGAGCAAAGTACCTCAAGCGGGAGAACTCGACGTGACCGTTCAACACCGTACACCAGAGCCCTGAGCGACCAGCCTGCCCGATCAATACCAGCCGCACTGCTAGCGGTACAATTATGTACCTAAGATAATAAACTGTGAGCATGAAAAAGCTCCCGTCCAATAATTACGTGAAAATTTGACTTTATTATGAAAGAAAATTTACGAAAACCATGAGAAAAAATAAATAAAAATACTGAGCAGATTGCTATCATATTTCTCGTTGCCTCGTTGCAAATAATATCTGGAAATCCTGGTACACGAATGTAAGTCACTTGTAGGTGTGCGAACGATCATTCATACACTTGCAATTAAGGAAAGGAAACAGCCATGCCTTGCATGTGTGCGGAAGCGTCATAGGCACAGACTGTGAAGGGAAAAAAAAGGAAATAACCTTGGGATTTATCAAAAGCGCTTGTCGTTAAAAATATTGTTAACCTCTTCTGGGATTTCACAACGCATTCTCAGTTTTACCAAACCAAACGTGCAGATATAATGAATCGTTTGAAAATCCCGACAAACCTTTTAAAATTGCACCCTCAAGTAAAAGTTATCCATACATTAAAAAAAAATAAAACTGGATTACGACAATCTGCATAGTGCAAGTCTGTCCATATGTTACGTACCAAAAGGACAGCGCGGGCCCTCAGTGGTGTTGAGCTTGGCCGGCCTCATCAGCAGGTGCCCCGCCCCGCCCCGCCAGCACGATACAGCCGGCTAGGGCCCCGCTTCACTGGGCTGGAATGTCTAGCCAGGTCCGACCAATAACGCCCCTGAGCAAACTGTCCGCTGGTCCGACACACGCCCCGCGGCTGGTTCGCGGAGCCCCAGCAGCGGGGGGGGTCCTGAGGGACACAAAACGATAGGGGGAGGAGGGGGGGGGGGGTCAGTCAGTGCACTGCACGAGGAGGCCCCCGCGGGGTTCTGTACCGTGCAGATTATTGGCGGCGTCGTATCGCGGCTTACCTCCCCCCCCCCCCAACCCGAGGGAGGGACAAGCAGGAAAATGACATTGACATTTGGTGGTGAAGCCGTGCGAAGGGAAACTAAAGCGCAAAGGAGCTAGGTCTGCGCACACCTCTTATCTGGCACCTTTTTAAAGCAGTGGGGACATCCGTCACAAAAGGCCGTGTCATGGGCAAAAGACCATTCAAATGTAAACGGGTTGAGATATAAGATACAGCTTGACGTGCTTCACAACAGAAGGTACTGTTGCCCCTCGCCCCCCTCTCTCTCCCACCTAACGCCTACAACCCCCCCCCCCCCCCTTTCCCCCTCCACCACGCCCTCTATCGAGCTGGAAGGAAATTTGCACATTTAAAGAACGAGTAACTAAAAATTGGGCGCTTATAACTTCGCAGCTTTCTGAAATTTCTTATGAAAATTTTTCTATAAACGCTGTGAGCCCCAGTGAAGCAAGCAAGACCTACAGATTAAAATATCCTTATTATTGAAGATTTTATCGACATTAAAGATGATTTGGGAATCCATTCTAAGCTTTCAGCAAATTTTCCGTCACTGACAGGTGTCCACTCCGCAGGGATATGTTAACATTCTCGCCCACGTGAGTTACGCATTATCACAGGTCCTGAACCAAGACCTTGGATAAATGAGAAACAGTTCATTTTTTTTCTAGCGAACCTCCTCCACCTTCCAGGGCCATCTTTTCTTTATTTTTTTTACGCAAGCGAGACACTGTTATTCAATTACTATGACGTCACATTCTTTTTCATGTGAAAACTTTCATATTCCTTTCAATATTAATGTCACATTCTTTTGAATGTGACAATAAAATTTAGTCCGCATATTCTGGCCCATTCACGTTGAAAATAATGTGACATTACATTTTAAACAATGTGACACTTTTCACATGAAAAAGAACGTGACGTAGTAATTGAATAACAGTGGAGTATTGTGCCACACCTCGACGGCCCAAGGTTGGAGCAGGACAGGGCGTTTCGGGAAACTAGACTGGGAGTGAGTGCATCCGTACAAGGTTGGGACACGACCCTACTGTTGACTGCTGTTATTTTACAAGTCAGTCAGGAAGACAGAACGGGGCTCCGTCCGCGCGCTGCTGTTGTGCGAGGACTGTATAGGGAGGGGGAGAGGGGGGGGGGGGGGTAGCTGACGTCCACAGAGTTCCCAATAACTCCTTCCTTTGTCGCAAATAATTGACACACGAGTCCCCCGGCCGCTCCCGCGGCCTCCGGGCCGAAATTCGATATCGTAACACCGGGGGAACTCTTCTCGCCTTACCGCGAGGGGAAGGATGAATAAATAAATGACAGAAACAAGTGTGGATACGCATTACGCGTGGGGTGGGGTTGGGGTCTCTGAGCGTTAAGGAACTCTGCAAGAGTGAGACACGTGTGTAGAGCACACCCGGATTCATAACCTACAAAGTTTTAGCTTTTAAAACTAAATTTGAACTGACTTGATCAAATAATTTGATAGAGTTGTCCAAATTTGTATTAGTCCGGAAATTTTGAGTTATTAACGAGGGTAGTAAAACTAAATAGTCGGTTTCCGTTGGGCTTATGTGCGTTCAAGGTGAAATAATGAAGCGTCGCCAATAGGGAAAAGTGTCGTGTTAATTTCGGAAACACGCGCATAAAAATATGTTTTACGAGGCCAAACAATCGATGAATGAGGCATTTAGCCGATACGAGAAGGGGAAGCAGAATACGTGGAGCCAAACAAACCTTCAACCGCGTTAACCGTTCTGGGTTTTAGCAAACAAATTCATTGCACAGTGGAAGGTTCGATTGGCTACACTGCTTCTTCTTCCTGCTGATTTCGTATCGGCTACTAAACACCTGACTAATTGGCAAACAAACACAAAAGGACTAAAACTATAAATAATAAAACAGGTTGAAGCTATTTAAATCCCATTATTCCAGAAGCAGAGGCAGCAGCAGCAGCCCCCGGTCCAACCCCGGAACCGGAAATAGATCCCCGCCCACGTGGCGGGAGGTATTGTGAGGTGGAGCCAGGACAATACCGTAAGTCCACGGGCGCCGTCTACGACACTCCAGGGCTGCATGAGAACAGTTCAGTTAGCACGCGTATGAGCTGCTGATGGGAAACGTATAACAGAGAGCACTATGCAAGCAGTCTCACATTTGTAGGAGTGCACACAGAGTACAACGTTTTGGACTTCGACTTTTTTTTATTATTTTTTATTTTTTGACTGAAAGTTTCTGTCACTTTTTGATAAATTTTAATCTACTACCCCAATTTTTGAATTTTCAAAATTTAATTCCTTTATTTTAAAATTTATTTATTTTCTCTCTTTTTATCGGATTTTTTTTTTATCTTTCTTCTTGTAAAAAAAATATTGTGAATGATTTTTAGGGGGCCGTGCAATGACTTTTCGGAGTGACTTCCCCCTCGGATCCGGCGGCCAGGCTGTTCTAGCACCTCCGCGTCCTGCTCAACGGGGTCCTGGGCGGCGGCGGCGGCGCAGTCGTGTGAGGACGCCACCCCTCCCGTCTCGCCGCACCACCAGGGCGCGGGGCGGGGCGGGGCGGGGCGGGGCGGGGCGGGGCGGGGCGGGGCGGGGCGGGGCGGGGGAGACCACCGCGGCACCTAAATATAGCCCGGAGCACAGGGGCGCATCAGCGGGGCGAGACGCGGGCTGGCCGCTGGCCAGGCGCAGCAGCGCCGCGGTCCCGCCCCGCCCCGCCCCGCCCCGCCCCGCCTCGCCTCGCCTCGCCTCGCCCCGCCCCGCCCCGCCCCGCCCCGCCCCGCCCCGCCCCGGCCCGGCTCGCAGCGCAGTGCTCCGCGCATCTTCTGGCCGACAGGAGGGCTGATCACTGCTGCCGCATGAGACATCCAAATCCAGCAGGTCGAGTAATAACTACTCACGCATGGATTGCAGAATGGCTGGCTACAACGTCGGGCTATACGCGCTTAAAATCACGAAATTTAATGGCGTGATAAAAATTGCGCGGTACGGTTTACGGTCCCGCTTATACCCTGTGAAAAATTGTCGTAGGTTTACGGGAAAATTTTCCACGAAGTAGAGTTGTAAAATTACGATCACTTATCGTAAAACTACAAGCAGTGCCTATCGACTTCAAATTCAATTACAAGCAATAATGGGCTGTCGTAAACTTACAACATTTTTCGTAAGTCGTAATTTACAAAATAAATCGTCAATCTACGAACATATTTTTCACAGTGTACGGCAACACACCGCGTCAATGTACACACACAACGGTGATGCCACTCCTCGCTTCCGCACGGGGGTGGTGGCGTGACCAGTGACCACATGCTGGTCATGCTGCACCAAAAATGAGCTCAAATCCACGACCGTTTGCGTATTCTTTCATTAGGGCTCCCGTAGCTCGGCCCTCCCCACGCGATAGGCTCGCAGAGAGCGCCGAGTGCTGCGACCGCCCCGCCCCGCCCCGCCCCGCCCCGCCCCGCCCCGCCCCGCCCCGCCCCGCCCCGCCCCGCCCCGCCCCGCCCCGCCCCGGCCCAGCGCAGGCCAGCCCGGCCCAACCAGCCAAACTCAATACAATTTTCTGTCGGCGAGAGGAGCCAAGTGGATTGGACCAGGGCAGAGATTGGGCCGAGGACCGGGCCCCGTCCCGGGTCCGCACGTCGGGGCGGGGCGCCGCCGGGGCGCCGCCGGGGCGGACATCCACGTGACATTTTCTGAAAAATATTTTCCTGCGCGCATCACACACCCTGCACCGTGGTACAAAGAAGGGGTGGCGAAACGAAAGGGTTCTTATTCTAGCAAATCGTCAACGCGTAGAAATATTATAGTCTTCCTTCCTCGCACTGTGAAATGCTACTCTCTTTTTGCCCCGCGCTGCCGATTTGCTAGCAGAGAACTGTTTTGCAAGCGTAGCAAAATGTTGACCGCCCGTAGTGTCAAATATTTTTGGTTCGGTACACGATCTACGATTCCCTGGAATGTCGCCTTCCAGTCCAAAAGGCCTCTTCCATTAATTCTTTATTTCCTGGGTGAGCCTTCTCCCCGAACGTCTTGTCACGGCCCCCATGCCGCCTGGTGGGCTCGGTCCTATAACAACTCTGATTACTCTCGAAATAAATTAAAACAGTGAATTAACAGCAAATTTGTTGTTGAACTTTTTCTCTAACTCGAGCTGTTTCAGAGCATACACTTGTGATTAAACATCGAATGTTGCTATTTGCAACTGACAACAACCTAAGCTTATCAAGCGCAAACTAGGTCGCACTGTCAGAAAAATCGTACCAAAGTACACAAAAGGTACGATAATTTTCTGGTCAAGTCCTTGCCTGCTCTGAGTGTACTTGGCTAGTACGGTCTTTTGAGGTACGAAGTACACCAGATTTATCTTAAGATTACTGTACTTCGTACCTCAAAAGACCGTACTAGCAAAGTACAACCAGAGCAGGCAAGGACTTGACCAGTAAATGATCGTACCTTAACGTGCTTTTTTCTGACAGTGCGTCTGATGCCAACAAAAGTTGTCCAGTAACAACAAAAATGTTGTCCACTTACAAGACAATTGTAAAGTCCAGGAACAACAGATTTCTCTGACTTGAAAACAACCATTACAGTTCATCGACGATTTTGTCGTAATTGAACAGCACCGCTATCTATCAACTTACACAAAAACATTAAGTTGTCTTTCAACAGGCATTTTTTCCCCTTCCCTTTTTGTTGCAGTGCACGCGCGTGACGGGGCGCTGCCGGAGGAGCTCATCACTGACGTCAGTCCAGAGAGTGTCACATTGCCACGCTACTTACGCAACGAGGCTCCTGCTTATTGTTGTTCGCGGGACTGTCAGTACAGGGCGGCTCGCGCTGCCGACACGCAGGCCCTCCTATACTGTGTGTCCGCAGCTCAGTGCGTAAAACAAGCAGACAGATTCCACACCGAAATCGAGACAGGTTCGATATATCGCTGGAAACAACTACCTTTCATGGGGTGCTAAACCCCCATTGTAGGGATGCTAAAGTGTAGATTTTCTTTTAAATATTTTCTTTGAGAGCAAACCAATGACATTTTAGGATACACTACCGCATTCCCCGCAATATTCCGCGTCAGAAGAGCATACATGTGTAAGGGCTCTGATAAACGGCCAGCAAATGACAAGCGAGTAGGTTTAAACAAAATGTGATTAATTATTTATGCCGTTTTAGAACAGAACCCCCGTCACACAAAGAAAAAAAAAGAAAAAATCGGAAATTTACGAATATATCCTTTTTTTCTTTTTTTTTTTTTACAGTGGAACCAATTTTGATTTTCCCCCGCTCGCACGGCTCGGCCTGACCCAACCCTACTGCTGCTCTCCTGTGAGCTTGGGGTGCTGGGCCACGAGGCGGGGCGGGGGCGCGGGGGTGGCAGGGGCAACAGGTGTCACAGCCCCACCCCCGCGCGCGCACAGGACAGGCTCTCCCTGCGGCCTGCTGCCCGCTCCTGCAGGAATCCTGCTGTCTCCTCCTCTGCTGTGTCCGCTTCGCTGCACTCGCAGGCAGCAGCGGCCGCGGTCACTACCCCATTGAGGTCGGGGCGCGGGTCAGCGCCGGGCGGGGCGGGGTGGAACCCCCGCCTGAGGGCCGCGCAGGCAGGACCGCGCCACTCGAAGGGCCCCGCCCCCCCCCCCCCCGGGCGCCCCCGCTACCCCCCCTCCGCACGCGTGCGGACCACGGTATCCGACACCTTAAATGGTAGCACGTGGGGCCTGCGCCAGCAGCGCCCACCCCCGGTGCCCCGGGACCCCGCGGGGGCCCCCACCACGGCGGCCACGCCCCCTCCTCCCCACCAGGACGCCGCCGTAGAGACCTCCACCGCCAGCAGCAGCAGCAGCAGCAGCAGCAGCCGCCGCCGTTCCACCATGCACCCAGAAAAATGAACACAAGTTGTCGAAACCATCGGAGGTTTGGCGAGGGGATAACCACTGATCTAACTAAGGTTGAGACTGGATTGTGCGTTGGTGGCCGACCGCAAAAACACTGTAAAAAATAATGTTGTTGGTTAACAACATATTGTTGTTAATTTTTTAACTGACTGTTATTGTTAATTAACAACACTGGTTGTTGGGTAACTGCAATGTTTGTTTGAGAAAAAATGAAAACAACTATTTTAAATAGTTCTGCGACTCTAAACATCTAATGTATACCTTGAGAAAAATATTTACCCTTCAACGATACTTGTTGTTACATAGTTAACATTGTTGTTTTTCAACAATAAACGTCACTTAAAAAATTAACAACAAAGTCACTGTTTTCCAACAACCTTTTTTTTTACAGTGAGCCCTTTACCCCATCGGGGGTCACTTCAAAAAACCATTGTACGGCTCCCGAAACAACATTTTAAGTATCAAAACCAATATTAAATAAAAAAGAGTCAAAAATAAAATCAAGAAGAAAGTTAGAGAAAAATCCGAAAAAATGAAAAAAAGACAGAATACAAATGAAAAAAGACTGAAATAATGCGAGGAAGCAAAATTATAGAAATTTTCATTATTCTCTTGAAAAATCCTAACAGTAAATCTAAACATTTATTTTAATTTTTAAAGGGTCATAAAAGTTAAGTGCACACATTTTGCATGCGTGATTCCCCCCCCCCCCCCTTACCTTTGCCACAACCATAAGCATTCACATGCATCTCTCTGATATTTCTCGCCGTGTCCTGCTCTCCTAGCACCTCAACAACTGCACACGCTGCACACGCGCTGGCAGGCAGGCAGGCACGCAGCCGCTAGAGGCACGCGGACTCTGTGAGAAATTCTTGTACTGGGTACGGGAAAATTTTCCATGAGAGGTCTTGTACAATTACAATTCATATTGTAAATTTTTATTACCAACTCAGAATCGATTGGTGAGCAACGAAGTCGGAAAGCGTGCAGTCGTAGATTTACGCGATATAGTGAATTACAAAATATATTGTACATGTACGGGAATACTTTCCACAGTGGAGCAGGAGGGCTGTGGGCGCGGCATGCCACCCGTGCGCGAGTAGGGGCTGGGTCCAGCCCCGCGGGGGCATCACGGCACATGCTGTGTGTCATGTCGAGTTCAGATATCCACTCCAGAAGAGCGCAAAAATTAACACCAGATTAACAAAGTTCAATGGCACGTCAAAATTATGTTTTTCTCATACTACTTTTTCTTGCTTCGCTTCACGTTTGGTCCCGTTGAGCGTGTGCGCACGTGGCCAGCCTCGCGCTGCCGGGCCGCGTGCGGAGCAAGATGGGGGTGATGGGGAGCCAGATAGGCGATAGTAGAGCACGGGACAACCCCAACCCCTAATCCTCACGACATCCACGAACGCATTCTGTTGCACAAAATGAAATCATATGTCATCGAATACTTTTTCCTTTTGCATCAACATCAACACGAGTGACCTCAAACAAACTACGCGAGATTTGTCGTCACCATCAACACCCGCGATACCCACGGATAACTAGCGATGCGTGTGGTAAAATGAACACGTTCGAGAGAGAGAGAGAGAGAGAGAGAGAGAGAGAGAGCGTTATCGAACCGACAAAAACAATACTGCTGTTGCGCCTGAACGCGAAGCGAGTTAACAACGCGAAACACAGAGCGAGGGGAGAAGGGAGTCCGTCGCAGACCTCCAGGTGGCGACGGCTGGGGACAGCTGCCCGTAGCCCGCCCCGTCCCACCCCGCCCCGCCCCACCCTCCCGCCAGCCTTATTCACAAAAGGCAGGGGCGAGGGGCGGCCTGGCGTTCTTCGGTGTGGTAGAGATGTCCTTCAAGAGGAAAAGGCGTCATTCTGAACCGATCACGCCCTCCATTCACCATGCCAGCACCATGCCTTCGACGACGCAACTGGTGGGTACAACGCGCCAAACCCTTAGGACAAGAGGAAGTCCGCAGAGGCATTCGGGATCTCCGTGACAGCCCCCTCCTCGCAGGCACCTCGAGCACCCAGGGGTTGATTGGAATCCTTTATTGGAGTAGCGTGGACAACTTGGTGCACTTAGTACACACTGACGCAAGGGGTGGATGACTCGAAGTTCACTCTGCAAATCTAAGTGTGATACTACATGTCAGTTTAAACTGCGAAACTTTAGTTTCGCAGTTACAACTGCAAAACTCCCGAGTTCGTCAGTTTAAACTGCAGAACTCCCGAGTTCGTCAGTTTAAACCATGGAACTGTTTTGCTGTTTAAACTGACGAATTCGGGAGTTTTGCAGTTTAAACTGACGAACTCGGGAGTTCTGCAGTTTAAACTGACGAACTCGGGAGTTTTGCAGTTGTAACTGCGAAACTAAAGTTTCGCAGTTTAAACTGACATGTAGTATCACACTTAGATTTGCAGAGCAGATGTTGTGCTTCGACGAGGAAACAACGGTAGCACATGCTACCTTTTAAAAGACGCAATTCAGGGCAAAGACATCACATATCACGCATTTTTTCCCCGAGAAGTATAATCCGGTTTTAAAATGAAGCTTACACTGTAAAAATTTGTCGAAAAAAAAAACGAAAAAAAAACAAATATTACAGGTTTCTCTGTTAAATCGGTGAACAGATTTTTCCTGTAGTTTGATGAAACATTTTGTGAATTAACAAGAAAAATCGCGAAACAACAGATAAAATTTGTAAACTTACGGAATTCTTTTGTAAAGTTACGGAATAATTTTGTAAAGTTACAGAGTTTTTTTTTTAAAATGAACACGAATTAAAAGTAAATTCACAGTCAGGTCGTTTAACAAAATTCACAGATATTACCTGTTAATTTACGACTTGTTTTTTTTTACAGTGTAGTATCAGATGAGATTAGGATTAGATTAGAAAAGTGTTGCAGCCATAAGTGCTTCGGTTTGTGCCATAAAATTAAAGAATGATAGTTCTTTTCGTTGAGCACGTATTCTACCCCAAGTGCGATCGCGTGCGGTTCTGGTACAGTGCTCCTCTTTAGGCTGTGGACCGCACACGAAGGATCCGGGTGGACCACAGACGAAGCGTACCTTTCAAAGCGTTAGACTTGACAGTGCCGCCCGCGCCGCCACCCGCGCACATAACCTCGCAGAGCACCGCGGCGGGCCGGCCGGCGGAACACCTTGAGGGTGGTAGAGGTTGGCAGCGCCGAACACGACAAGCGCGGCTGCCAACGCAACGCAACGCACCACATCAACAACAACAGCACTACTCCACTTCACTGCCCTACTCCGAGCGGCGGTCCGCGTCGTACACGAAGCAGGACTCCAACGCCTGCTGGATACAATCAACTTCCAGTTCCAGAACCCTCAGGGAGACCGCGGTGCTTAATGCGACAAGCACGGCTGCCAACGCAACGCACCACAACAACAGCAACACTACTCCACTTCACTGCCCTACTCCGAGCGGCGGTCCGCGTCGTACACGAAGCAGGACTCCAACGCCTGCTGGATACAATCAACTTCCAGTTCCAGAACCCTCAGGGAGACCGCGGTGCTTAATGCGACAAGCACGGCTGCCAACGCAACGCACCACAACAACAGCAACACTACTCCACTTCACTGCCCTACTCCGAGCCGCAGTCCGCGTCGTACACGAAGGACGCACCAACAACGCCTGCTGGACGAAATCAACTTCCAGTTCCAGAACCCTCGGGAAGCCTCGGTGCGGGAATGCGACGAGGGTAGCGGCTCCTCTGTTGGAATCCACACCGCACCGACCGAGCGGCGCGGGGGGCCGGCGGGCGGCTCCGGCATGGGCCGCCCCGCCCCGCCCCGCCGCGCACCGGGGCGTTCCCAGTGGCGTTCCACAGGGGTGGGGCACCGAGGGGGCAGCGAGCGGCTCGAGGGGCAGACGACGACTGGCCCACAGAGCCGCACCGGCCGCTCCCGCCGTTTGCCGTCGATTTATTTCGGGGCAAAAATCTTTTTTCGGGTATTTGGGAGTTGAACCCAGTATAGCAGAGAGGGCACGCCAGGCCGGGGCGGCAGACAAGCAGGCGTCATCTAAATGCGGACTAGCGCGGCTAAACACACCCGCCCGGCGCTGCCAGGCGTTTTAAAATAAAGTTTTCAAATACAAACCCCCCCGCTAAAATTACCCTTGCCCTTGCGAGTTGAATCGGATTTAGAATCGCGCTTCGGTGCATAGGCCATGGACTGGCTGGGCGGGGTGGGGCGGGGCGGGGCGGGGCGGGGTGGGGCGGGGCGGGCGGGGCGGGGCGGCCACCTGCAGCCGGGACCGTTGCGCGGGTCAGCGCCGGCCGCGCCCCCTGAGGGGAACCTAACCTGCGCCGCGGGGCGGCAAGGCACATGCCAAGGGGGTTGCGCGGGTTCCGTCCGGCTACCCGGAACGCGTCCGAATGCGCAGGTGAGAGTGAGACGGTGGTACACCGTTCGGCTACAGCATCTCACTCGCACCTTACGGTTTCGGACGCGTTTCCGGGTAGCTGGACCATCAGATAAGGGCTCTCATGGCTGGACCCGCAACCGTCGGAGAGCTGTGCTTGCGCACCACTCCGCAGGAGCGGGCCTGGAGGGCGACTGACTAGACCAGTGTTGCCAGAAAAGTAGGCAAAAAGTAGCCCAAACACCAGCGGAGTAAAGTGGGCTGCATCCGCGCGCCTGCTACTAGGCAACGTGAACGCTTTTGAGAGAAGGTGTTCCCTAGTAGGCAGGCGCAGATGCAGCCCGCTTTACTCCGCTGTGTTTGGGCTACTTTTTGCCTACTATTTTTGGCAACACTGGACTAGACTGGCTGGGCCTTCCCTCCAGCTGGGATCCTCCAGGGACAGTCACAGGCAGTTTACTTCTGAGGTTTTTCAGAAGGGCGCAAACTCGCCAAACCGTTGTATAGGTCGCAGCCTTAGCTTAGACTTGTTGTTGTTGTTGTTGTTGTTGTTGTTGTTGTTGTTGTTGTTGTTGTTGTTGTTGTTGTTGTATGAGTACACTAGAGTTTCTTAAGGAGAAATTAGTGCACACTTTCAAGAAGTTGCACGACTTACAGTATTGCCAATAGGTTGAGCGCTACAAACATCGCCATATCCATGAGAATAAATTCTACAGTTGGACTGTGACAGCCGAGGAGTAATAACACCTCTTAAATATTTGTACACCTCGTAATTTAGAATAATTCAGGAAAATTTATAGAACTTTATAAAAGTGCCAGTAAATTCAGAGGAATTCAGGAAAATGCCCCCCAAAACTTTTAAAATTTAAACAAAAATTTTTAAAAAATTACAAAAATTTAGAAAGAATCAATTAATTTTTAAAAAATCACGAAAATTTACAAAAATTTACATCTGTACACCAATATTCAGAGTAGTTTCCCCCTCGATCTCTGCCGAACGGCCGAGTCCAGGCCACATGCTGGAAGAACAGGATCGTTTACGCCGACAAAGGTCCTTTGGAGGATTTGGGTCGGGATTCGGGCAATCCAGTTCCGAAGCACACCCTCCGCCCCGCCCCGCCGCGCATTGTCCGAGCGCTGAATTCAGCTTCCGGACCGGACAATGCGCGGCGCAACGGGGCGGGGCCCGGAGGACAGTGTGTCCTCCGTGGGGCGGGGCGGGGCGTTCTGAGAGAAGAGCTTAGGTATCGGGATCGGAGAGCGCTCGGGCAGAGAGCACACAGGATAGCGAGCCAACAAGATTTGTGGTATTCACACACTGCTGTAGCCACCAAAACGGTCTCCTGAAGTATACCTACATGTACTATAGACTCCGAAAATTTTGGTCTTTTGCAAACGAAGAGTGGCTATTGATTCATTTCCCAAACAGCACTGTCAAAAATATTTTCGTAGATTCACGATTTATTTTGTAAATTACGACTTACAATTTTTTTTTTTAATTTACGACAGCCCATTCTTCCTTGTAATTGAATTTCAAGTCGATAGAAAGTGCTTGTAAATTTACGATACGAGATTGTAATTTTACAACTCCGTTTCATGGAAAATTTTCCAGTAAACCTAGAACTATTTTTCACAGTGCAAAGCTTCAATGGGAAAAGAAAAAGTTACATTTCTCGCCTGTTATGGGCGAAGTATTTTTTTTTTTCATCACTCAGTAAAAGTGACGTTCGCTAAAACGACTCAAATCTAGTCTTTTCTGGTATTTCGAAATCGTTCCAGATGATGTTCTCAAAATGATACCATTAAACTTGAAAAAATTTTATTTTTGCAATAAAAGCCAGCATTTCAAATTTATATATCTAAGCACCGGATGAAGTTTGCAACCTCAAGACTTGGAGCGTGACGGGCACACAGGTCGAAATTCTTTCGCTGTTGATGATGCGTTCCTGTTAATACGGAAACACTATTCGCATTAATCTGTTTTCTCCTTAGCACACCACCGTTATTCAAGGAACGTGGCGTCTCATTCGTTGGGATGTGCATGTGTAGGGCACCAGGATCAAGAGAGAGCTCGCTTGCCAGGATAGACCATTCCGGAAAGCGAAACGAGAGAAGAACAGAAGGAAGAAGCTAGAGTGGGTATGAGGAATGAACGATGCGGCATCAGTTTCACCGTCGTATTTAGACTACTAATAAGACTCATATAATGTTAAAAAATGCCTCATCATCGAAAGTGTAAATTCAAAGTGAAAAAAGAGGCACGATATTGACTTGACTCAAAAAGAGAAATGAAAGTGACGTCAAAGTGAAGTTAATCCGTCTCGCTTTCCCAGGAGAATGAAAATTTGGTGCGGAAAAGTCGCTCTTTCAAAAGCGACAAAGCGGACAAAGTTGACTTCTTCATTTTCAGTGTCGTCGTTCGAAAACAACACTGTGAAAAATATCCTCTTAAATTTACGACATTTTTTGTAATTTTGATTTACAAAATATGTCGTAAATTTACGACAGCCCATTCTTGCTCGTCGGTCAATTCCAAGTCGAAAGGGAGTGCTTGTGAATTTACAATTTCAAATTGTAATTTTACGACTTTTATCATGGAAAATTTTCCCGTAACCCTTACGAGTATTTTTGATAGTGAAAGAATGCGGCGTTCTGTGAGGAAAGTTCTTAAAATTGACAAAATCTTATACAAGGTCAAAAGAAAAATGGTCAAGCTTTCAGCGTTTTTCCGAGAAGACGTAGGTGCGAACGGGTTTGCATTGAGTGGAGGACCCTTCGCTGTTTCTGTGCCTCCCCCGGCACTGTCTTATCAGCGAACTGATCCTGAATTTTAGCGTTCCTCCGACATCGTAAGATCAAAACAACGTCTTTCACTACCATTACTTTGATGCCGTTTCCCCCCCCCCCCCCTTTTCTTTCTTTTTTGATTCTCTCCAATCCGGACGGCACCCGCGAAGCGCGGAGCGGGAGGTTAGGCTGAGGCGAGGCGAGGGGTTGCACAGGACGGGGGGCTCCCGGCGGCGGTGTCGTGTCGCTACAGAGGTTGACCGCCATGGGGAGCTAAACTTAGCGCGCGCGGGCGCCGTGAGCGGATGGGGCGGGAGCGAGCGAGCGAGAGGGAAGAGAAAGAGAGAGAGAGAGAGAGAGAGAGAGAGAGAGAGAGAGAGAGAGAGAGAGGGGGGGGGGAGGACAGGCGAGAGAGAACTGAGAGACGGAGAGAGGGTGAGCGAGAAGGGAGTAGAGAGAGATAGAGCGAGAGAGTGAGAGAGATGGAGAGAGTGAGACAGAGGGTGGCAAAGAGAGCGAGAGAGACAGACAGAGACAGAGATTCATGTAGCGCCAAATTCTTTTAAATTTGAAAATTGTCCTTATTTTCAGTGTGACCGCCAAGACTAACGGGGCTGAGTGTGTGAGCCTTGGTGTGAGAGTGGAAAATCGAGTGAGAACGACCGAGAGGGAGAAAGGGAAACGCCACTTAGTGTCCTGTGTTGTCTCCTGCTCCCTATCTCAGTGCAGCTCCTGGTCCGGAGCGCCTCGCCCGCGCGCCGGCCCCCGGCCCACCGCACGCCTAAGTGCAGCAGCAATAATGCAGTGGACATCCGCAGACACTCGGCTCGGCAAGAGCACGATGTAGGGTGGCGAGAGAGAATGGTGATGGTGAGGTCCGCGTGTGCGCTGCAGCTCTGCCCACCCCACCACGCCCCGCCCCGCCCCGCCCCGCCCCGCCCCGCCCCACCCCACCCCACCCCACCCCACCCCACCCCACCTCGCCCGCGCCCCCGTGCAGCGCGGTGCACACGCTTGCCCTGCCAGACACACCAGGCCTTCCGAGGCCATTAACATGGGCCCAACGCGGCCTGAAAACCTCTCTCTTTCACTTCTCCCCCCCCCCCCCCCACTCACTCACTCACTCACTCCCCCCCTCTCTCTCTCGCACTCACACACAGCACGCATGTTGTTTTGTTTTTTGGTGCGGGGCGCCCGCCGTACAGCAGCAGCAGCAGACAACGGACGCGACGGGAGGGACCGAGGCGAAGAGGGGGACGGAGGCGTGACGTCCCGCCCCGCCCCGCCCCGCCCCGCCCCGCCCCGCCCCGCCCCGCCCCGCCCCGCCCCGCCCCGCCCCGCCCCGCCCCGCCCCGCCCCGGGGGCCCCCGCCAAGCCACCGCGCCACCGCCACCGGGACCGCGAGGGGCCCAGCCTACTGATTCAGAAGATCGCTCTCGTACCTCCGTCCTCGTCGCACTCATGGCGGTGCCCCATGTTGGGGGTGGCATGGCCCCACGAGTGCGAGGAGGACGGGGGTACGAGAGCGATCTTCTGAATCAGTAGGCAGCCCAGCCCAGCCCAGCCCGGGGCCAACCAGCAGCTGGCGGGCCGGCCGGGGCGGGCCTGCATCCCTCCTCCCACGTGTGGGGCGATAGGAAGGTTTACGGACCCTGGCGAGGGAAGGCGAGGAAAGGGCGCGTGTGGGTTATAGTAAAACGGACATCACCCAACGATTCCGCCGCGCCTTCGGCCGGCAGCGCCAGAGCTGATACCTGCTGGACATTGGATATTGGCTTCACTGCGCAGTGCGAGCGGCGCGGGGCGAGTCATCTACAGCCTGCAGTCTCTACGCGGACACGGACGGACAGAAAGAGAGACATGCTGACCGACTGGCTGACTGACTGACTGACTGCGACTGACAGTCTGTCAAACTGACTACCAGGTTGACTGACTGACTGTCGGGTTGACTGACTGCTAGGTTGACTGTCAGGCTGACAGACAGACAGACAGACAGACTGACTGACAGGTGCGCGCGGTGGCAGGCAGCGGGTGCAGCAGAGGTTGGCTGGTTTGCTGCGGTAAGCCGCGCGGGTAGGCAAGCCCGCCACGCTCGCCTGCGCGCCGTGGAGCCTGGCGGTGGGACAGAGGGGGCGAGAGAGACAGGAGAGGAGAGCGCCTGCGGAGATAGAGCAAGATGCGAGGCAGGATTGTGTACGGCTACAGTAACGCATATCACCATGTACATAAATGATGAACGGGAAAAAAAAATTGTCGTCTGTTGATTGTGGGAAAAATCCCACACATATCGAGTGTATAGTGGCTAGTAGCGAGGCGATTCCGTCCGAACACCGTTTTGTCGGGTCCTCTCTCTCTCTCTCTCTCTCTTGCTCCTTAAGGCCGTGAGCCATGAGCGCGGCATGGACAGAGCGATAAGAGACCATACGGTGCGGACTCCACCCTTCAGGCCTACACGCAGCACGCTTCTTTGCATGGCGGTGTGTTGCCCTATTGACTACTTCCTACAGGCAACACGACGGCTGCCCTCGCGAGCCGGTAAGTTATAGACAGTCAGTCGACGGACGATGAAAGCAGGGAGGAGGAGGAGGAGGAGGAGGAGGAGGAGGAGGAGGAGGAGGAGGAGGAGGAGGAGGAGGAGGAGGAGGAGGAGGAGGAAGAGGAGGAGGAGGAGGAGGACAAGGACGACGACGAGGAGGACGAGGAGGAGGAGGAGGACGAGGAGGACGAGGAGGAGGACGAGGAGGAGGACGACGAGAAGGAGGAGGAGGAGGAGGAGGAGGACGACGACGACGACGAGGAGGACGAGGAGGAGGACGGAGGACGAGGAGGAGGAGGAGGAGGAGGAGGAGGAGGAGGAGGAGGAGGACGAGGAGGACGAGGAGGAGGAGGACGGGGACGAGGAGGAGGAGGACGAAGACGAGGACGAGGAGGAGGGAGGTCATACCAGCCGTCTGATTCCGAGGATCCCACCTTGCGAGGATCGCTCTCGCGCCTCCGTCCTTGTCGCCCTCGTGGGTTGTGCCATCCCCAGCATTGGGCACCGCCCTACGTGCGACAAGGACGTAGGTAGTTGGGTACGAGAGTGCGATCTTCTGAATCAGAGGACTGGGTGCTGCTCCTGCTCCTGCTTCCCCCCAAGGTTCTTGCCCCCGCGCCGGCCTGCCGCTATGGCAAGGGGAGCGCTGGCCCGCCCCGCCCCGCCCCGCCCCGCCCCGGCTCCCGCCGCACGTGCCTGCGCCGGCCCGGCTGGGATGTGGTCCATGAACAGCAACAGCGCCGCTCCACTCCGCTCCGCGCGGTAGCCGGCCGGCTCCCCCTCCCAGAGGAGGGCTGTACTGTGCTGGCACGCGCCCAAGCGCCCCCTCCCGTCTCTCTCTCTCTCTCTCTCTCTCTCTCTCTCTCTCTCTCTCTCTCTCTCTCTCTCTCTCTCTCTCCCCAATGGCCAGCTGCGCCAGCTGTCGGGGCGTGCCCGGGGCGTGCCGCCGCCACCAAGCAACAGGGCACCCCGCCTTGCCCCGCCCCGCCCCGCCCCGCCGCCGCGCCGCACTTACGCCCCGAGCGACAACAAATCGAGTTTGAAGCCGGCAGCGGGGCTGGCTGTGGTGGGCTGATTCCGCACATCGGTCAAGGGGAGGTAGACGCGGTCCTCTCCCTCCCACCCGATGGCGGTGCCTCGTGAGTGCGACAAGGACTGAGGGACTGAGAAAGTCCCGTGCGGAATCAGGCTGCTGGCGCAGAGAGGCGGCGGTGAAGGGGTTCTCGCAAGGCAAACGAGCGAGAAGGAACAAGATTTTACGGCGAGCGGGGAGAGAGAGAGGGAGGGAGAGGGAGAGAGAGAGACAAGGGTAAGGAAGAGAGAGAGCGAGGGTGGCTGGCGTCGTCGAGGAGAAGCGCTTACCTTTTGTCAGAGATGTTGTAGTGCTCTCCGTCTCATGGTGATCGCGCACCGCTGCAAAAAAAAAGACACAACGACATTGTTAAAACAAACATTTTCGTTTTCAAGTAAAGAGGGATCCTTAAACTTGGTCTACAACGAATTCAATTCTAAACGAGCCAGAAATACATTTAACATAGACAAAGCCACTGTTGGGGCGAATAGACCCGGCATACCTTTTTAACGTGGTCTGACAAGTAAGTGATGAATTAACGCAAATACGACAGCGCGAGTTACAGAGTGGGGGAAAATGAATGAAGATTGTTAAAAAGAGGGGGGTTCTCACCTCTCACCCACACAATGTTCGCCCGTTATGTCGCGCCCACGCGTGCAAACAGCCCCACCGCACCCCGCACCCCGCCAGGCACCGCCCCCGTTTCGGTTTACTGTTTACCGTTCCTCAATGGCACGACCAGGTATTGGGGCCGCAAAGCGACGTCGGGCGGGGCGGGGCGGGGCGGGGCGGGGCGGGGCGGGGCGGGGCGGGGCGGGGCGGGGCGGGGCGGGGCGGGGTGGGGCGGGGCGCGTCCACGGGGAGCTCATCATCCACAGTAGTGGTAGCGAAGCAACACCCCATTAATCACGGTACTAGGGGGAGGGGGGGGGGGATGCAAATTTAGGGAATCAGATGACCGCAATGATCGCAAACCGAAAAACGCATTCAGACGGATCAAATGCGTGAGTAGCGGAACGTGAATTGCACCAGTGCAGCATCCGACCCCCGCCCCGCGCCGTGCACCCATGGATGTAGGCCCTGCTGCACCCGCATCCTGCCAGTTCAGGTGGCGCTCGGACATACCCCGCGCCACCGCGACGCGGCGTATCTACCCCACGCGCGGAATAAAAAGGGTGGTTCGTGCCGTGGCGGAGGTTTTGTTGTATGATGCTTTAGGCCGCCAGCGAATTTTTTGTGAGCCGTCGAATCAAAAACTCTGCTATTGAAACAAACAATTAGCCGAGAGGTAAACAGCTCAGAATTTTGGGTGTACACATTTTGTGAATTTTGGTAAATTTTCCCTTGAATTTTACCTCAATTTTGTAAATTTTCCTCAATTTTCCTGAATTTTTGTGAATTTTCCTTTTTTTCTAAAGAATTACGAAGTGGTCAAAAATTTCAGAGTTTTTCCCCCTCGCAATCAGTGTTATTGGCAGAAAATTGCGCAAAAAAAAAAAAAAAAAAAAAAAAAAAAAAAAAACAACGCCCAATACACCTGTGCGTAACGGGACAGTATTTCCGCCTGCCACCTAGGCAACACCTGCGCACCAGTGCAGGGGAGTTGCCTGGCAGGCAGGCGGAGATACCGCCACCTGCACACAGACGTATTGGGCGGTTTTTTTTACTAACTTTTCTGGCAACACTGCTCGCAATTAGCTGTGGTAGCTAATGCTTATTGAAAATATAGAAACACATGCCTTTTGCTATGGTAAGTGGATCGTTAGCTCTCACAGCTAATAATTTGCTCCAAAAGCAAAGTGTTTGTTGGGACGTTGGGAAGCAGGGATGAACTCGGTCCAAAGTAAAATGCGATACTTCATTGGAAAAAAAAAGTAGATAAAATGAAGTATTTATTTCACATATGCGAATGCTAATTTTAAGAGCTCTGTTCCGTATGGCCGATACTGTCTTGTCTTATCTGTCTGATATACTTGTTTCGAGGAGTTTGCAGCCGGAGCGGGCCAGGCCGGGCCGGCCGGGACACGCGGCAAAGGGGTCACTTCGAAAAATCATTGTACAGCCCCCAAAAAATCAATTAAAAAATTAAAAAAATCAAAATAAAATCAAGTAGAAAGTTGCATAAAAATCCGAAAAATCGAGGACAAATGAACCCAAAACAGAGAAAAATGGGAACAAAACAAGAAATAACACATTTTTTTAAAAAGTAACAGATTATTTTTTTATCTAATGAAAAATCAAAAGAAAAATCAAAATAAAAAATAAAAAAAATCATTGTACAAGTTTTATGTGAGTGATCCCCCCCTCGACACGCGGCCACGCTACGGGTGATTCAGCTGCTGCACGGTGGTTTTTGATCTCCGGCGGGGAGCCAGCCGTCAGCCGTCCGATTCCGAAGATTGCTCCCGCGCCTCCTCCGTCCTTGTCGCACGCATGGGTCACCGCCGTAGGTGCGACGAGGACGGATGCACGAGAGCAGAGATGTTCGGAAGCAGGCGGCAGCAGGGCAGGGCGCAGCGCCCCCGCCCCACCCCGCCCCGACCACACTTACAAGAAAGGAGGGCCTGCCCCCTCCGGAAATGCCGTCTGACGTCGTCGGGCTGCTGCTGACGACCTCAGCAAAGTGATTCCGAAAGCGCGTTTTTACGTTCTCTCTGTTTTCTGCAGTGTCTGTCGAACTCGTGGGGTACACGGCCATAAGAGGAGAAACAGAGAGCGAGAGGGAGAGAGAGGGAGAGAGAGAGGGAGAGAGAGAGGGAGGGAGGGAGAGAGAGAGAGAGAGAGAGAGAGAGAGAGAGAGAGAGAGAGAGAGAGAGAGAGAGAGAGAGAGAAAGAGAGAGAGAGAGAGAGGGGGGGGGGTGGGAGAGAGAGCACTTCTACCGCGCGACATCAGTCTGCAGGCAGACCGCCGAGACAGAACTCGTGCCGCTCATCAGAGGGTGACCACTACAGGCGGGGCGCATCTGCCGCGTCTGATTCTGGAGATCGCTCTCGCGCCTCCGTCCTTGTCACTCATGTTGGCGGTTCTCTATGTCGTTGGGGATGGGGGATGGCGCAGGGCCTATGAGTGCGACGAAGATCTTCGGAATCAGACGGCTGCCGACCACCGTACCTCGATTGAGTGAGCGAGCGAGTGAGTGAGTGAGTGAGTGAGTGAGTGAGTGAGTGAGTGAGTGAGTGAGTGAGTGAGTGAGTGAGTGAGTTAGTGAGACTACGTCTGTGTGTGTCCTCATGATTTGGAGGAGAACCATACTAATCCTATCGACCTTACACGCCCCAAAAAAGTCAGGGTTAAGCCCTTTACCGAGATGACATGGTTAGTTTGCCAACCATCAAATCATTATCGTTGAGACTGTAACGTTTATGTTCGAATGAATGACTGTGCATTTAGTGTCCTCAACCAGAATATTCTGACTGACTTTATCATAATTTATTTATGGCTGTCGCTCTAGGCAAAGTTGGCACAACTCTTATCCTTTTTCTAGGTGTTTTTTTTTTCTCCCCAGTGAGGCGGCGACGCCCTTCTTTCCTGCCGGTGCCTGCACCTGCACCCCTTCCCTTTGCCCTGCCATGACCCGCCTCGTCAGGCGGCGCCCCGCCCCGCCCCGCCCCGCCCCGCCCCGCCCCGCCCCGCCCCGCCCCGCCCCGCCCCGCCCCGCCCCGCCCCGCCCCGCCCCGCCCCGCCCCGCCCCACCCCAGAGGACCCCGCGGGGGTCAAGGGCTCCAGATACCATCAGCGCGACCCGCGCCGCTGCTCCGAAGCTAGACGAGCTCAATCTATAACGGCGTCCTCGAAATGCACGCGGGCCGAATGGCGCGCCCCGCCCCGCCCCCTCAATTTAAATCGGCGGGGCGATATCAAGAGTCAGGCAACCCTCACGGGAATAAACCAGAGGTGCCGCAAGAGAAGGGACCCGTGCGTAAATTGTGTCATCATTATGCACTGGTAAAACAAAGGTAGGATATCCAACCTTTAAAAGGCTCGAAAGCACCAATAGCATAACAGTTTCTTTCTTTTTCTTTTTTCGAAATATTTCCTTCCTATGGAATAAAATTGATTTGCAGGCTTATTTTCGTAACCTACGCAAAATTCCGCTTCAAACGAACCTACATGTGATGGGGTTCTGTTAAAAAATGACTTAAATAAATTGCATTTTTCGTACTTTTTTACTTGCTGAGCGCTTATCAGAACCCTACCACACTTGACGTGAAATTTTGTGAGGAATGCGATAATTTATCCTAAAATGTGATTGGTTTGCTCATGAAGAAAATATTTAATAAAAAACTGAAAATATACATTTTAGCACCCCCGGAAAGGTAGCACACCACATCTTTATTTTTCCAGTGTAGATAATACGACGATGGCAGAATGCTACATTTCTTGTCAGTTATGGATCAAAGCAGAAATTTCACTTTCTTTTCACGGGATTTACAGAGGTTTCCAACCATCGCGTCTTTTTATCTGAAAAACCATTTCTTTTACACCTGCGGATTTACTTATTTCTGACGCACTGCGATGAAGAGTCTGTGGAGATCTCACTATCAACAATGCGCGAAAAATCATCCATATTACAGGTATTTTTTTTCTGTCAACGATTCCGCGAATAAGTGCCAATACATTCACTTACTGTTACTGATACGCCGCACATCTGCGCGCGCGTGAAACAAATTACTCATCTGCAAGTGAGCGGCATAAGCACAGTAGTATTTCTGACGTAGTTTGTAAGCGGTTTTCTTGAGGTGCCCTTTCACTTTTTATGTATTTTTTGTTTTATTTTATTTCTTAGTAAGAAAAAGAAAGACAGCGCTAACGCTGCCGCCGAGGGGGAATTCACATCCGCAATACACTGTTCCCCTCCTGATGAATGTATTACGCAGTAATAACCGTTATGAGATACCGAAAAGCGCAACTAAGAATATATGCCTTTCGGCCGAGGGGGAAAGCACTCGCGTAATCACTCGTACACCCTGACCCGTAATCACTTGTAATCTAGGCGTAACAACCTATTATTAAGGGTTATTATCGATTAAATATCAATTGTAATAACCTTATTACGTATGTTACCCAGTAAAATGACCAAAATAACAGAAAATAAGGAGTAAACATGCGTAATAACGGGCGTAATCGCGTAATCACTCGTACACCATTTTCGAGACTGCTTTCCCCCTCGCTTTCGGCGGTTGAATGTTGGGTGTGATGCCGCATAATAGTCTGTTCAACATTTTCCGGTGAGAATTCCCTCTCGGGTGCCGCCGGGGTCGTGGTCCAGACGATTAGCGGGCGGAAGTGTGAAAACAGATGCAACGGCGATGTGCAGAGATACAGGCGGAGGTGGGAGATCGCTCCACTGTGAAAAATATCTTTGTAGATTTACGATAAATTTTGTAAATCGTGATTTACGAAATATGTTGTAAATTTACGACGGACCTTTTTTGCTCGTGAATGAATTTCAAGCCGATATGTAGTGCTTGTAATTTTACGATTTGCAATTGTAATTTTACAATAATTGCACTTCGTGGAAAAATTTCCCGTAAACTTACGACTATTTTTCACAGTGTCACCTCGCCTGCCACTTCCGGTTCCGCAGGCTCGCCGCACGCGCTACTGTTTCCAATCGGTCGGATTCTGGCTGTACCCGACTGTCTTCCGTCTCTCTCACTCTTATGCGTGTTAAGTGAGAGGGAGAGAGACGGAAGACAGACGGGTACAGGCAGAATCCGACCGATTGGAAACACTAGGCACGCGGCCCGGCCCGGCCCGGCCGCCCCCGCTAGCGGCCGACTAGGCGGCTATCGACCCGCGCAGGGGCGGCCGCAACATGTCTCCACGATGCGAGGGGAAAACTCATTTGAAATTTAAAAGAACTCCGATCCAAGCGCGACGAGTATTGCACGGATATGACGGGCGGGGCATTACTCACGGGTAATTATTGTTATGGGCACTGGGGGATGAAAGGCTTGCCACAGCTTGCCTCAGTCCGTTATAAACATTTCGTTAATATTTTCTGTGTACTTGTAAAACATGGACAAATTCGTCTACACTTACATACAATTTTTGGCAAAACCATAGATACTGAAAGAAACAAAATAAAAAAAATAAGGAAAGAAAAATTCGATGATAAAGAAAAACCCTATGCATATGATGAAACAACCGAGGATAGGGGATAATCACTGCAAGAAAACTTGTACAGAAAACTCTGTACTACACACAAAATTCAACCTTTTTAAAAAAAAAATTTCGATATTAAATTACGCATAATATCGTGTAATACGCAGGTCAGGTGTACAGGGTATAACGGAAGTGAATACCCCGTAGAAAATAACAGTCCACAGCCATACGAGCACGTGTAAGTCAATAGGGGAATGCTTCTCGACGATAATGTCGATAACTGTGTGAGAGTGTGAAGGGCTGATGAGGTAATCCGAGAGGGCTCGGATGACAGAGATGATCGAAAAGAGAGGCGTGCCCTGATTGAAACAGACCCCCCGCCGCTTGAGCGTGACGAGTGTAAGCGCACGCGTTCAGGGGCGGGGACCCCTCCCCGGCCTTCCCTCCCCGCACCAGCGGCGGGGGAAGTCCCCCCGGCCTCGGCGGGTCTTGAACAGATAATACCCTTGGTTCGCCTCAGCTTCCACGGACATTCGCCGCAGCTGACGACGGCGAAAACTGTCCGTAAAGCTACAATGCTACAGAGTTCACTGTAGCTTACAATTCGAGGTAAGATTTAAAGGGTGTTAACTGCGGTTATGTGTTATGCGATGTGAGAAACGATCAATGATGACAATGATGATGAAGTCGTCATGATGCACAATGCATGATGGTGTTAAAAGCAGGATGACAAGTAAAGCAAGTCAAGCACATTTTCTTCTTTTTTTAAAATAATTATTATTTTATTATTATTCAAGCACCAACAAAACAAGCAAAACATTTTCGTTATTACGGTTGCCGTACCCCAGGTCACAGACACATTCACTCCCGGCCCGGCACATGCACAGCAAGCACTGAACAACAGCAACTTGCTCAGATTCCCACCCACAGGCATGCAACCGGTGTTCGCTCCAGGCTGAAACAGAAAAGTGGGCCTCCCCTCTGAATCCTTACACGCCACAAGTCTGATCACTTGTTTCCGAGGCGAGAGTCTTATTTGTTTGGGAACGGTCGCACCAAAAACGGCCTCAAATTGTTAACTTTAAAAATCAAACTGATTTTTTTTTCTTATTATCAAGAAAATCCTGTGTAGGGAGAAAATGTCATCAAATGAGTTACAATGTTAAAAGTGACTTCCGGCGCATAGTGTCTGCAGCGCCTTGGAAACAGAGTTGGAAGATTGGCTCAATAGAGACCCAGTTCCTTGCCACTTATCAAGTTAACCCCCTTCTCCCCCACACTACTCCACCCCACTGCCTCCGCGACATCGACCTAGAGTCTCCGAGGCCCGGGGTAGAGACGCGTCATGTTTACTAAGTATGATTTTATTTTATATTTTCATCGCATTATATACGCACAAGAATCACACACAAACTGATTTTGAAAGAAACACTCATTACCCTGATACAGTAGAAAAGGGTAAAATGTATGATGGGAAGTAAATCATATCTTCAACTCAATAAGCAACAAGGTAACACCAGATATGAAATTGTGACCAAACTGAAAGTGAACATCTTGTATATTCCATTTCGTTAGTCTCTTCAAAAGCCGGGCATTCAGAGTTAGCAACAGAGAGCATTACAAAAAGCAAGCAAATTAGTAACCATCATGCTAGACACTGATACAACAATTTTCCAAATGGAACATATCCACACAGATAACACGAGGCAAATGTTGGTTGGAGTATGACATTTGTATACTTAGGTACATTTTTGTTGCAGGATATTAAAGCTATGACATCCCTGTGTATTAGCCAAGATGCAAAATTCCACAGTAAACATGAAGAAATCTCACCAAGAAAGCAGTCTCCTTCCTATCCCTGGTCCTGCACCTAGACATGAAGCACTGCTGCAGATCTGGGATCCCGAGCTAACCTGAAATGAAGAGAAGATGAAAGTCAATACACAATTAGAAATTCACAATTAAAACTTAAAAAAATATTTTAAACAATACATGGTAAACTGAAGTCATTGCAACCAAACACAGCTCTGAAAACGACAAACAGCGAAGCAAGAGATTCTGCAAACATAAGTTGTACACAGTTGTTGGTGAAATTTGTTGAGCAAAATGATTTCACAGTAAATGTTGAATAATTTTTTAACAGGACTACATCTACAGTATAACATTAAGAAGCTTAAAAGTTGATAGTAAAAATTGACGCTTGGTAAGACACAAAATGTACGCATCAAGCAGCTTAGCACCAAGAATAACATAATACACAGTACGAATTACTTCGACTAAAAATTTGAGTTTTAGGCCCACAAAGACACATCCGAGAGTTGTATAAGGTTATGTAAGAAAACTATCAAACAATTTGAAAGGTTAGGTATGCAGCCTCCAGCACGGCTAAGGTCAAGAGCAAACCCGGAGTATCTAGTAATTCTGAAACGCCGATAGGCGCATTTCCACGATGACAGCTCAAAGAGGGGTTGAGGCTTGCCTTCAAAGTTATCACGGCCTAAAGTCACACGGACTGGAGCAAAAAAAATGTTCTTCTTATCCGGTAAACTAAGATGTCAACAGAGGCATGTATCTTCCCCGAATAGAAGATTTCGGTACATCAAACTGTGATTCAAACATAGTGACTGATTTGGGAGCAGCTGAATGGTTTTCCATCCCTACAAATACTTACGGCTGGACGATTTCTTCACATCAAATATGTAGTGAAGAGAAAATTCATGTAATTAAGCCCAGTAGGAATCTCGGGCCGCCAGCCTGCAGCCTGCTACAAGGGCACTTCCTCTGACGTCATAAAAGTTGGAAAAAAACTGCCATAATTTGCGCACTGAATTCGGATTCCATTGATTGGATGCCGCGAATTGAAAGCATTCAAGCCAGCTTTGATATCTTCTTCCAATTTTGCCACAGATCGATCAGGAAAGCGCTTGACCCGTAGGAGCAGAACCGACTCTGTTTACGTTTCTGCGCGGTCGCGGTTTGATGATGTCAGAGTGACATCACGTCGGATCTGGATGACCTTGGTCAATGTGCAGTTAACGGTTTCAATAAATCTATGACAGTGCAGTTTTACAGCACTGATTGAAGTCATAAAGCCCTCCCAAAAATTATATCAACGCGAACTAAAGAGACTAAGCGCCGATATGACTCCGGGGGCCTCCCGCCGATATTCGCCGACCTGTTGCTGCTCGCTGTACAGTCGCGCGAATTTCAGCTGGCGTCTGGCGTCGGCCGCTAGGTCGGCCGCCTCGACGCTCCCCCAGAGATATCGACGCGTGGCGCCACGGGCCATTCATTCGAACGGTTAAACTGCGTACCCGCATCACAATGGAATCGAAATTTAAGACCCGCTCTCAGATTTGTACCGACACTATTTCACTTTACTTTATTATTTTTTTGGAACCTGGGGTAGAGGTGCGGAACAAGAATATTTTCTTTATAAAAAATTTTTTTACTCCTTTCCTTACTCTTATAAATACAATAGGATTGTGTTTCTTACACCGCAGGTCACAGGGTCGAACTTGCCATCTCATTAGAAAGAAGAGAAAAGTCTACATGGAATTTTAAGTAGGCCATAGAATTCTCAATTTGTGCAGAATTTTAAAGCCAAGATAAGCTACTAAGATTTCACATTATTTTTATATTACAGTGATTGGAGAAATGGCATTAAAGTACGGTTTCACAAAAACAGACAATATCAATTAGCTTGATACATAAAAATGCATGATATCACATTGTTGTAACCACTACACTAGATTTCACACAACAATGCTCTGCACATCAGTAATTTATTGCTGCTTGCAGTCCCCCTGTTGTTGTTGGCCTTTTGCTAAAGCAGCCAATTTCTTGGAGGCTTCTTTATTTGAGGCAGGGGTGTAATCTTCATCTTCCTCCTCCTCCTCCTCATCTTCCTCTTCAGAGTCATCCTCCTCGTAGTCTTCTTCACCCTCCAACGCTTCACCTAGAAGCAAAAATAAATTTACACATGGAGCCTCTTTTAAATAAAATCTTGCAAGTGGCTTTGAATCTAACCTGTGAAGTACAGGACAGCTCTAGGAACAATGCGCTCCCTGATGTAGTGCCCAATCTCAAAATCAGATGTCAACAGGGTTTGGGTATCATCATCTAACTCAGCTTCAGGGTCATCTGAAACTGCACAAAAATAAAATTGTAAGAAAAATGCAATGTAAAGGAACTCAAGAAACACTGATTAAGTCTGCACTTACTTGTTGGTGGGTTGAAGAAATTGAAGAATGAATCATTTTGAACGGTTCTAGTCACTGTTCTAAGTGAACCATGAGCTTTGTGCTTTTGGGTCTTCTTAATAGTTTTCACAGTTACATTTTTACCCTTGTTCCAGCCAATAACACAACCCTATAATAAAATACCATGGATAAGAAATAGATCAAGACTGAAAGTTAACTTTCCAGACTCAAATTAAAATTATTTACCTTGCACTTGTAGATCTCTGGGCCCTCAAAAGAGAAAGGATCACTTTCATCAGGGGTACACTTCATTTCATATTCCTTAGTAAGCACTGAGTTAGTGAAGTACTCATTGGGAGAGAAATGGAATTCAAGAACAAAGCCCATTGGGTCCTTTTCAAGCAGGATGACCTGAAAGAGACATGGTTAAGCCTGAACTGAACTGGCAATAAAAATTTCCAGTGCACAGATTTAAACATACTTGAATGTCGATAAGGTGTTTCAAGATTGGCTCATCATGTTCTTCAACCATCTCTGAAAGGAGGGCGACATTTTTGAAGATAGTAAGCCAGAAGTCTGGGATGCCTGACACATCCTTATTCTTGTTGTTCCTGAAGCAAATTATGAAATCATGATGAAATTAAGTACAGTGACCTCTACCAGTTGACAATTTGGCTTTACCCAAGATACACTTACTCTGCTTCCTCCTTGGCCTTCTGATCTTTGGGAGGCATAAGATCTTCAATTTTCACTTTGGCCTTAATCTCCGCACACAACTCATCGTCCTTCTCATCATCTGACATACCAGCGATTTCCTCGTCAGTAGGTTCATGCAGACCGCAAATGACATGGGCACGCTGTAAAAACCAGAGTTAGAACAAAACAATAATACTCATCAAAAGGTAAAGTGAGATACCAACCTTGGTATACAGCGGTGAGTAAAGCTTATGGTACTTGCACTCAAGGGCATGCACTTCTTCATAGAATTTGGACTCAATGTTAGTTGCCTCTAGTTGTAATTTCTTGAGAGCCTTGATCCTGCGTTTGACTTGTGGTGGCATAGCCTGGAATAAAATACGCATTTGATGCAAACTGCAAAGAAAAAAAAACACCTCCTTGCTAACATGTCGAACTCACATTTAACATCTCTTGTCTTAGCTGGCCCTGAATGGCAGCGAGGACATCAGCCTGCCGTAAAACCTGACGAGTGATATCATTCGAGTCGGCATTTTCATCTTCTACGTCCTCCATCGACTCGACATCATCATTGACAGCATCTGGGGCGCGGTCCTTTTCAGAAGACATGGTTGTGTGCGGGAGACCTGAGGGCAGAGAGGAAACAGACCTGTCAACTCATTGAGAGACACGAAAAGAGAAAGAGGACAGGGAGTGGAAAGAGAGTTGGGAGCGAAAGATGCGGACAGGGAAAGAGGACAGGGACGCGGGGATGCGAGACAATTAACGGGCAAAAGTACTTGGCGCCGAAAAACCCTCGGGGACAAAGGAGCTAGCCGAGCGGGTCGGCGGCCGGGCGAGGCAAGGCGCGGGACTCCGCGGCGCAGTACGGGCTGACAGCCCCGCCAAAGCCGTCGCGAGGCGGATCCTGGCCAACGAGGGCGTCCACCTGGCGGGGCGTCAACGGGGCACGGCGCTCGCGGACGCCAACGGAGTCGAGATCCCGCTCGCGGCGGCCACGACGGCGGCCCCGGGCCGGGGTGCCGCGGGCGCGGGCCTCCGCAAGTGATCGGGCGCGGGAGTGGAGCCCAGGCATGGGGCGCTGCGCACATGTGGGGCCGCCCGACGCACGCAAAGTCACTCGCAACTGCCGCGCCATTTAACGCGCGCGAGGGTCTAGGGAGGGCGGGCGTCTAAGTGGCACCGTGACACGGGCGGGACGAGTTTACTCCACCTTCGAAATCGGAACGGGTCGAAACAATCGCGCAGACTTACCGTAGGTTGTGGAGGGTGCACCGAGAAAAGATGGAGGGCCGGATACGTTCGCGGTACAGTTTGATGATGATGGGCCACTGCCCCCTCCACCCCTCCTCCTCCTCCCCCTCCCGACCTGACCTTGCCCAAAGTTGGAATTAATACTTCCATGCAATATGCCCCACTGTAAAATTCCAAACCATGCTGACTGTAGATTTTCATGAGGTTACAAATTGAGAAATGTTTCCGATAAATATTTTCCGATGCAGCACTCGAGTATAAAAATATTTTTGTTTTCAGGCTGCGATGTGCCGTGGGAGGCTCGATAGTGGAACGTATCCACTATCCACAAACAAAACATCTGCAGAACGGAACGGACCATGCAGCAAAGACAAGGCTGAAAAATTACAGAGTTCACCGGCGTCTCTTTGGAATCGTTGTTTGTGTCGTTTTCCCTAAGAAGTATTCGTCTGCAGGCAGTTTTCTAAGTCTCCTTTTGTTTTCTGGGAAAAGCTCGTTCAGAACCAAACGAAATGCCGGAGCTAGAAGTAGCTGGTATGTACTCGCAGGACTCTTGGCGTGCTGCGGATTTGGTGATTTGGTGCGTTTGATAGTCATTTCCCGTTGAGTATTTATTTTAACTCTTTCATCCAATAGTTCCTGTGGAGGCAGCTCCCCCACCGTGTGACCTCGGTTATCAGGGTTCAGACCCAACACAACCTGTTCAAAGAAAAGGTATTTTAACTTCACTCACTGGCAAGTCTATGGAGATTCCTGAGAAGGATTTGGTAAGTTGTAGTAATGGCCTCTGGTCCTTTTTACTTCGTCTGCCTGCTCTACTTTCTTTATCTTTGTCTTAATTGATCTGATTTATTTCAGCTCGGCCGCTGCAGATTTGTAACAGAATTTGAAAAACTGAATCGCATTGGAGAGGGAACCTACGGCATTGTGTGTAAGTGTTTTTGTTTTTGCTTAAAAAGTCCCATTTATTTTAACATATAGGGAATTCATGAAATGATTTACTGCAGACCGTGCCAGAGACACTGTCAATGACAGGGTAGTGGCTTTGAAAAAAGTTCGCATGGAAAATGAAAAAGATGGTCTACCCGTCAGCGGGGTCCGAGAAATATCTGTGCTATTGGCGTGCCAACATGAAAATGTTGTCAGATTGAAAGAAGTAGTGGTTGGGAAGAGTCTTGAAAGGTAGCGTATACATTCATTTTGCCATTACCTGCATTCCTTTCAAATTTTATTTAAATTTGTTTAATGATCCAACTGAAAAGTAGGTCTGGTCTGTGAATTGGTATTGCAATATTTACCCAAATAAGGACTTAATACTTGATTTCAGCATATTTCTGGTCATGGAATATTGCGAGCAAGATCTGGCTAGCCTCTTGGATCACATGCAAACTCCTTTCTCGGAGTCACAAGTCAAATGTATAATGATGCAAGTGTTTCGAGGCCTCCAATATTTACACAACAACTTCATTATTCATCGTGATCTCAAAGTATCCAACCTTCTAATGACTGACAAGGGTTGTGTGAAAATTGGTAAGATAGATGTTAAATTTTTCAGACCTGATCTTTCCCTGAAGATTTTACATCAAACTAAGAAGTGAAATTTTTCTTTTCAGCGGACTTTGGCCTGGCTAGGTGGTACAGTGTACCACATGGAGAAATGACCCAGAAAGTTGTCACTCTCTGGTACCGGGCTCCAGAAATTTTACTTCAAGCCTCTCACCAAACAACTGCTGTTGATATTTGGGCAGCAGGGTGCATCACTGGTGAATTGTTAGGTAAGGATTTGTATCCTTGGGTGATGTTTGGTGAAGACTCTGAAATCTATTGTGATGTAACATCTACCTCAATGTCACATGATTCTTTGGTTTAGTTTCTTAAAATTCTTGACTGAAGTAGTGCAGTTCTATATCTGTTTAAAAATCTACTACTAATAACATTTATGTTGCAGGTCATAGGCCATTACTTCCTGGTCGGTCAGAAATTGGACAGTTGGAGTTGATTGTTGACCTTCTTGGTACTCCTTCTGACACCATTTGGCCTGAATTTTCATCACTGCCAGCTGTTCAAAACTTCACACTGCGTCAACAGCCTTACAACAATCTGAAACAGAGATTCCCATGGTTGTCTTCCAGCGGACTTCGTTTGTTGAACTTCTTACTCATGTATGACCCCAAAAAAAGAGCTACTGCAGAAGAGTGTTTGGAGAGCTCATACTTCAAAGAGGCCCCTCTGCGTAAGTTACAAAAAGTTTTTCTCTTGAATAAATACTAATGGGATTTGGTTCCCAATAATGTTCACACCTGCTTTTATTATAGCTTGCGAGCCAAAAATGATGCCTACATTCCCTCAGCATCGCAATTTAAAGCATAAGGCTCTACCCCCTAACTCAAATGAGGAACCAGCATCATCCCTGACAAATAATTTGCCTATCTCTGACCTTGTAAGTATTGTGTTAATGGTAAGTCTCTTCTACTAAAGAAAAGTGGTTCACTGTGAAACAAATTGCTTATTTTTGTTTAAAGCTTGGGTCGCTGGTCAAGAAAAGAAGAATTGAATGATATTCACTTCCGGCAGCTTTCTCTCAAAACAGCGACGAAGCTGACAACAGCGGGAAGGCTTTGCCGACTGCCTTTGAAGTCAGTCAAAGAAATCTAGTTCTTAGATTCATGCAGAGAGATCTAGAAGAGGGTGAAATTGTCAGCGATGAAGATGGTGAAAAAACCATTATTAATGGACTGCTTTCAATGTAATGCCTAACTACTTTTTACATTTGCCATTCAGAGTGCTGTTTTTGCAGTTGTATAGCTTGCATTCAGCATACATTAAATTAATTAATGTATGAAGAGTATTTTTCTTTCTGGTCTTGTCAACATATTTGGCATATTATTAAACCATTGAGTACATACATGCCAAAATTTCTTGTAACTGTGTTTTTATGTTAAGGCTACCTTGATTTTCATCTAATTGTATGATGTTTCTCTGATTTAAAATAATGTCTCACTTCAAGGACTGCAAATTCTTTTGAGTTTTCGTGGCACTGGTGGCTTTTAATTTGTATTGTGAGTTATTACATTCATGACCTTTGATCTAATCACCTAACAGGATTTACCTTAGGTCTAGAAACAAAGCTCATTCTAGAATAGAATAAAATGGTATTGTGGTATACTGATTTGATGGCTGGACATTTCTTTGAAAGACAAGTTGATGCTTATTGTGAATAAATTTTTATCCTCAGGAAAAAAAATAAATACAAAATAAACTTATGTATAATGCATTTTAATTAAACCCGCACAACACCCAGGTCATTCAAGTTCTAAAATATTAAACTTACAATTCAAATATTAACAACAGATAAACTCCTACTTCATAGATAAGGCCGATCCATAGGTGTCTTCTTCGCAAATCTCTTCTTAGGCCTTGGGAACCACCGGTGCTTGGTCGTGTGAGTCAATTTCATAAGTTCTTGCCGTGCAAACTCCTCTTTCATGGCTTCTAAACGGGAGACATTGCGTTTATCATTGACATTTAATGCACTGATAACTGATTGTTCAATTTCTTCTTCCTTGGGTAAAGGTGAAGTTAATTCATAGGGGATTTCAGGCTCTGGATGCCAGCAGACCAGGGTTCTTCCATCATCACCAACGACCACCTTAAATGATAAAAGTAATTTTGACGTTTTAGTGCACCCTTATCCCGGCTGGGAATTGTAGTACAAGCAATACAGCTGATAACGTTTCATTTTTCGACAAGGAAATAGTCGTTCAAGTCCTCACCTGAGTGCTGGCCGTGGATGAATAAGAATTGGTGTGGGTTGTTTCAGCTTGCATTAACCTAAAACCTCTGCTTGATAGCGACACAAAAATGCTCCTAGGAAACATTGTGCCGGTACGTATGAAGCGGTAGCGATTCAGATATGCAAACTGGTTAGCAGTTTAGAGTCACTATTAAAATCCGTCTTGAACAGAAATCTTTTAGCAGAAACTTCTACTTCTTCAATACTTTTCAATTTCAAGAACACATGAAAAATTTTCATATGGACTATGGACATGTTCCCTGTTTATCGATTATACTGTTTTCATAGAAGTCGACCTTCGTTCGATTGTTGTGACGAAAAAAGAAGACAACAGTGAGGCGCCATTTTCCGGAATTTCTGTCATTGAGCCGTGCTTGCTAATTTGCTAATCAACGTATTTTACCTTGACTTTGATTATCCAGACTCTCTGGTACCTATACAAGTGTTTTCGTCTCACTCTGATCGTGTTTTGTGTGAAGTTTCAAACTTGTAAGTGCATGGGTTCTTTTACCGGCGCCGCTCGCTACCTAACCTCTTTCAATGTCAATGAAAATTAAATCTGCTTCTGGCAAAATAAGTGAAATGTGTGATGTTAACAGTTCTTATGCATTTGTTTCCCATATTACACTCATCCTCATATGAATGCAAGCCATTTTCGACTGACCCTGAGAAACCCTTTCATTGTTGAAAAGAAAGAGTCCCATCCTTCAATATCAATTTGTTGATATTAATTAACATTTCACATTTAAATTTTCTTATCTTTGCTTCCTCTTTATATTTCTTGGGACTTCCTCATAATTAAGAAATTGCAATTTCCTTGTTATGTCAGATGTTATATGAGTCCCTTTTCAGTTTAACTTTGTACCAGAAATAGAAACTGTGAAGGAACAGCATTTGTTTTCTAGGGTAAAATGTCAACAGCTCCACCAAGTCGGAAGGAGGCATTGACCTCATTCATCCAGCAGATTCATGGCCGCCCAGTCGTTGTAAAGCTGAACAGTGGCGTTGATTATCGAGGTTTGTGCCATTTTTCTTTGACTCAATTTTCTTAAGTGATATGAACCTTCCGATAAGTTTTGTCATTTAATATTGTAGGAGTATTGGCATGTCTGGATGGCTACATGAACATAGCTTTAGAGCAAACAGAAGAATATGTTAATGGACAACTCAAGAATAAGTATGGAGATGCTTTCATTAGAGGCAATAATGTATTGTACATAAGTACTCAGAAGCGAAAGGTGTAGATTTGCGAAGTTTAAACCTTTTTTGTCCCCCTTGTAATATTAATTTCTATAATGTATCAATAAAACTATTTAAGTTTCTGTAAATTGTTTTGTGTATCAATCTTAACCATTTTATGCTGAAAGGAGAGGTCACATATCTCTGTTAAAACTTTCACCTGTTATCATCTTAACAACTTTCATCTCACTGTGAGGAAATGTGTCGCACAGTTATTGCCTTGGAGTTGGTCTCCACTGTGAAAGTGATGACGCCCTCAGAAATTTCTTTACCCTATCATCATTGTTTTCGTAATGGGTTCACATTACAACGCGGACGTGGGGTCACACGAGCTATCAGGAAAGTTTTGTTTTCTTCACCCTCTTGCTTTCCCCGAGCCTTTCTCTTCCAAGGTCAATCAACACGACCAAAACCAGCGCCGTCAAGGCGGCCAGACCACGTTTATGTGCGCCCTAGCTCGAGGATTCCCATCGGCAGAGGTGCGACATTTATAGTTTAGTGCGCACCTCCCCTTGGCACCTGTTTCGCACGTGACATCGGTTTACCTCAACACAGTTCACACACTTCAGCCAACCAGCAGGCGACTCCTGTCGAGGAGGACGCAGCAAAAGGCGGTATAGCCGCGCCGCGTGACGCAAGATACCCCCTCCGACCTCCGACCGCTAGTCGGCCCGATAAGGCCCGCCCCCGCCTTTCCCAAACAATTATAAAACTCAGGATCAGGGGCCCCGGTCTGCTGCAAACGTACCCACTCCGTCCTCCTAGACAGTCCTCTCCTCAGCAAAGCATCCAGCATGAGCCGGCCGTCGCACTGCCCCGTCATCAAGCTCAACGACGGCAGGGACTTCCCCGTCCTGGGCCTCGGCACGTGGAAGGTAAGCCGACACGACTCCTCCCCCTGAGCGACAGAGATTCGGCAAGAAATTGCAAAATTAATTTGGCCTTACAATGGACCACTCTGGTGTCAATCCGGTGTCCGTCAAGTGGCCATCGAACTGATGGATGGACACTGGACGAGTACCGGGCTGGTCCATTGTAAGGCATCAGAATTTCGTCCAAATGGCAACATTTGATGTCATTGTCAAAATTTAGTCATTTTGGAGGCCACCTTTGACACCATTCTGATGTCAAGTGACATCACAGGTGGCCATCAAAATGACTAAATTTTGACATTGACATCAAATAAGTCAATTTGACAAGATTCTGTTGACAGGGTAAACCGACATGACTACTGGCAGATTAGTCACCATGCCGTATTTCAGGCGCGGATAATAGTTCGCCTGGCAGCGGGGCCTGGCTGGCTGCCTTCCCGTATGGAAGCGTACAGCTGAAAATGGGGTGAATATGGATTTTATTTCGTCTTACGGCCAAGACGTAATTGAGACGGTATCGAGACCACTGGAAGACGAACTCATGTCGATTTTAAGACGACATGGGGACGACAAACTATTTGAGAATCGTCGTCGGTTTCTCCTCGCGATGTGGTCATCCTGCGGTCTCAATGTCGTCTTAATTTGTTCCGTTTTAAGACGAGAAAATGACCAGATCGGGACCAACTGTCGGGGACGCGATTGAAAAAAGGGAAAATAGGGGAGCGGGCCGCCTGGCCCGGTCCCGAACAGCCGACCTGCCGGTCACGAAGCCAGCTCGATGCGCGCTTGGCCAGAGCGCTCATCTACCAGCGGCGGGGCGAGCGGCGACCAGAGTCCAGCCGGTCCAGCCCCGGGCAGCATAGGAGTTTGCAGGGGAGAAGGGCTGAGGAAACGGCCGACCTTAGGCTGGCCTCAGTATAGCGGTGCGGTGAACAGAACTGATAACGCGCGCACGCCCGTTGATTGGCTGAGCAGAGCCAAGCTGCTGGTCCAGCCAGTCCCAATTGATCGGAAGCTAGTACGAGCAGACGGCGCAGAGATCACATGGCGTGGCTGGACCGGCTGGACTCTGGTCGCCGCTCGCCCCGCCGCCGGTAGATGAGCGCTCTGGCCAAGCGCGCATCGAGCTGGCTTCGTAACCGGCAGGTCGGCTGTTCGGGACCGGGCCAGGCGGCCCGCTCCCCTATTTTCCCTTTTTTCAATCGCGTCCCCGACAGTTGGTCCCGATCTGGTCATTTTCTCGTCTTAAAACGGAACAAATTAAGACGACATTGAGACCGCAGGATGACCACATCGCGAGGAGAAACCGACGACGATTCTCAAATAGTTTGTCGTCCCCATGTCGTCTTAAAATCGACATGAGTTCGTCTTCCAGTGGTCTCGATACCGTCTCAATTACGTCTTGGCCGTAAGACGAAATAAAATCCATATTCACCCCATTTTCAGCTGTACGCTTCCATACGGGTTCACACAGGCGTTCGTTTCTGCACACTGCCTGCATTTTAGGATGCTGACGAGGTGGCGACAGGGGAGGAGGCCACAAGACACGTCTCAGATTGAGGAATTTGATGTGTTATTGGTGACTGATGAGAGTCAAATAAATACTATTTCAAATTAAAGTTTAACTGATATCAAATTCCAAAATTTGAGAGACAGCATAGTGACTGAAATGCAAGTGAGGTCATTATTATATCACAATTTGACAAATTCTTGATGAATCTCTTTTACTTGGGTACATCAGGGCAGAAGGGTACTCGAAAACTCAGACCGCGGGTACCACCAGGCTGAGATCCGGAGGAACCGGGTGGGATCGCACCTGAGATGTGGGAAGCACGTCCCAGTCCACCGTGGTTTCTCCAGGTTTCAGCCGAAATCCGGGTGAAGTTCAGAGCTCCACCCTTTGAGGGCTATTGCTGCTGTAGAATGAAAACTCAGAGTTAGCATGATGTGATATGTTGCAGTCAAAGCCTGGTGAAGTGGAGCAAGCAGTCAAAGATGCAATTGATGCAGGGTACAGGCACATTGACGGAGCTTTCTTTTATCTAAATGAGACAGAAGTAGGCAACGGCGTCAAGGCCAAGATTGCAGAGGGGGTCATAAAAAGAGAAGACATCTTCATCACTAGCAAGGTTTGTGGTTGAAAATTTATACTGCAACACCCTCCTTGAAAACCTCAAAATTATCACCTGCTTACGTGCATTAATTTCAGCTCTGGAATACCTTTCACCGACCAGATCTGGTGGTTGACGCCTGCAAACAATCTCTTAAGAACTTTGGTTTGGACTACTTGGACCTGTACCTAATCCACTGGCCAATGGCATATGAGGTTTGTACTTTTTTCCCCCTTTTTGTGAGACTCACTAACAAAATATCTGGTTTTTGAATTGCTGCATCACAATTAACAATCACACACATTCTAACATCTTCTAGGAGGGAGGTGAACTTTTCCCTACAAATCCAGATGGTTCAGTAAGGTACAGTGATGTTGATTTCGTTGACACTTGGAAAGAAATGGAAAAATGTGTTAAATTAGGCTTGGTGAAAAGCATTGGCGTTTCAAACTTTAACTCAAAACAGTTGGAGCGTTTACTCAAATCGTGTACCATCAGACCGACAGTTAACCAGGTAATAAGAATGAAACTTTGCATAAATATAAAGATGTCACTCACTTAAAACCTTTTTAAAATGAAATATTTTTCTTTCCCCAAACAGGTTGAGTGCCATGCATACTTAAATCAAAGAAAATTGATAGATTTCTGCAATGCTCGTAATATAATCATAACATCATACAGTCCTCTGGGTTCTCCTGATAGACCATGGGCAAAACCAGGTGATCCTAATCTTCTTGAGGATCCCAAAGTAAAAGCAATTGCTCAAAAGTACAAAAAAAGTCCTGCTCAGGTCATCTTACGGTATCTGGTAAGAATCTATTGCCCTTCAAAGAACAAAAAAGAATTATATTCATTGGTCAAACAAAATACATTTGTATTTACCTTCTGAACAGATTCAAAATGGAACAGTGCCTATTCCAAAATCAGTAAATAAGAAACGTATAGTGGAAAATATACAAATCTTTGATTTTGAACTGACGTCATCTGATATGGCTGTTATTGATACATTTGACTGCAACGGGAGATTGATACCACAACTGGAGTAAGTAAAAAAGAATGATTAGTCTTACACATAATAAGGAAAATTGTTTAAATGCTTCTAAACAACCTTTTTTTCCCCCCTATTTTCTTGCAGTGGAAAGGATCACAAGGAATACCCATTTAACATAGAATTTTAAAAAGCTTTTAATTACCTCGTAAAAACTTCCTATTGATTCAAAGTTTCGGCCATGGTACAGGCAACCATCATCAAAGTTGACAAGACACACACTCCCTCTCTTTCTCACACTTGTACTCTCACATAAACACAAAAAGAATAGATCCAAAAATATTTTGTGTAGTTAATAACTGTTTTAAATTCAATACATTTTTTAAAATATAAAAGTTCTTGAATTTTGACTGTTGCAGACAGAGTTAATTGAATCCTTCAAATAAAATTGAAAAGAAACGCTATGCTGACAGCTGTGGTTGACAAAATAAATAATTAAACTTCATTAAACTCATGCTCCCAAGACAGTTTATCCATTATTTTTTATTTTAAACAAGTTCCCTTTCCTTTTTTTTCCCTTTCCTTTTCTGTAATGTGGGAGTACCTAATTAGCACTTTCTTACAATTTGTTTACAAGTATGAGGACAACAGAATTTGAGATTTAGACACAGACATGTGACATACACTGACTAGTAATAACACAGGACCAGAAGAAACAGAGCACAGCCTGAAAAAAAACATGAATCAATCAAACTGTTCCAGTCCAGCCCAAGTGGCACACAGGTGCAATAAAAGTTCGAAGACTTCACAATTTCACATTCCATTGATCAATTCATTGCTGAATGATTTGAAAGCAACTATGTTAACAGGTCAAGAAAGTTAGTTAATCATGCCTGTCACAAACAAACATCTTTGATCAAATGATACAGTATTGCTAAAGTGAGCAACACATTACCTCCCTAATGCTTTTTATTTTTCCTAAAATAATTTATTTTATTTCCTAAATTAAAAAAAAAAAAGACAAGGAAGATACCCCAAAACGCTGTAAACAAGGTTTTGAGGAGAATTTTGTGTACCATTTCACTATCTAGTTTTGAGTTTTAGCAAAAATATTTTCAGCCTTGCTTTCAAATTTTCACTAAACTACCACAGAACACTGATGACTTTCTAAATGTTACTTTCTCATTCTATATGGATGTAAAAGTACCAGTTGAAAACAAAAAGAAAACTTTGCAAGATTTTTCAAACATGAGGATAGCACACCAGAATAATCCAAATGTACACCAATGAACAGATGTTTACGCTTGGATACATTTATGCACCTCACAAGAGGTTGGTCAAAAGGAGCTCAACAAAGTATCAATGGACGCAGGACACTTAAGTATAAAATATTTGAATATCTGTCTCTAAAATCTGTTAAGACAACAAAGTACTTACGAACAAGCAATTGACAACAGACAATACACAAACAAAGTAAAAACATAGGTATTTACATGATAAAAATACTAGATATTGTATTATTTACAATTTATTTGCTAATGCTATTTGCACTTTAAGCTCAAGTTCACAGGTATCTTTTCAGAATCCTTAAAATTTAATTGAAATATAGGTGAAATGAGTCCATAAAACAGCAATTTTTGAGTAAAATAATCTAAAATGCAATCACAAGATGTGAATATTGGGCCTATCACATGGAGAAATAGCAAAAATTAACTAAAACTAACCAAAACCCTGCCAATCGGATGCCTCACCTTCATCCTCCAATTCAACTCCAATACTGTGAATACCATTACGTAGAAGTGGGGTACCCTTTCCTCTACCTACAATGAAATTTCCACATCAAATTAATGATACAATAACAATGAAGAAAACAGATGTATTGTGAATACATACGTACCTAAGACCCTGGCATGGAATGTTAGTTTAAGGTTGATATTATGATTTTCATCTGGAGACAGTAGGAAAAGATCTTCTTTCATTAGTTTCTCTTTGTGAGCAAAGTACTCTACTTTCAATTGCCAGCCACCGCTATCTTCGTCACATTGACTCATGGAGAGGAGATGGCAGTTTGGATTGAAATATTGAGCGAGGCTTCCATCGTCTGGAGATGGACTTTGGAGTGGACCGCAGGGGCACATTTCGGAAGAGAGAAAAACACTTATATGGTAACGGTGGCCCATTTGAAGGAATCCAAGATGGACAGCGAGGTTGTCACTTCCAACTCTCTGAATGACAATATTGTTGTCTTTGGAGGTAACAAGAGTTTCATCTCCAAACCGTACATGATGATCTACAAACAAGAAGCAAGAACACACAAATATTATAGGATTTGCCCTGCCAGCTGTAGCTTATAAATTGTATGAAAAATTAATTTAAAAAAAAGACTTTAATTCTAGTTTTGGTAGGAATTCTCAGTATAAACTGTACATTGGAAATGTAAACATGGGTACAGTTCTGTGGAAGAGAATGATCAAAACTTATGAAAAGGAGGTAAGAGATTGGGAAAAAAAATAGTAGAGCAAATGAACCTTGACACCAGAAGCTTGGGCAGTGAGGGTAAAACAGATGGACAGAAAGCCAGATATTGTCATTAAATAAAGACAAAACAAAATGGGAGGGGAGAGTAAATTAATTATGCCATGTTTAGTAATATTAGTAAATTGACACCAGATATCTAGATTCACTCACTGCAAGTGCACTTAAGGCAATGAGAGGGTAATCGTCAATTTTTGCGACAAGTTGCTTTTATTGTTTTTTTATTTTTTTATTTTTTAAGAGTTCTTGTGTTTGGTTGGGAATAAGAAAGACAAGGTTATGTCACGACATTTTCAATACTAAATTACCCATGGAAAAATATCTCGCTCAACATTGAAAGAACGTGTAACGACCTCATACATGACAGTACGGTTTTTTATTGTTTCGTTTTGATTGCGTTAAAAGTTTTAAAAAAGGTTGCAAACAGAAACAAAATACTAGTTCACATTTGCCTCAATTTTGTAAAATGTTGTGAAGAGTGAGTGAAAATAAGGTAAACCACAGACTATTGACATTAATTTTGAAAAACAACCCTTTTCAAAAGAGATTCTACGCCAATTTCAATTATTTTGAATTAAATTACAAATCACCAAAATTGGAAGAGAAGTGACAGTTGGAGGATTAGCTAGGTTAACTTCACCTGGTTTCATTCCCATTTGTTGAAAGACCGCACTAAGCTCTGCCTCCGACGATAATTTGGCATTAGTGTTTTTCTTTGTGGACCACATAAAATACCACTACTATAACACTTCTGCCTACAAAGTTAACTAAGCAGTACGTTCCGCAGTTCTAAACTCAACTATCATAGTTTTTCTCCTACTTCTAGCAGACGACACATTCATATTACCATTCCGACCGCTTTCTACTTTTTTCATAGTTTGGGTTCTGCGAACGGCGCCAAAGTGTCGAAGGCTTTGAACTGCTTTGAATATCGCTCTTTGTGCGGGGAACAATCAGGAAAAGACCTGACAACATCCACAACATCAGATCAAAAACTAAATTGAAACAAAAAACAGGTGAAATATCGTATTGCGTAAGCAGAGAGTCGTATTACAGCGTATTATTACAACACACCCATGCACACTATAGGACTGATTCGTCAGATCTCAAAAAAATTGTACGTGCTTGCGTCTTTCTCAAGGTGTCCATTCACTTTATGTGACCTTGAACGTTAATGTAAATGACGGTAAGGGGAACAAGGGGCATAGCGAGATAAAAAAAAAAAAAAGATCCTGAAGGGGAACGATCAGGACAAGCGTGGACCACAGTGCGCGGTGGGTTGCCTATCCCGTCCGGCGTTCCTGCCGCAGGCTGGGTAATTTAAAGAAAAATTGATGACAGCTTGTTTCCTCCATTGTATAACATACATTTTCATTGTCCTTTCTTACAAGGGTGGTTAAATGTGAACATGGAATAATCTCCAAACTGGAATAGTAATTCAACTGTATTTGGTAATAAGCTTTTACACCTTTAGATTGTAATACACTTAAACAGTTTGGAAAGGGGCTGACAGAAGCTCTGACAGTTTAACTTATTTACAATATTATTACCAATAAATTAAGACGGAACTGACGATGCCTTGTGTTTCTTTCTCAAGAAAAGCTTGATTCCTCTAACATCATCTTTGCCAAAATTTCAAATGCTCAACAAAGATTCCAAAATTTATGGCAGTGTTAAAAATAAATATTTAGGGACATTGTGTTCAAGAAAAGATTCTAAAATCTCAACCTCCTCAAAGTCATTCCACTAAACAACTATTGCATATTCCAACCTATAATCATACATTGATTTCAAAGAGGTTCTTTCCTCTGGAATTTTATTTGAAGGAAAAGAGTTCTTAACAAGTTATTCCTTCTGAATCAAAGGCAATACACCCTGCAAAAAATAAAAGTTTTGAAGACAGCTGGCAGTCCCATCTCGAATGCAAAATGCATGCAATCCGGAATCTGTTCCAAATTAAAATGTGGGCAAATTCCAATTCAAATTTAAGGGACATCTTCAAGATAGAAGCTGTGAGAGAAGCCAGGTATTAGATCTTCACAATCCACACAGATCACACTTGTGAAAATACAGTCTACAGAAGCAGCAACTGTATCTCTAACAAGTTCAAATACTTCACAATAAATAAACCTTTATAAGTAAATATTATCCAAACACACTAAAATCTGTACAGAAAACATGACAATAAAAAAATCCCTTTGTTCTGAATGTTTAAAAAAAAAAACAATACCAAAAGAATGTGCTGCATGTAATTGTTCTCAGAATACACATAATTTTATGCTAAACAGTCACAGGGGGGAAAAAAAGAAAAAAAAACAAGAAATAACAAAATAAAATATAGCATTTATAACATCACTTATAAAAAACAAGCCATACACTTGCCCTCTCACAGTTCGCCCAAAACACTGGTGTAATGAATGTCAGTGCTGAAGAAACAAAAGAATGTCAATGGCACTGACTGATAAAAATTAGCAAAATTTGTGCTAATATCTTGTTTTCTTTCTTATAGCAACATGGTTTGGGGGTTTTCTAGATATCCTCTGAAGGCGGCGAGCCACTGAGCTCCAACAGCTCCGTCAATGACACGATGATCACAACTTAAGGTGACAGACATGATGTCACATTTCCTGAAACTGAAGATGCAATGTTTGAGCCACAAAACTTAACAAATCAAAGATATAAGTAAAAACTCCAGTATGCCCAGATATTTAATTACCCGGTTTCAGAATCTTTATCAGGCAAAAGTTGTACTCTTGTTCCACCAACAGCTAAAATGCACGATTGAGGGGGGTTAACAATTGCGGCAAAATTCTTTACTCCAAACATACCAAGGTTTGAAATAGAGATGGTGCCACCCTGAAAATTAATAAAGAAAGTTATGGTTAAAGTAAATTATCTACAACCGCAACTTCTTAAAAACTCATTTTTTCTCATTACCTGGAACTCATGTGGCTGAAGTTTTCCTTCTTTAGCCTTGGACACTAGCAAATTAGTCTCTTGTCTGATCCTTGATAAACCTTTCTTATCAGCACCAAATACGATTGGAGTGATGAGCCCTTTGTCTGTTGCAACAGCTATACTGACATCAACTGAATGGTATCTAAATGGACGGAGAGATTGAAATGTTCGTGTTAAGTTTTCTTAAAACATAATTTGAAACAAAAGATTGATTAAACATTTACTCTCGAATAAATGAGTCCATCCACGCTGAATTGGCTTCAGGAACTTTTTTGGAGGCAAGAGCAGTAGCTTTTACAATAAAGTCATTTACACTTAATTTGATACCCTCCTTTTCCAATGAGCTGTTAAGCTTTTTACGCAGATTCATTACTTCATCCATTTTAACATCAACAGTTAGGTAATAGTGAGGTACAGTCTGTAAAAGAGAACATAAGTGTTAAAGTGATCGTGGTGCCAATTCACAGGTATCAAAACCACAACTGATTGTTCTTGCCTGTTTTGATTGAAGAAGTCTCTTAGCAATAACACTTCGCATGCTGGAGAGAGGAATATCAGTGAAGGGACCACCAGCTGGTGCAGCAGCAACTGCAGCAGCCGGAGCAGCACTTGGTGCACCCGCTGAAGCTCTGGAGAGATCAGCAGCGGTAACAGACCCAAAAAGACCTGACCCTCCGCCTACTGACTGTAAAGTAAAAAAAAAGTCAGAAGGAAGGCTTGTTTAGAAAGAAAACATGGAATAATAGTTTTGCTTAAACTCACTGCAAGGCTGAGCCCTTTCTCAGCCGCTAGGCGTTTTGCTAGTGGGCTGGCATAAACTCGGTCCCCTGCACTAGGAGCAGGGATTGGGGCAGAAGATGGGGGAGGAGGAGGCGGAGGAGCTGCAGTCCTTGGGGCAGGTGTAGGTGCTGCAGGTGCTGCAGATGCAGCGGGTGCAGCTGGTTTGGCAGGGGCACTCGACCCATCATCTTTATAATCCTTGAAAGCTGCAATGTCTGACTCGTTCTCAACAATGATACATACAAGCTGGAAAAGAAAGCAATACGATTTAATGAGCAAGCTCATAAATCACTTCATCTATCAGCTTCACCCGGTAACTGGTCAAAACATGAGTTGGCTGGTTCAAAAACGAATTGATTACCAGGCCAGGTAAAACTGATAGTTATTGGGCAGTAATGGGCAGTGTTTTATTATTATTATTATTATTAATACTTTTAACTTTTAAAATCAGAATAGGCAAGTGAAACAGACCTTTCCAATAGGGACTTCTTTTGTACCAGCTGGAACTATAATCTTTGCCAGATAACCTTCCTCTGGTGTTTCAAATCCCATAGTTGCCTTGTCGGTTTCAATTTCAGCTAGCAGGTCCCCTTCATTCAGCTTGTCACCTTAGGAAGAGAATAAGACATTTTTTATCAAAATTGTATCGTTTAAACCTTGGCACTAATATATTGCTTGTCCCATGGTAAGAATCAAACATACCCTCTTTCTTTTCCCAGCTGACAATTGTACCCAACTCCATGGTTGGGGAAAGTGCAGGCAACAGAACTTTTTGATGAGGGGGTAAATCTGGGCAGTAATGACGTACTTTCGGTCGAGTATCCACCAACTGGTGGACCCCCGAAGACACACATGGCTGGTTAACTTTGAGACTGAAAGTAAAGTGTAAGTTTTTGCGTTGTGTAAGAAATAATTACATGCTACAGTTCTGGTGAACTGGATTACATTTTCTGACAAGGGCTCAACCACAGTTTCAAGAGGTAATATCGAAAAAAAACAAAACGTAAGATGGCATGGGCAAACTGACAAGCAGACAACTCATAACACCTTAGGAATTGGAAATATAAATGTCATAGGTTATACTGACACAACTTAATGTAAAGTCAATAACGACAAAAACTGACGGTCTGAAAAATGCAATAATAAAAACACATGTTAACATCAGTGTAATCTGGCACGTTGCGATTTGATTCGGGAAGACGGTTAAGGTCAAACGGATAAGACTGTGTGGATCCAGAAGGAAGGTCACATTAACCCCACAATTCAAACTAGTTTACCTGTGGAATTGACACGCTTTGAGACACGCTGGACCTAACTGCCGCACAGATGTCGGTTGGACGGCCCGCTTGCAGAATTGCACCACTTCATTTCGAATCAAGGTTTTTCGTAACATGTCAAAGCTTTCGTTGGGGCGGTGAGGGTTTTGAAGGAGGACCTAAACGAGAGGACAGGCGGACAGCAGACGACGTCTTGGGTAGATGGACGGACACAGACCGGAAACACAGAACATTCAGTTGTTTGAGGTTCCGGCAGAGATTGCGATGGGCAGGAAAGCAGGAAAAACAGACAGGCGCCCGCGTACGAATTAAACGAGGTTCGAGAAGGTGGCGGCCGTAGCGGCCTCACCACCACTCCACAATCCTTTAGATATTTTCTAAAGAATATCTGACTGCAGGAAAGTATTCAAGATTGAAAAAATAATGGAAATTTATATGATTTTGGTCAAATTTATTTGTATAAAACCTTTCAATCAAGACAAGGGTAAACAGATTACAAGACTCAGAACTGAGCACCAAACATCAAAAGCTCTCTAGGAAGTAAAACAATTTTCATTTTCGAGAGAAGGGAAAAAAAATAAATCATCACCACCAAATTTAAGGAGTGGCAGTAGCCTTTAACAGAAAGTTAATACTATACCCATTAGTGAGAGTTTGTGGTGTGAATTTTTGTCAAGAATGGAAGTACAAAGAAGTGGGCTTCAGCAACACCAGAAAACTATCACCTAGACTTCCATTACTCATCTGAAATAGGACAAAACTATGCTAACAAAAAATACATATGCATATAAAAAGTACTTATATAAATGCAGTCTTCTTAAATAAAGTCATGAATCAATAAGACAGAATACAATCCTGAAAACAAACATCAACATTTGGGTGGACAAACAATTAAAAAAAAAGAAAATTTGACTGCCCAGCAACGGGTAAGATAACATCCCTAACTAATAAAAAATGAAAATTCAACCATACCTGTACACCTTGAAAGTGTTATGAAGAATTGTGCCAACTTTGAGCAAATTTTTATTTTACAATACAAGTACAATTGATGCCATGTCAAAGACATGTGAATCTGTAGAAGGTCTTGCAATATGAATAGAAGTTACACTAGCAATCAGCAATTGACAGGCGATTTAAATTTAGAGAAAAACAAATTTAAAACACTCTAATGTTTGCTCCTGACTAGGTCACACCTCTGGCTGCAGGATGGCAGAGTGGACTAGCGAACGCTCTCACCGGTACACATAACATTTAAGAAAAATGGCAAAAATGTAATGTAAGCATGAAAAAAAAAATATTAGAGTGCAAGAAAGATTAGAGGTATGACATGAGAAAAAGATACCAAAGGCATATCAGGTACAAGGGTGTCAAGATCTTACCACAGCGTAAGCTAGCAGCCTTATTTGTGAGAAGGGTCGCAAGGACAATTTGAAAGTAAGGCACATATTGTCCAAAGAGAAATTTGAAAACAGGCAAAGAGAGAACAGGATGTCAAGAAACTACTTTCAATGTCTTTTCAGAAAGGTGTACCAAGAACATCTGTTACCTTTTATGGTGTATAAAGACATATGGGTCAAACTTCTACAATCATCACAATGAAGCTTGGCACAAGTGTAAAGAGCACCACATTTGTAGAAACAAAGTAAAAACAAAATCTATTGACTACGGACCAAATTTCAAATCTGGGAACTGAATCGTGGTCGAGGAAGATCACCAAACACAGTGTCACCATGAACGCTCCTTGCAAGAGCCTTGATGCTTGCAGCAATGTCCATTGGATCACGAGGAGACTAGAACAAGAAATTTGATTAAAAAATTTATAAGGAAACAGTGAGATACAAAAAGGAGAAAAAGAAAGGAGGGGGAAAAAGAAGAAGAAAAAGAAAAAACACTTACCAGATCATCTTCCTCAAAATCATTTCCATGACCTCTTGCCCCAGGGAATATAGGAACTGAGACAGGCAAGGACTTGGCCAGATTTGAAATGCTTGATTGCACTCTCGATATAGCAATACCATCTTCAAGACCACCAGTCTCAGCTGCAAAGAAACAACAAAATAAATAATACATAAGAATTTACAATAATACTAAGAGACATCTTCCTACACACAACTCACCATCTGTATCAGTTTCATCTTCAGATTGGAAGGTAGTCGGAGGATTTTCATCCATGCCATCTAACTGGAACAAACCTTCAGAGTCGGATGCGGCATCATTCGGAACTCTGACAGATGGTACAGGCCTTGATTCTGTCTTCGTCTAGATCAAATTTTCCAAAAAATACTAGTTAGCAAGTCTAATTACTGTATATAGGATTACAATGTGAACTATGTGAAATACAAACCGGAGACATATTCAATTTAGGATTTGAATGACGCCGAGAATCTCTTGACCTCGAGGTGTTTTGATCAAGAGGAGTCATTGGATGGCGAATGCCTTCATCAGCTGCCTGAAATTTTTGTGGAGGTGGGGGCAGAGAGATAAACTGACCCTTTGGAGGAACTGATTGATCTTGAATGCTTTCCAGAGCAGAGACATTGGAGCGACCACTCTCCAGGATAAGCCTATAAGACAGAAATGTAGGGTACTTTAATCATTCTATTAAAGTAACAACTATGAAGAAGAACAGTTTTCTGGAATCTATTCTCCCACAGGAATCATTACCTTGACAAGGTTTTATGATCATCATGAGCTTTGCTGCGGAACTCCTCAAGCTCAGCATACAATTTTTCAGAGTACTGGCGAACTCTCTCTTCAACAAGCTGAGCTTCTCGCTGAAGGGCTTCTGTTAGTTGTTGTTGGAGAGCAGCTAAAGTGGTCTGCATACCACCTCCAGCATGAAAATCAGCTAGAAGACACCAACCAAATTAACATTGAGAAGAATAGTATTAAATTATATAATAAAATACTACAGCTGAAATCAACAACAGCAATGAAGCATTTGACATACTTTCTTCAGGTGTGGAAGTCTCAAAATTGCTAGTCACAACTACACGAAAGACTGGAGAAAATGAACTAGAAGACTTCAAAGCTGCTATGGTTGATTTGTCACTCTAGAATAATATTGCATGAAAAAGATTAATTTTGTCACTTGTTAGTTACCACTTTAAAATTAGTTACATATGCAACGACATACCAAAATGTTTGAATTTATCAGGACACAAGCAGCTCCCCTTTCTCGGTGCAAGGCATGAGTATCTGTGCTGCAATTTATGCATCTGTGAACAATCCAGCAGGCTACATTTCGTACCTGAACAAGACATGGCTGTTCCTTTGCAATGCCACGTACTTCTGCTTCAACCAAGTCCTGAAAACAAATAGAAGTTGTCTGAACACTGCTGAAACTGGTAACTTAAGAAACGAAGGGCTTGCTCGCTGATGTTTAGTACAAATTCAGGTTCATAATGTGGTAAACACAATCAATATGTTAAAGCATATGAAGGTCAATAATTCCAATTTTGAACAGAGGGAGATCAGAACTAATTCGAGGAAATACGGTCGTCACCATGCTGCCAGGTTACTTCTACTTTGCCTCTGGTGTCTTACCTCTTTGAAAAAAGGATCGTTGCTGTCAAGCAGCTCACAGCTCAAAACATCAACTTTAGGCAGGTCAGAAGATTTAGTTTTGATCGTAATGTTCAAACATTTGCAGCAAAACATTTCTAGTTGCTGTATAGGTTCACAGCTAGGTAAATCGACTGAACAAAGCCCTAGTCAAGTCGCGATATCGGCTATAGTATACTAGCAAGCACGCATGAAAAGAAAGTTCCACGGTAAAAATTATAAAGTTGCGAATGAAAACGAATTAAAATGTAGACTGGAGAGCTGGTGAAGGCTTAGAAAGGCCAAATCCTCAATGTTTGTACATCATATTTTTCTTGTTTGGGAGAAGAGAGAAACAACCTTGGTGGAAACAGAAACAGCTGATGGAGGCACGGAGAGGGACGGCAACACGGCCAACATGGAGCATATTTTACTATCCGCACCCTAGTCCGTGAATGCCAATCGTAAAGAAAGAATTGTTTCTCCTGAAAGGTGAAAGGGGGAGTGCGCTGAAAAAGATTGCATACGCCCAGCGGGAAGCGGAGAAATGTAAATGACGATAGGGAAATGAGGCGCAATGAGGGAAAACAGCAGAAAAGAATGTCTTGGCATGAGAAATACACAAGTCAGAAGTGGCAAAGTCGGGTGCGGTCACCAGAGCCATTACGACCATTACCCCCTTCACCACCACCACCTCCCCCTCCCCTCCACAGTCAGTACGGTGCGAGACGAGCCCGCGAGCAGACGCACGACGCCGCCGCACGGCCGCCGGTCACAACCCTCCTCAACACAGAGGCCGGTCGAAGCCGACGCGATGGTCTCCAAGGTCGAGAAGAAGTCCGAGAGCGCGTCGTCCGACGGCAAGACCCTCGACGGCGAGGACGGCGACTCGCTGGACGAGCAGCCGCTGGACATCGGCGAGCACTACCTCGTGCGCCGGGGGGACGACACATGGCGTAAGTGGGCGCGGGGCGGGGCGGGGCGGGGCGGGGCGGGAAGTGAAGGGGTGGCGCCGCGGCAGGACCCGGGACCCGGGCGTCCCGACGCCCGCCAACGCCGCGGCGCGCCGCGACGCCGCTAGGGCGGTCTGGTCCGGCGTAGGACACTGGCGGATTGTTGCATCACTTTTAAACACGATTGCGTCAGGGTCGCCCGCGTTTGCCTGCCCGCGCGGTCGCCTTCCCCGTTGGGGCCGTAATGTTCGAAAAGTCTGAGGGGGAGACACGCGGGCGCTACCGAGCCGCGCGAGGCGCTTAAGGTTGAGTTAAGGGTTAAGGCACCCGCCGGGCCGGGCGGCGGGGCCCCCCTGGTCCGCCCCTGTCGCGACACAACGGTGACAGCGGTCGGCAGCGGGGCGCCAGCCTCAAGACCGTCGTCTGCGACGCACGGGGTGTGTGTGCTGGCAATGGTTTTTCGCACTATTGCTCATGTTTACTTTGCAGCCGGGTGCGGCCTTTTTGTTTTCTTTTTATTTTGAGGTTAGGTTTCTCTATGGTGTTCTGACAGTCATGATAACCCTCTCCCAGACGTGGAGGGAATCTCTTGGTTTTCACACTGTAACGGCGAGGTGCCTTCTTTTCTCTGTTGCAGATCCGGCGGAAATCATTCAGTCCCGTTTTAATGAGCAAGAGAATCAGTACGACTACTATGTTCATTATGAGGGATATAATAGGAGACTTGATGAATGGATACCGCGGGACCGGTAAAACATTACCTCTGCGCCTGGATTATTTATTTTTAACATTGCAATATTGATTGCTTGCAATTTATGCTCTTGCCCTTTCACAGAATCATGCTGTCTCGCTTCAACATGTCTGACCACCAGTGGAAGAATGACCAGCGAACAGGTGATTTATTTTCTGATCAGTCAGACAGAAAAATTACTAGAAACCAGAAAAGACGTCATGATGAGATCAATCACATTCAGAAGGTTGGGCATTTGAAAATGTGATGGCTTGCAGGTGATTTATGGGAAGAAAGTGCTGTAATACTCATCCTACAATCTACTTTCAGACATATGCTGAGATGGATCCAACAACAGCCGCCTTAGAAAAGGAACATGAAGCCATTACAAAAGTTAAATATATTGACCGAATTCAAATTGGCCGTTATGAAATTGACACCTGGTACTTCAGCCCATACCCTGATGAGTATGGGAAACAGCCCAAGCTGTGGATTTGTGAATATTGCTTGAAATATATGAGACTTGAGAAAACCTATAGGTATCACATGGTAAGATTAATGCTTATTTTTTGAGACATAACACAGACAGTAGAACATATTTTTTCAATGTTTCCTAAACCTTCTCTTCTAAAGCAGAGTGAATGCACTGCAAGGCAACCTCCAGGCAAAGAAATTTATCGGAAAGGAACTCTATCCATTTGGGAAACTGATGGTAGTCAGTATAAAGTTTACTGTCAAAGCTTGTGTCTGTTGGCCAAACTCTTTCTTGACCATAAAACACTGTACTTTGATGTAGAACCATTTTTGTTTTACATATTGTGTGACATCGATAAACATGGCTCACATCTTGTTGGCTATTTTTCCAAGGTAAAGTTCATTTTATTTATCATTTTTGTGAACTTACAATTTTTTAATATGATTTTATGAAATCAAATGCTTTTAAATCCTATACAGGAAAAAGAGTCACCTGATGGTAATAATGTAGCCTGCATTCTTACACTCCCCCCATACCAACGGCAGGGCTATGGGAAGCTGCTCATAGCTTTCAGTTACGAACTGAGCAAACATGAAGGTGTTGTTGGTAGTCCAGAAAAGCCTTTGTCTGACCTTGGAAAGCTGAGTTACCGCAGCTACTGGTCTTGGGTGCTGCTTGAAATCCTGAGAGATTTTAGAGGCACTCTGTCTATTAAAGATCTGAGGTATTGTGTAGTGTTATTATCATGTCTGTCCTGCTCATTAGTCTTCAATGCCTACAAACTTATTTTCTGTCTTTCAGTGAAATGACAAGTTTTGCTCAGACTGACATAATATCTACATTACAATCAATGAATATGGTCAAGTACTGGAAAGGACAACATGTAATTTGTGTAACTCCTAAGCTTGTAGAAGAACACATCAAATCATCCCACTTCAAGAGACCTCGTTTGACAGTAGACCCTACCTGTTTACAGTGGAACCCACCAAGGAGGATAAATAATATCAGATATGGGAAGAAGTGACATCATGTTTTGTAGTCTGTTTTATTGTTTAGCTTTCCTGTGCTGTCCGTACATTGATGGCCTTTAGAGCATCTATGGATAGATCGAGCTTGATCATCTAATAGAATAGGAATCTATTCTAGTATTGCATCACTGTACCTTGTTTGCCAAAGTCTAAACCATATTTCCTTTATTTCTCTTTGATTTTCAAGGGAGTCAGAAAAATCACCTATATTTAACTGTGGCAGGCAAGAACTTCTCTTAGTAAAATTTTTTATTGCACTTGTTTTTTACCTTCTAGAGTCTTTCCTTTTCAAGAGTTTGATTAGGTTTTTTTTTTTTTTTTTTTAAATCTATTTACTTTTTTTTGTCTTAAATAAAATTTTGTCATTCTCTTCAACTCTTTTTGTACACAATTTAAGCTTCTTTTTCCCTGATGCAGTCTCATCCTGTCTCTGGTCTTAAAGTTCATATATCTTAGCCACAACTTTTCAAGTGGTAGTTTGATGTTCCATTATTTGTTGTGAGGATCTGATCAGTGTGCATGAGGAAACTTTTCACTTGTGACATTTTTATCCTGTAAGAACATAAGTTAGCAATGCAGGTTTTGCAATAAGGACACTTCTTTTTAATTATTTTATAAACCAGATCAGTGTCAATTTGTTCCAGGATGTCATAAGCAACCTTATTTTTAACTAATCCAAGTGCTTCTCTTCATTTCTACAAAAGCACTTCAAATTGTATTATGTACCTGAACCCATGAAATGGGTAATATTTTGTGCTCATGCACTTAATATCTTAGCTGTGTAACATTATTTTATGATAATATTTATGATAGCTTTTGCTAGCCTTATTGAGGGAAAGGAAAAGATCATTTGATCTCCTTTCTAGTTTATCTATAGTGTCATGGAGGAAAGTATTTGCCCTGTTTTGTAGTATTCCACACATCAAATAGTACTGTGAACCTTTTTGCACAATGTCACATCGTCAAGTTTTACACTATTTTGGTAAATAATTTTTAGTGAGCACTGTGCCCAACGGTAGTTACAGAAAGCTAGCAGTACTTTCTGATGTTAGAGCTATTCTTTTGACTGTTACTCCCTTAAGATCCTACTTAACATGCTACAGAATTGAATTTGTATTTTATATTATTTTGTCCGTTTGAAACTAAATTGTTATTTGTTTTCTACTTATTCATGGGGATGACAATGATGCTGATGTTTGAGACTGAGTGAATCAATCATCACTTTTACCACCATTAATCCAATGTCATGGTGACATTTCTTTCACTGCCAGCATTCTAGTAGCTGGTAGAGGAGACAATTAACTTCCTTTCTCTTATACTCAGACTTCTTCTGCATTTTATAGCTACATCTGCCATAACTTGTGCCTTACAGTTGAGTGCACTTCCATGATGAGAGAGCAGGTGCGTAAGGTTCTTTGACCTAGTTATTTTTCTCCCTGTTTCTTTTCTGGAAATTTGCAGTTAATCCATTAAAACAGAATTTTGACAATAAACATGCTTTATTCATTTCTATTGAAACTGATTTCTTATTCTTATTTTAATACCTGTACAATGCTGGCTGATTGCATTTCAAAACATTTGTATGTATTGTCTAATTGTTACTTGTAAATCTTCAATAACAAAATTTTCCTCCTTGCTGTAGTTGAAGCCATTATATTTTGTGGGTGTCAGGCTGGTTTTGTTATTAAATTTGGCATTGTGAAATGATACATAACTCATACGTTGATTTGTTTTTACTTACAGTATAATTAGCACTCAGCCAAAAAATGATCCTGAACATACCTCCATAACACGTACCTTTTGACTCCAGTCATCTTTTCACATTTTACTTGATTTGTTTTTACTTACAGTATAATTTGCACTCAGCCAAAAAATGATCCTGAACATACCTCCATAACACATACCTTTTGACTCCAGTCATCTTTACACATTTTACTCCTAATCTTGAAGTTGATCAAATAGTTTTATAATACGAAGTACATGGCAATAAAAGCTACACACATAAATAAATATTATTTTTAAAACTTATGAGATCAAGACCCATCATCACACATGCATTCTCATTTCAAAGGTTCCACACGGCAGGCCAGAATTTTGTATCCTGTAGACTTCACCGGATATCGACACTTCGCAAGCCTTGGTACTTCCTTGTCAGGGGCCGCGGACTCAAGGCAGCAAACAGGCCCGGTGAGAAATGAATCAGTTTCAACGTCGTTTCGACGTCAAATAAGCGTTTTTCTCAGAGAGAAAAAAATCTACCTTATTCCGATCACTGATAAAGGTTCTACGTTATTTCGAGACAGCATTTCTCACCAGGAGGGGCGCGAAAATAAGGCGAAGCTCCAGGGGAAGCCGAACGCAAAGTTGCTTTTTCGAGCTCTTCATTTCGTAGACATTTCGTGGATGTCTGGTGTCCTGGTGTTTGAGGACCTCCCTCCCGGGGCCGGGCCGGGCCGGGCCGGGTCCGGGGCTGGCTAGCTGGACGTGCTGCCCGTGCCCGCGTCGGGCTTGGTGGACGCGGTGCTCTCCGACGTGTCGTCGGCGGGCGTGGACTCGGACTCGGCGCCGTTGGTCGTCGTGGCGCTCGGCGTGCCGTCCTTGTTCCGGTCGTAGAGGTACGACTTGGTGGTGCCCTGAGAGAGGGGGGCGTCACGTCGAGACTCCAGGACGTCGCCGTCGTGCACGGCGGGGGAGGAGGCTGCCCCGCGTCCCCGCCCGCACCCGCGCCAGGGGCTCGCACACCACAGTTATCGTCCTGCCGTATGATTCAGAAGATCGCTCCCATCTCTCCGTCTTTGTTGCACCTACAGCGGTGCTCTATGCAGGCCATGACACCGCTCCATGAGTGCGACGAGGACAGAGGTATGACAGCGATCTTCGGAATCGCTCGGCTGACATCGATCCTCGAACTTTGGAGTGTCCGACGCTCGAGGTAGAGATACGATAGCGTGTGGGGAAAGGCCTCCCTCCGGGCGAGAACCTGACAGCCATCCTTGGGGGCACCCAGACTGATTCAGAAAAGCGCTCTGCCTCTCGCCCTGTCTCTCTCACACTCGTGGGGTGCGCCGTCTCGGTGCAAGAGAGACAGAGAGAGAGGATTCCGCGCTTCTGAATACAACATAGGCACTCTCTCAATGAAAAAGAACAATTTTTTCCCAAAAAATGTTGCGTTTTTGTACACATCATTTTCTTGGGACAAATTGTCCCACTAAATTGAGACAATTTGCATCCGAAATATTACAAATCGACCCAAATTATTACACAAATTTGTCAAAAGGGATTGGTGTGCACAAAAACGCAACATTTCTTGGGACAAAATTCCCGCGGAAAAATGGTCATATATGTGCCATATATGACAGTCCATATATGGTTCATATTAATTCGTCATATATGTGACATATATGTCACATATATGTCACATATATGTCACATATATGTCACATATATGACGAATTAATATGAACCATATATAGATTCATATATGTACTTTCACATATATGAGCCGCGCTTCTTATATGAGCCATATATGGTGATGTTCATATATGAAGAACATGTGTATCCAGATCAAACGTACTATTTGAACTCAGTCGTCTTATGACACATCCCTAATGAGTACTTCAATCCTCTTACTCGTCTTAACTCACATCACTTGTTCCGTTTCGTGGATGTTGATATGGAGATTCGAACCCAGGACCTCTGCATTACTAACCTGTGGCGTTGACCGCTCGGCTATCGGCCCATAGCTGTTTACTACAAGAGTGAGTGACTCCTTAAGCAACGTAAGACGTCATATATGATTCATATATGATACATATATGTGGGCGTCTGCGGAACTCAGCACATTATCACACTGCATATATGATTAAGAACTCTGCATATATGTTCCTGTAAATATCATATATGACAGTAAGAAACTCATATATGTCACATATATGTAACTGGTTTTTCCATATACGTGTTAAATATGAAGTAAGATTACATATATGAAAGAAGTTTCTTCCATATATGGAGAGCACATCATCATATAGGAACCAAATATGAGTCCAGTGACACCATATATGAAGATGGAACATTTATATATGTGTCAAAAAACACCATATATGAAACTAAACTGGTCATATATGCATCCAGTGACACCATACATGAAGGTGGACCATTCATATATGTGTCAAGGAACACAATATATGAAGCCAAACTGGTCATATATGGATCCAGTATCACCATATATGGAGCTCGACCATTCATATATGTGACTGAGAACACCATATATGAAGGAAGACTGAACATATATGACAGTAAAAAATTCATATATGCGGCCAGAAAAATCATATATGAAAAAGGACACCCATATATGTGACTTATATGGAAATTTTTTCTCCATATATGAAGGTTGATGTACATATATGTTACATATATGGAGTTAGGATTTTCATATATGATGCGCAGCTCATCATATATGGTCCATATATGATCCATATATGGTCATATATGGATCATATATGGCACATATATGACCATTTTTCCGCGGGTTGTCCCTTTCCCTTTAGTGTGTACTGGAGCTCCAGCCGAGCGACGGGACAGCCGACCGGACCAAACCACGTCGACGTCGAGTTGAGGCCCTGTTCGGCTCGGTTTGGCAGGTTTGGCCCAGGCGGCCGCCGCTGCCCTGGATAGCGCCCCAGGCTAGGAGGACTTCCCCAGACCCAGCCAGAATGGACCCTCAGATTGGATTTCAGCGCCAGAATTTTTATTAGTCAAATCAAGATTAATTTTTTTTTGTGTGCTTTGTTTTAAACATTGAGGTGCAATGTATGTGGAACATCGCAAAGACGTAGTTCCCGTCATCGAATCGACTGTTCGACAGCGATTCGACGGCAATTTAGAGGGGGGGGGGCGCCACTAGTTCGATTTAAAGATTTCATTTTAAAGCTTCCTTTCTGGCTGGATACTCCTAGAGTCCTAGACTGTGTACACACAGTCTAGGACTCGAGGTACTCCGACCCCACACTACTACCCGACCCCAACCCCGACCCTTTGTCGTCACCTTGCTTGCAACCGCGCCGTGCTCTCCTCTCCCTCGTCGAGGCCAGGCGCCAGGCGCCCTCACTCACTGCACTGAGATCCGATCGGAACGCACCTGGAAGAAGCTGGAGCCGGAGCTGGCGCCGCCCGGAGTGCTGCTGGAGGAGGAGGAGGTGGTGGAGCCGGAGCCGCCGCCGGAGCCGCCCCCGGAGCCGCTACCTGGAGTTACCCCATGACGGTTGATGAGTGGGTCGTAAGGAGCAGGGTAGATCCCTGGGGCAGACCGGGGCAGACAAGACGGTGCTGTGTCACTGCTCGCGTTGTGTCGCAGCGTGCGCATTCGATATACGTGACTCCGTGAGAACCGGGCCGGAACAAGGACCCGCGTGGGTGTTCACCGCGACCGGAAGTCGACTGCTCGCGATGCCGTGCCTCTGCGACAGCCGCGACTGCCGTCGGATTCCGCGAAAGTCAGTTGTTTTTCGTCCGCGTTTCGTCTTATATCTGTCCTAGTCGCACCCATATGAGGCGAATCCATTATAAGGAGCAAGAGAGAGGCCACTACGACTAACCGCTTTCCGCGGAATCAGACGGCTGCACCGCGCTCGCGAGCCGCGCTCCCGCGGGCTTCGCGTTGCGGTGGGCTCGTGAACAACAAGGGCCATGCGGTGGCTGGATCTTCATCAACGGTGACGGCATGAGAGAAGGGCGCCCTTCTCTCATGTTGACGGTGGCTCGGATCACCGCCGGCACCTCCGCACGGCGATCAGATTCCACCGGTAAATTTTCATCACCGGTGATCAAAAATTACCGTTGATTTGGCAATCATTATGTCTTGAGAAGCGTTTGGGAGGGAATCGACATTTTACATAGTCACGTGTACGAGAAAATTATGCGAACACTGTGAAAAAAATACTAGTAAATTTACGACTATTTTTTTCGCAATTTGTGTGGGTTTGTGTGTCCGCACCGCACAGCCCTCTATCGCGAACCTCATGAAGATCACGTGTGCACTGTGCACCCCGCCGCTCCCTTCTCGGGTGCTTCCTTTATATCGTCTTCTTTTTCTTCTTCCTCTTCCTTTTTTTTTTCCAGACACAAAAACACGTCCATGCAGTCGGGCGCATGCATATGCATCACTCCTCCGACCCCCACATGCACGCTGCACGCATGCGCAGGGCCAGCAGAAAGGCGTTCGCGTGCACGCACACACACGCACGCACAACCACACGCAAGCAAGTGAACACAGATCAGCCGCCCTGTGGCCCGGGCCCGCCCCGGGCAACTACCCTCGCGCTGAACACAAACATGACAAGAGACAAGCAGCAGGGATAGGTCAGCCGAAACGGCCATGTCAACAGAATATTGACAAATTGGCATCATTTGACGTCATTGTCAAAAGTTAGTAGTTTTGGTGGCCACCTTTGACACAATTTTGATGTCAAATGATGTCAAAATGACATCACAGGTGGCCACCAAAATGACTAAATTTTGACAATGACATCAAATGATGCCAATTTGATAAAATTCCGTTGAATGGAGGGGCTCTCGACGTCACCGGAGGAGCGCACGGATAAATAACCGGGTCGTCGCGGGAGAACCTGATAGAGCTGCGCCTGGGACGTAGGCAGCACGTCGTACCATTAATCGGCGTGCTGCGTACCCCTCGACGTTGCTCAACTTAGGCTTCACCGGGATTTCGCCGGACTTCCCCGCGGATAACCTGGCCCTACAGGTAGGTCAACCCGGTTATAAGGGGGTTTATTCGGGTACCCGCAGAGTCCGCTTTCGGTTCAAGAGCCCCAACATATTACAATTTGCACGATGCAGCCCTCACTGATTTGTGAGGGGGTTAGTAAAGTAGTGCTCGCGGGCCTGTGCAGCCAGGCAGCTGGTGCAGTAAAAAGGACTGCCTACACTGGAATTCCAATAAGTGTGCGAATGTCGCTCGCCTGTTGCTGAGTAGATTTATTCGCTCACCTGCAGGCGAATGAAAAAATATTTGCACTCTTGCAGGCGTGTGAATGAAAATTTGCTCTTCTGCAGATGTGCGAATGAGTATAAGCGCACTTCAATTCGCCGACCTCATTCAAGCGTGCGAATTTTCATTCGCACGTCTCTACGAGTGAGCGGAATCATTTTTCACTCGCGTTCAAGTGAGTGAGTGTGAGTTCATTCACTCACCTGTACGTGAGCGAGATTCGTACGCTTGCGGAATTCCAGCGTACGGCGCACAGGCGCCAGAAAGCGAGCGCAGGCTGCGCAGGCTGCTCCACGGCGCGCCGGGCAGGGCAGGGCACCTACCTGTGCCTCCCGTCTGCGGGTGGTAGTGGGGGTTCTCGCGGTCCAGGTAGTACACCCCGCTGCCGCCCCCGCCGCCGCCGCCGCCGCCGCCGCCGCCGTAACCGTTGCCGTTGTTGCCGCCTCCGCCATGGTGGCCTCCACCTCCGCCGCCGTAGCCACCGCCTCCATTGCCATAGCCATGCCCGTCGGCCGGGGGGTAGCCTGTCTCGTGGTAGTTACCTTGCACGCGATAGCCGCCGCCCCCGCCGCCCCCGTTCGGGTACCTGTCGCCGCCTCCATTCGGGTACCTGTCACCGCCGTCGTGGGAGAAGCCGCCGCCGCGGTCCGGGTACCCACCCGGCTGGTTGGGGTAGCCGCCGGGGTACCTGTCCGGGTAGCGACCCTGTTCGGATCCAGGGTACCAGTTGCCGCCCGGGGGTGGGCTGCTGGGGTAGCCTCCCGGGGATGGGCTGCTGGGGTAGCCTCCCGGCGGGGGATGACCCGGGTAAGGGCCGGGCTGCCCGGGGTAGTCGCCCGAGCCTCCCGGCCTCTGGTCGGGGTAGAAGCCGCCGGAGCCGGCCACGAGGATCCACGTGCCCGCCGTGCTCTGCCCGCCTCCCGGGTACCTGTTGGGTGGTCCCGGGGGAACCGGAGGTCCCGGCGGCGGCGGTGGTCCCGGAGGCAGCGAGGGTCCGGCGCCCGCGGGACCGCGGGAGTACCCGTCATTGGGGTTGTAGTTGTAGACACGCCTGTCGGACAGGTAGCCGCCGCTGGGCCCGGGAGGGTAGGTTTGCGGCGGAGGGTAGCCCGCGCCCCCGGGTTGGTACCCGCCGCCGCTCACGGGCGGGTACCTGGGGGAGCCGACAGCCTGCTGGTACCCGCCCGGGGGTCGGTACGAACTGGACGACCAGCTGCCCCCGGGCGGGTAGCCGCTGACCGGTGGCGGGTAACCGGCGCCACCCGACGGGTAACCGCCCTCGCCGGCAGGGTAACCGCTGCCGCCAGGGGGATATCTGCTCCCGCCGGACGGGTAACCGCTTCCAGCTGGCGAGTAGCTGCCTCCATTGGACGGGTACGAGCTGCCTCCCGGTGGATGGTAACCACTTCCAGAAGGGTAACTGCCTCCTCCGGCCGGGTAACTGCCTCCCCCGGCTGGGTAGCTGCTTCCACCGGCTGGGTAACCGCTGCTTCCCCCGGACGGATAGCTGGAGCCTCCGGAGGGGTAACTGCTTCCTCCAGACGGGAAGCTAGCACTTCCAGAATGGTAGTTGCTTCCTCCAGCTGGGTAGCTAGAGCCTCCGGACGGGTAGCTGCTACCGCTGGATGGATATTTGTTCCCCGTAGAGGGGTAGCTGCTACTCGATGGATATTTGTTGGATCCTGATGGGTAGCTCGTGCCACTTGAAGGGTAACTGCTCCCTCCCGACGGATAACTGCTCCCTCCTGACGGGTAACTGCTTCCTCCTGACGGGTAACTTGTGCTACCAGACGGGTAGCTGGTGCCGCTCGATGGGTATTTATTTCCGCCAGACGGGTAGCTGCTGCCGCCGGACGGGTAGCTTCCACCACTGGACGGGTAGCTGCTCCCTCCCGAGGTATGGCTGCTTCCTCCCGCCGGGTAACTGCTGCCGCCGGACGGGTAGCTACCGCCATTTGAGGGGTACGAGGTACCGCCGCTTGACGGGTAACTGCTGCCGCCGCTGGGTCGGTACCCACTGCCGCCGCTTGGTCGGTACCCGCTGCTGCTGCTACTGCCGCCGCCGCTGGGCCGGTAGCCGCCGCCGCTGCTGCCCGAACTCCAGGAGCCGCCGCCACCTCCAGACTGGTACCCGGAGGACCCGGAGCCCCTGCGCAGCACACCCGGAATACGTAATGAAATGGCATGGTTAAGCTAGAAACAACACCTCATCTTGGTCGAGGACAGTCCACAAAGTACTCGTCCGTCCGTCCGTCCCCTCCAAAATTTTTCATCGAAAATACGGGAGCTCGCCGATGACTTGACGCCTGCACTAGTCAGGCAGGCCACCCGCACCACACACGCGCGCAACATAAAATCTGTTGCCTGCCCACTAGGGGCTGAGCCCGGGAGCTGGACTGGGCTGGGCTGCTGAACTCACCCCTGAGGCTGCGGTGTGTCCCAGCGGTCCCAGGCCGTGCCGTGCGCGCCGTAGTTGCTCCAGCCGGACGCGTAGCCGCCCCCGCCGCCGCCGCTACCCCAGCCGCCGCCGCCCCCGCCGCTGCCGTAGGCCGGGTTGGGCTTGTTGTTGTCCACGTAGTAGTAGTAGTAGCCGCCGTTGCCGGGGCCCGGCTGAGCGGCCGGCGGCGGCGGCGCCCAGGGCTGCGGCGCGCTGCCGCCCTGGTAGCCCAGCGGCGAGCCGTGGCTGTTGTACCCGGAGGGCGGGCGGCTCCAGTCCGCGCCCATCGTCCACGCCTGCCCGTAGTCCCCATGGCCGCCCACCAGCGGCGGGCCCTTCCACACGTCGCCCACGAAGTGGCCGCGCTCCGCGTCCCAGGTGCCGGAGCCCGACCACGCGCCCACGGGCGGGCCGCCGTTGCCGTAGTCCCACACGCCGGAGCCGCGCCACGTGCCCGCGCGCGCCGCCGCCGCGCCTGCGATAAGTGCAGAAAAGTAAGGAAACGCTCAGGGGAAAAGCAATCAAAAATATTAGAAACATACAAAAAGTTCAGGAAAAAGAATTGAAAAATACGAGAGGTTAAAGAAAACTTCAGAAATGAAAGAAAAGGAAATAAAATTACAGCCAAAGTCACACTGAAAATCATATTGCATGAATGTCACACATTTGAGTGCGCGAAAATTCATTCGTGCACTCTGGCAAAGAAAAGTGCGAAAAATACAAGGAAATACATGAGAATACTGAGGACTTCATCAAAATACTTATCAAAAATTCAAGAAAAATACAAAAAAAAAAAAAAAAGAGCAGCACAAGAAATACAAAGAACGTGTACACAGATAATACACGCGATGGCCGCCCCTCGGGGTGGACTTACTGGGCGGCGGTGCGGGTCCTCCCCAGGACGCTGGGCTGCCGCCGAGGTTGTCATAGCCGTTGCCGCGGTAGCCGGCGTCCCGCGCCTGCGGGGCCAGGTCCGCGGGGCCGGGGGGGCCCGGGGGCGGCGGGGGCGGGGCGGGCCGGTCCCAGCTGGGCGCCGCGGCGCCGCCGCCCACCCCGGCATCGGGCCAGCCGGAGGCGGCCGTGTAGCCGCCGCCGTAGCGGTTGTAGTAGAACTGGTCGGCCCGGGTGGCGCGGTAGAGCGCGGCGCGCGCGCCGGGCGGCGGGGCCAGCGCCACAGCCAGCAGCAGCAGCGGCCGCAGCATCTGCAGCAGGACAAGCAGGCTCTGCTTACCTCCCCGAACCCAATATCTCACCGAAAGATGGAATGAGAGAGGACACTACGCTTCCATGCCTAATTGTAATGACAATTTTTCACCTTTTGCGAAGGCGTTGTAAACCCCTTAAGTGAGTAGTTGAAATTTAATGCCTTTGACAGTGCGATAATTATATACTTGATGTTGATGTTCTCTGACGAAAAAAATAAATATTTCACACTCAAGAAACATACACAAACGCACATTAAAAATGTACTTTCCATTAAAGAATAAAAGTTACTCGACTTATCGCATGTGCGAGATTTTGGTGAGGAAGGAAAGAGGGCTCCTCATTTCTGGCATACTGGCCCCGTTGTTTGCAGACAGACCCGCGTCTTAACTACTCCGCGCCAAATGCGAATGTGTGTCTATGTGTGCGTGTGTGTGTGAGCATAATGACCCTCTCTCCTGCCAATAGAGGTAATTCGGGGGAGAAAGTCAAAAGTTCGCGGGGCGTCATTCGGGCCAGGACGCGTCCGGTTCGCTGCCTCGCCGCTAGAGCGGTACATACAACAGCAGGTTGATTCCGAACAGCGTTTACTAGTGTTCCCACCCTCTCTCTCGCTCCTGTGGCCACGTTTCATAGGTGTGCGACAAGGACCGCGTCCCCACTCCACTCCATCGTGGTCGAGAAGTAGTCATCCAGTCTGGGCACTGCAGATGGCTGGTACTGTTAACTAGGCGCTAGAGGGAAAGAGGAGGGGGGGGGGGGGGGGGGGGGGGGGAGGGGACTGATTGGACCGCTGAATTGCGACCGCTAAAAATTCGCGCGCGAATGCTAGACTCTTCTTTCGCCGCGCGGCCGGTCCAAGCGGGCTGCCGCGTCTGATTCCGAAAATTGCTTCGTCCTCTCCTTGTCGCGCCTACACCGGTGCCCTATGCTGGGGGGATGGCAGGGCGCCATGCGGGCGACAAGGACGGAGAGAGCGCGATCTTCGGAATCAGACGGCGGCTGGAGCCTGGGTCAGGGACGCCCCCATCACCATCATGGTCATGGTCACGGCCACGGCGGCCCCGGCCGGCGTGCGGCGGCTGGACCGCAAGGCGCGCGCGCACACACACACACACACACACATCTGCGGGGAAAAGGGGGGGGGGGGGGGGGGGGGGAGTGCTCCTCCGCAACTCCCGCTCGGCGCGCGCGGCGGGCGCGCGGGCTATTCGCGTTATTGCGGGAGCAATTTAAATGGCTGACTTCGGCTTGAGCTCGCAGCAGCCTGCCCCGCTCCGCCCGGGCTGCCTACTGATGCGCCGAGAATTGCTCCCGCATACCTCGCAGTGTTGCCAGAAAGTTAGGCAAAAATCCCACTCAATACACCTGTGCGTAACGGGACTGTATCTCCGCCTGCCTACAAGGCAACTCCCCTGCACTCGTGCACTTCTGTTGCCTAGTAGGCAGGCGGAGATACAGTCCAGTTACGCACAGGTGTATTGCGCGAGATTTCTGCCTAACTTTCTGACAACACTGATACCTCGTACGTCGGGGAATATTTCCATTGGTTAACTTGTCCCTTACTGAGCGCCAGAGCCCTTAATGGAAAATTAAGATTTGTCTGAGGAAAGCACCTCTTTTTTCTTGTTTTTGAAGGTTGGCAGGGCGCTGACGCGCTGACCACGCACACAGTTTGCGCCACGTTCGCCGCCGCCGTGCGCTGATTGCCCGCCCCGCGCGCGCGTATTCCGTTGTTTGTCATTACCTCTCGGCCTGCTTCTTCCTCGACCAGACTTTTCTTCTTCCTCTTCTTTTTTTTTTTCATTCTTCCGTCTCAGTTTACTAACGTGCGGCGCCTGCGTCGGGCGTAACGGATCGCGACGCCGGCGGCGCGCTGCTCTCGCGTGCGGGTCAGTCTGCCGTCAGATTCAGAGGAGCGCTTTCAACGTATCCCCCGTCCTTGTCACACGCACGGATCTCGGCCACAAGGAGTGAGTGAGAAAGGCACTACAGAACGATTTTCTGAATCTGGGGGCTGGACGGGGCAGGACGGGACGGCCTATTGTCTCTGGGCGGCTCCCACGGCCGGGCACCGCCGGGCACCGGGCAGCCCTGGAGGCGACACTGACAGCAGGCTCATTCCGCACAGTGCGGTGTCGTCTCTCTCTGTCCTTGTCGCACTCACAGGGCACGGCCATGAGCAGAGAGAGAGGGCAAGACAGAGGGGAGGGAGGGAGGGAGGGGGAGAGAGAGAGAGAGAGAGAGAGAGAGAGAGAGAGAGAGAGAGAGAGAGAGAGAGAGAGAGAGAGAGAGGACACTACTACACGCTGTTCGGAGGCATCCTGCAGGTACGCGACGTGCACCTCCGGGGCGGGGGCGGGCTGCACTGCACGCGGAGGAGGTGGACGAGCACCTCAAGCAGCAGTGTCACCACGAGGGTCTTATTTGTGTGGAATCAGAAGCTTCTGCAGAAGCTCATGATGTCAGAGGAGAAGGGAGGAGACCTAGCAGTGATGCTAGACAGGTTGGCAAAACGATGCAGTGATGAGACAAGTAGGCAAAAAGATGCAGTGATGCCAGAAGAGTAGGCAAAAATATGCACTGATGCCAGAGGAGTAGGCAAAACGAAGCTGTGATGCCAGAAAAGTAGGCAATAAGAGGCGCTGATGCCAGAAAAGTTGGGAAATAGCAACTGATTACTGATGCCAGAAAATTAGGCACAGTCGCTTACAGTGCAATAACTCGCCGAAAGCTTTTCAACAACAGAGAGACACGCGCGGATTCAGGACACGGACTCGCAGCGCAGGCTCAGCCTCATAGCCTCCCCGCCCCGGCCCCAGGACCTCCACTGTGCATTGTACCGGCATAACGAGCCCGGTGACGGCACACCCTCACACATGAGCGCACAGGGCTTTGCCAACCCGCCGCGTCTCATTCCGAAGATCGCTCTCGCACCCCCGTCCTTGTCGCACCTATGGCGGGACCTTATGTCGGGGATGGCAGAACCCCATGAGTGCGACGAGGAGGGACACAGACGACTGCCGCCGGGCGCGCCGGGCCCAACAACAGCACGCCCCGTCGATCCGCAGCTCAGCTCGCGTGTCGTTTCGCGATATCCGGCGGGAGAGGTGAAGGGGTTCGATACAACGCAATACGAGTAGTATTAGTAGAAGTCGGCGAGCAGCAAGTGGAGGAAGAGCGGGGGCGGGGCGAGCAGCAGAGGAGCTGCTGGCAAGGGAAGAGAGTGCGAACAGCCCTTTATGCATACCGGGGCTGGAGGAAAATCTTTGAAAGAGGCAAAGAACACTCTTTCTGACTTAAAAAAAAATAATTAATAGATTTCCAGAAAAAAGTATAAGAAAAATATTGGAAAAATTCCGGTGCGTCCAAAATTTGGAGGCGTGTTCCGTAACTGACGCAACAATTTTTTTTTGTGAATACTCAATGTCCCCACAGTTTTCTTTTTTCGGGGTTTGGCCCGGGGGAAGGGCGTGTTTGGTGCTGATTTTTTCCCCCCAATTTGATTGGAGAAAAAGGGACTCTCGTGTCAGGAGAACATGTGGACAGGACGCTGACCAGCGAGACAATGTCCTGGAGAGAAGGGATTTTCGGGGGAGGGGGAGGCGGGGGGGTTCTTGGAGGAGGAAAACAGAGAGGAGGTAGGGCAGAGCGAGTCCGGGCAAGCAGCAGCAGCGCCAGAAGGAGACACACGGTGGTCACTCGCGACGCCCCGCCCCGCCCCGCCCCGCCCCGCTCCGCCCCGAGCGACACGCCGAGGAGGAGGTACTACACACGGGCGCGAGCGCGAACCTGGCGTGACAGGGGACGGCATTAGCGTGGCTTGGCGTGGCGTGGACAGGACGAAGTCAATCTCTCACGGCTCGGCTAACCGTTCCGCCCCGCCCCGCCCCGCCCCGCCCCGCCCCGCCGAGGCGACAGACCGCTACGCTACGCGCCCGCCGCCGCGCCGCTACACACCGACCCGGCCCGGCAGCACGCTCGCTCCTTCTGCGAGTGCGAGGGAGACGGACAGGTGCCGCGCGCGCGCGTGCGAGAGGGAGGCGGTATGAGCGCGTCGCGGGTGATAAAGACGCGTGTGTAATCGGTGTGTGAGGAAGGTGACGGAGAGAGGATGTCAACCGTCCACTGTTTCAAGAAAAGAAAAAAAAACATTTTGTAAATTAACAGGATGTATCTGTGAGTTTTATGAAACGACCGGACTGTGCATTCACTTTTCATTCGCCTTCATTTGCAAACGAATTCTGTAACTTTGCAGAATAATTCCGTAACTTTACATACTTTTTCTGTTGTTTCGCGATTTTTCTTATTCATCTACAAAATTTTTTATGAAACTGCAGCAAAAATCTGTGTACTAATTTACCGGCAAAACCTGTTATTTTTTTTTGGTTTTTTTAATAATATATTTTTAAAGAAATTTTTGCAGTATGTCGTCTCCTACAGCGCAGAAGGGGGGGGGGGGAGCGACAGACAGACAGACAGACAGACAGACAGACAGACAGACAGACAGACAGACAGACAGACAGACAGACAGACAGACAGACAGACAGACAGACAGACAGACAGATAGACAGACAGACAGACAGACAGACAGACAGACAGACAGACAGACAGACAGACAGACAGACAGACAGACAGACAGACAGACACAAGGTGGGGAGGCCACCGCTTTACGCCGTTCGGAATCACCCCGCCGTGCCCGGCCGTGCCCGTGCCGCTGCTCCTGGTAATGAAGCCCGGGTCCTGCTCCCGCTGGTGCGCTGGCCGCGGTGACGTCACCCCCGGCGTGTTATCAGCCGCGGGACTGGACTGGACGCGCTGGACGCGCTGGGGGGACCTTGGTGAGGTCTATTTGAATGGTTGAGTCGGTCTCTCATGCGAGACGGGCGGCGCGGGCGGACGCCGCCGCATAGTCTAGAGGCGGAACACAGTCGTCGCGGAATGACCATGTGCTCGGAATTATTTGCTAATCCCAGAGTGAGCAGCGCGAGCAAAGAAAATAGGGGGGGTAGGGGGAGGGGCGGAGGGGCACGTGACCACGCAGCTCCAACTCGCAGGAAAATCAAAACTCGTGCACGCGGGTAAAACAAAAGGAACCGCGAAGCGATACTGAATGACTTTTCGAGGGCATGAAAAATTTGCAAACCCCCGTACTGAAGCACTCATGATCACGGCTGTAAAAGTTAAGTTAGTTAAAGCTATATACGAGAATAGATCGTTTGGTAGGAAGTATTCGTTCCGTCGCATTTCCCATTTATGCTTGTAACAGGTCCACGTTAGTAACTATGTCTGATTTTTTTTTTCAGGAAAAAGGCAAAACTTTGCAGAGCTCCTTAATATAGTAAAACTGCGCAGGTTTTGAGAATGTCTCGTTAATTAGGGAAATTTTCTCACTGATTTTTATAGAGTACTACCTAAAAGTATGAGGAGTTTCCCTAAAAATCAGGGAGCTCCCTGAGGCACTCGAGTTCCTCAAAGTTTTCCCCTTTTTTCTCTCAAAAAATTCAGACATTGTTTTCACCGTGATCGTTAATCTTGACGGGGCTTCCGCGATCCGCCGGTCGAGTCCGGTCCGTCGTGTGATTCCGCGCAGCAGCGCGGTTACGTCTCTCTGAGTCTTCATCGCTCTCATGGGGCGCGTCCATAAGAGGCAAGAGAGAGAGAGAGAGACAACCAGAGGCTGATGTTCGGAATCACCCTGCAGACTGATTCAGAAGATCGCTCTCATCTCTCAGTCCTTGTTGCACCTACAGCGGTGCCCTATGCTGGCCATGGTAGTGCTCCATGAGTGCGACGAGGACAGAGGTATGAAAGCGATCTTCGGAATCGCTCGGCTGCTGCTGGTGCGGGTCGGGTCGGGTCGGCCGCAGGACGGGACAGGGAGATGTTTAGCTTCAACTCCCTCTGGACGGAGGTGGAGGTCCTTAAGCAGCCGCCGGACCGGGCCGGGCCGGGCGGGAACAATGGGTGTCATCTCCTGCAGCGCGGCAGCCAAGCAGGACCCTAAAGGACGTCGCGTACCGCGGGCGCGCGGGGCGGGGCGGGGCGGACCCCTACGTCCTTGTAGTGGGCGGGGCGGGAGTCAACCGTGCAGTCGTATGCGCCGCAGGCACCAGAAGAGAGTAACAGCAGCAGGAGCAGGCCCCCTTTGGAGCAGAGAGCGCAAACGGGCTGACTCGCACGGGCTCCTGTGGTCTGGTGCGCGCTGAGCGCACGGGGCAGTCAGACGGACCAGCCAGCAGCCGGACGGTACAGTGACGGCCACTCGCTCGGCCAGGCTGACGGAGCGGCGCTCTGATACCGGCGCGGAGCAGGCACACGCAGCCCGTCTGAGCCCGTCTGAGCCCGCCGCAGCCCGCCTCAGAGAGAGGGGAAGGGGACCATCTGGCGGCTGTCTCGGCTCGGCTCTCTCTCGGCTCTCGGCTACGGTAGCGCTGGCCAGCCGGCCGGGCAGCGGCGGACTCATGCCGCCCGTCGCTGCCCGTCTGATCTCGGCGGGCGGGCTCGGGCGGGCTCCACGCTAGCCGTGCACGGGCGGGCTCGGGCTCGTCGCCTTGCGGCGAGAAGGTGGGAGCCCGTGCGAGTCAGCCCGTTTGCGCTCTCTGCTTTGGAGCGCGCACACACTACACCCCGCACCCCGCCCCGCCCCGCCCCGCCCCGCCCCGCCCCGCCCCGCCCCGCCCCGCCCCGCCCCGCCCCGCCTAGGACAAAGGGATGGGCTTTCGAAACTACAACAACCCGAACCCGAGCACCGAGTGCACCCCGCGACCGGCATACTCCACCACACATACCGAGAGCAGTAAGCTTTGTCTCCTTTTTCTTGATTTATCCAGATTTACAGTGTCCGATTTTATAGGATATTTTTCTTGATTTTGTAAACACTTTCTGACTTTTTTTTTTCAAAAATGTACACTTAAAAAAAAAAGTAAAGTACTCTTCGGTGCATACACCGGGGCTCCTTTCCTCACCAGCCTCTAGAACCTCGGTCCCCGCAGTCCCCGGTAAAGGGTTGATTCTTAAACGACCCTGCCGCCTCAACAGATCGATAACTGGCGGTAGAGCATAAAGGGCAATGACAAGAACAGACGCCAGTGACGAGAGGGGAGAGGGGTGCCCCAACTAATCACCGACAGGCCATCAAATACGTGTCCCGTGATGGTAACCCCTACGTATCCCCGGTGGCGCAGTGGTCAGCGCGTTACACATCTAAATTAATGGTCGGAGGTTCGAATCCTCCCCGGGGAATAAATTTTTTCTCCTCTCTTGAATTTTTGCCACATTACTGCCTCATTTGTTATTTAAGAACAATGGCAAGAAGAGACGGGAGTGACGAGAAGGGTACCCCAATTAATCAACGACAGGCCATCAAATACGTATCCCGTAGTGTTCACCTTCACGAATCCCCGGTGGCGCAGTGGTCAGCGCGTTACACATCGAAATTAATGGTCGGAGGTTCGAATCCTCCCCGGGGAAATTAATTTTTTTCTCCTCTCTTGAACTTTTGCCACATTACAGCCTCATTTGCTATTTCAGGACAATGACAAGGAGAGACGAGAAGGGTGCCCCAACAAATCAATCACCGACAGGCCATCAAATACGTATCCCGTAGTAATCACCTTCACGAATCCCCGGTGGCGCAGTGGTCAGCGCGTTACGCATCGAAATTAATGGTCGGAGGTTCGAATCCTCCCCGGGGAAATTTATTTTTTTCTCCTCTCTTGAACTTTTGCCACATTACAGCCTCATTTGCTATTTCAGGACAATGGCAAGGAGAGACGAGAAGGGTGCCCCAACAAATCAATCACCGACAGGCCATCAAATACGTATCCCGTAGTGTTCACCTTCACGAATCCCCGGTGGCGCAGTGGTCAGCGCGTTACCCATCGAAATTAATGGTCGGAGGTTCGAATCCTCCCCGGGGAAATTATTTTTTTTCTCCTCTCTTGAACTTTTGCCACATTACAGCCTCATTTGCTATTTCAGGACAATGGCAAGGAGAGACGAGAAGGGTGCCCCAACAAATCAATCACCGACAGGCCATCAAATACGTATCCCGTAGTGTTCACCTTCACGAATCCCCGGTGGCGCAGTGGTCAGCGCGTTACACATCGAAATTAATGGTCGGAGGTTCGAATCCTCCCCGGGGAAATTATTTTTTTTCTCCTCTCTTGAACTTTTGCCACATTACAGCCTCATTTGCTATTTCAGGACAATGGCAAGGAGAGACGAGAAGGGTGCCCCAACAAATCAATCACCGACAGGCCATCAAATACGTGTCCCGTAGTATTCGCCTTCACGAATCCCCGGTGGCGCAGTGGTCAGCGCGTTACACATCGAAATTAATGGTCGGAGGTTCGAATCCTCCCCGGGGAAATTATTTTTTTTCTCCTCTCTTTAACTTTTGCCACATAACTGCCTCATTTGCTATTTAAAGCCACTGATAATCTATCCTGAAATTAGCATAGTTTCAAAACAAAGCATTATTTCTATTTTGGTCTTGGTGAAGGTAGGCACTAAATTTTTCCTGATTTTGCAAACGCAACAACTTTGACACCGTCTTTTTTCAAGGTTTCCTGGCAGAGGCATTATTATTCCCTTCCCGCCCCGCAGTAAAAGTGAGAACGTTACACTACTTTATCCCCCACAGCAAAGTTCATTGAACCTCCAACCACTCTGGCTCTGGTACACGCGGGGCGGCGGGTGTAATACTCACTGTGACGCGAAGCGACGGCTGCTGACGAGCTGACAGAGACTCCTCCCTCGTGTCTCCTCGGCGGCGGCGGGGCGGTGTCTGTGGTCTGGGCACTAGGGCACAGGGGCGCGCCAGCGCACGTCACCTCGGTCCAGCACAACAGGCGACACGCATGCTTGTCCCTTCACCATTTAAAAAAAAAATAATTATAAAATCACTTTCTGACGTTACACACACACACACACGCATTTATTATTTTTTTTTTTTTAAATATTTAATAGTGAAGAGAGCCTAACCTAATATTGGTGATCTCGTGGGCGGGGCCGCGCGTCTCTGCTCCGCGCACACACGTATATCTTCTGCACGCCGGGCTACCGCTGGGCCTCCCACCTAACGACTGACTGGAGACTACCGCTCCGGCACCGGAGGAGCCCGGGCCCGGCCCGGAGGAGCCCGGCCCGGAGGAGCCCCCGGAGGCCTGACCGGCCAGGCCCGCCTGAGAGCCCCGCCGCCCCGCCGCTCCGGGGACGACCCTCCGCTCCTCGGCCACGCGGCCTCGAGGCGGTCCTCCAGAGGGACCCAGCCCCGCCCCGCCCCGCCCCGCCCCGCCCCGCTCCGCCCCGCCCCGCCCCGCCCCGCCCCGCCCCGCCCCGCCCCGCCCCGCCCCCGCGATTTACGGTATCGGATCTTCGATATCAGCTATCGAATTTTGCCCGCATCGAACATAGGCGATCATCTCAACAATGCCATCAGTTTCCGTGGACCATTGAAACGCTGCCGTTCGTGCAGAGCTGAACATCGATAGTTATTTTACACTACATCGCGCGCAAAACGACTTGACTTACCTCAGGGTGCAAAACTAGCAAATCAAACTTGTGCAGCAGAAAACTTTGACGGTGTAAATTTGTACAAATAAAAGCAACAAATCCAAACTAGTGTGTCCGCGCACCGACCCGACCCGTTCTACTTCGCAGAGCTCCATCAAGGCGCTAACGCACTTAGCAGGACCCATTTGGCTGGTGAATAATACAGAGAGAAAGAGAGAGAGAGAGAGAGAGAGAGAGAGAGAGAGAGAGAGAGAGAGAGAGAGAGAGAGAGGCACAGTCTGGGAGCGCTCCTGGCGGCCGGGCGGGGTTATCACCCGGGAGGCAGTAACGCCGAGGTGCCATCAACCTCATTGCAGGCGGGACGGGACGGCGGCGTGGTTGTTGCAGATACAAGCAGCGATCTATAAAAGGCGGCGGAGAGAGAATAAGACAAGGAGGAAAACCATGATGCGGCTGCCTCAAGGAAGATGGGGCTTTAAGACCAGCTTTAATCGAGAAACTCTTTCTAAATGCGTTAGGCGTGGGTGTCTCGTGGTAATTGTGAGGAGGATTAAGCGTCGTAAGATGCGTGAGGTGCACCGTTTTCGCCAAACACATAGAGTAAGATGGTTTTCAGTATGTATGTATGTATGTATGTATGTATGTATGTATGTATGTATGTATGTATGTATGTATGTATGTATGTATGTATGAGAGAGAAAGAGAAAGAGAGAAAAGAGAGGAGAGAGAGAGAGAGAGAGAGAGAGAGAGAGAGAGAGAGAGAGAGAGAGAGAGAGAGAGATAACACTGTAAGTTAAGTGTCTCTTTTTTTTCTTTTCTCAATGAAAGACAAACAAAGAAGTCCAAATAATAGGAGCCGAAAGAGAAAAGAAAAAGAGAAAAAAAAGTCCCCTATAGTTTTGTGGGCGAAAGTCCCGTTGGTGTGTCACCAACGCCCCCGCCCCGCCTCGCCCCTCCAGAGCACTGATGTGCGTCTGATCGTAACTGGCTATCGCATTTTACGGGAAGACGGACAGCATGTTTCCTTCCTCTCTTATAAGCGTATGTGCTCCGTATACGTCTTCGCCTCTGTTGCCCCCCCCCCTCCCTCCCTCTCTCTCTTTCTCTCTCGCACGGATTTCCTGCGCATCTGAATATACTCCCCGCAACCCGCGTCACCTGGAGCGTGTCCGGGCTTAATGAACGCCTGCGGTTGGATCTGTGTGTGTGTGTGTGTGTGTGTGTGTGTGTGTGTGTGAGAGAGAGAGAGAGAGAGAGAGAGAGAGAGAGAGAGAGAGAGAGAGAGAGAGAGAGGGAGGGAGGGAGAGAGAGAGAGAGAGAGAGAGAGAGAGAGAGAGAGAGAGAGAGAGAGAGAGAGAGAGAGAGAGAGAGAGAGAGCGGCAAAATGCACGCTGGGGTGAACGATAAGTCGTTGACCCAGCGCCGGTCGCGCGCGCTGTTCCTTATTCGCCTAAATGCAGGGCCCAGCCCCAGCCCAGTCCACTACATACTCCCGTTTCGGCCCCGCCCGCCCCGCCCCGCCCCGCCGCCCTACCTGACCCTCCCGCTGAGGATACGTGTTCGCAAATAACCACGTGTGACGCCCCGCCCCGCCCCGCCCCGCCGCTCCGAGCGCCTGGTGGGTAGGCAGCCCCGGCCCGGCCGCGCGCCCGTGTCGCGCTGTTGCCTACCTGGCAGGCGCCCTGCTCTCGCTCCTAGACCACCACGGGCCCACAGCCGCATCGAGAGGCTTCTGCTCTCACACGAGGGCGCGGCTCGCGGCTCGCGCGGGGAATTTTTTGCTGAGCGTACGACGCGAAGCATACGCCACTCTTGGAACTGGCACCCCCTGAGCACGGAGGGAATCCAAAATGTATACGCAATGTCGCTCACTTGGAGATGAGTGGATTTATTCGCTCGTTTCTAGGTGAGTGAAAAATATTCGCTCGCAAGTAGAGGTGCGAAAAGAATATTCTCCTGGAACCTCTCGAAAAACACATGCACCGGAAAGCCGCGATTCCAATACAGAACTTAGCCCTTTCACTGTGAAAAATACTCGTAGGGTTACGGGAAAATTTTCCATGATAAAAGTCGTGAAATTACAATTTGAAATTGCAAATTTACAAGTACTCCCTATCGACTTGGAATTGACCGACGAGCAAGAATGGGCCGTCGTAAATTTACGACATTTTTTGTGATTTTGATTTACAAAATATGTCGTAAATTTACGAGGATATTTTTCACAGTGTTCGTAGAGTCCTTAATCCTTTTACTTATCGACAAGTTCGAGCCCCTCAGAATTTATTTATCGGTACTGTTTATTCATTTGGTCCCATAATACCTCAGGAGACAGTTGTAGACGACTTCCGGTGGATTTATGCATTCACTTTTCTGCAAGTGAGCGACACTCTAATGCACTTGGAATGCCCCCGTGAGACCTACACGCGGCGGAAGACTAAAATAAACACTACCACCTGCAACAGAGACAATGCAAACGCTGTGTGAAACACGGTTACAGTATTGCAGTGCAAGCACACCCTCAGGTGTGTCAATTAATTGGACTGATGATGCGTCGTGCTTCTCGGAAGCTAATAACTCGTATTTTCTTAAAAAAAAAAATAATAAAAAATTACAAAAATTAGATCCCTATGATTTTCAGACTCGGCTTTCAGGAAATTCACAAACAACTTTTCTTTTTATTCGGGCTTTTACAACGGTGCATTTGAGGACACGGCAATCGGTCCTCCGGGCAAGGTGAGGTGGTAGAGATCACGGTCTGTTTTTGCCAAAAGCATTCGCTGGTGAAAAAAAATGGGAAACTCAGCAAAGCAAATTGAAAGAAAACATGAGTGCCTACCCTGGCTCTTCCCTCCCTCTGCTACTCTTCCCTCTTGTTTCCTCTGCACGGCGCCTCCACGGCCGATGACCTTCGCGAAATGTTGGCGGTTCCGCCGGCCTGCACCGGGTATGTTAACAAAGGAAGGAAGATGGGAATGGCGGAGGGGAGGGGAGAGAAGAGGAGGGGGGGGGGGGGGGTCGGCTTATGGCACCACGTGGACTGTCTGTTTTCTCGGGGGCAGTACGGGTTCAAAGATATGAGTTTAGATCTGAAACATATATTTTAAGGATGGCGCACGTGCGCCATCAACGACTTTTTCTGTATGTTCGAGTCCGAATGAACAACGCTCGAAGGCTGATCTAGAACGATATCTCTTCTATTCTAAAATTTGACCTCGACAGTCACAATTACCAGTATCATCAGGGACTTGATTACAAAAATGTGCAGGAAAAAAATCCGAACAAACAAATTTGTCAGAAATGCTGCTCGTGAAAACGTAAAGGTATTAAATATATGTTTGAGGGTCTGAACTGACCTGACCTGACCCCTAGCGAGGTGGGCATACGTTTGTAAAATGAATTAAAAACTTTTTTAAAATAATGGTTTTATAACCAGTTTTCTGAGTTTTCGTTTTATATAGCATAAAATCCCATAAAAAGAGCATCATTAGGGCATATAAAGAATGTTATTTTTATGGAATAGTCGAGCAGTTTAAGAAGCATAATTTTCCTATATCTAGATGGGGGCGGCAGCGGGGGCAGCAGCCGGGGGAAGGTGCGGGGGGAAGGTAAGGGGGCAGGTGCGGGGGGCAGGTGCGGGGGGCAGATGCGGGGGCAGCAGCCGGGGCAGCAGCGGTCGGGGCAGGATGACACTACATACAATAGGCAGGCCCAGCCAAGCGTTTGCTTCGATAACCATCGTAGGAGCCGCAAAGCGCGCATGCAGCAGGGCCCGCGCTGCCACCACCAGGGACTCCCAAGGGGGAGAAAAAAAAGTCTGTTTTTGGTGCCTGGAGGGGTGGGGGGTAGGGGTGACCATGACACGTAAGAAAAGACGTTATCGTACCGCACCAAAGTCAGTGAGACCTTTGGGCGAGTCGGGGAGGGACTCTCTCGGCCGTCTGATTCAGAAGATCGCTCTCTCGTACCTCCATCTCTTTCGCACCAAGGGCGGTGCCCTATGTTGTGGATGAAAGGGCTCCGTGCGTGCGACAAGGGCGGAGGCGCGAGAGCGATCTTTTGAATCAGACGGCCGGGGCCCGGGCCGGGGCAGGCAGGCGCGCACACGGTAAAAGCAATATCAGATTTTTGGAGGGAAAAGGGAAAACTTTGAGGAACTTCCGTAATTTGAGGGAAACCCCTCCGATTTTGAGGAAGGCTCCTCAAAAAATAAGGGAAATCTCCACAAATTTTCAGGAGTTTCCCTCAAAGTATCCACGGTCCTCAAAGTTTTCCCCTTTTCCTCAAAAAATCGGCCATCGTTTTTACCGTGCAACGATTTCGTTTCGGGCGAGCTGCGACTGCAACTGCGACCTGCGACTCTCGGGCAGCAAGCAGACATTTTTAACCGGCTACTCATTATTCGACACAGTATTCGCATACTGAAAGTAAAAACTTTCCAAAATTAATGACAAGTGTTTTTTACATGTGTTGCACGACCACGACGCACACACGTTCCCTTCAAGGTGCTCGTGTGCCCATTAATTTGAACTCTCATGTCAACCCCAGAATTAAACATAATGAAAAACTGGTAAATAGTTCAGATATCCTCCAAAAAATTAAAAAAAAAAAATGTAGATATTACCACAAAAAAATTATACAAAACCCTCGAAAACCTCAATGACTTGTTTCGCAGGGGATTATTGTTGCAGATCCGAAAGTGATCCTTTTCTGTTGCAGTATATGCCGTGCAAGGCTCCGGCGTCTTAATATTTTTGCAGAGTACGCTGATGCCGAAGCAGATGCGCTGATAATAATTGGCTTCCTTTTGCATACGGCGGCGCCCCCTGCCTGTTATTTGGCTGTCCGAGTGACGGAGAACTGACACCTGCTGCAGCTGCGCCCAGGGCTTACTCATACACACACTCAGGCCGTTTCCGAGAATGCCTGCTTAAAAAAAAAAATATTTTTAAATTACTGACTGCATAGTCAGCGATTGTCAGTGACACGCAAAATAAGTTCACTTTCACGCTGCCAATATTTTCATTTATCGACAAAACTGTGCAGCAGAAAAATAACTTACAAAATCACCAGTGATGTTGCATAAAAAGGTAGATACTAAGTCCTAAAAAATCATAAAAAAACTTTCATTAGTGGTCGAAAGTGCATCGCATTAATGCCAAAACACTGTCCCACCCAAAAATCGTGGACTTATTTGCAAACAGGAGCCCCCACACGCGACGCAACCGCACGCAGTTTCGGGCCAGACCGCGTTTTAATGGACGCCAGCATGCCGCCCCACCCCGCCCTGCCCCGCCCTGCCCCGCCCTGCCCCGCCCGTAAGTCCGGTGTCGGCTCGTCACGGTCAAGGCGCCCAACCCCGCCCCGCCCCGCCGCGCCCCGCCCTACCCGGCTGGTACATCTTGGCCTTCCTTTGTGCAGTAGCAGAGCCCTGCCCAGAGTTCCCACGGCTCGGCGGCACGCGTCTGCGGAGGGGGGAGGGGGCAGGGGGCAGGGGGCAGGGGGCAGGGGGTAAGAGGGTGAGGGGTGAGGGGGGGAAGGGGGGCTGAATGAGGTAGACAGTACATGGAGAGCACGGCTACGCGGCTACATCGGCCACCTGCTCCAGAAAACCGTCGCGTCTGAGCGTAGGCAACAAGTAGTAGCCAACCCAAACACAATCCAGTATTTAAAGCGGGCTTGCAACTACGCCTGGCAACACCTGTAGCACAGGGTAGTTCATGTTGCCTAGAAGGCAAGCGCATATGCAGCCCGTTGTACTCCACTGTGTTTGGTCAGTTTGGGCCACACCTCCTGCCTACTCTCCTGCACTGTAAAAAAATTTTCGTATAAAAAAAATACTCGTAAGTTTACGATTTATTTTAGTAATTTGTGATTAACGTACGACGGCAAATTCTTACTCCTCAACGAAAACTAAGTCGACAAATGTTGTAAAAAAAATATTGTTACAATAACTGGAAGTTGTAGCTTTACATTTATCAGGGAAAATTTTCCCGTAACCCTTACGAATATTTTTCTCAGTGTGGGGGACACTGCTCTTTCCTGCACCAACTAAATTATGCGCTTAAAATATGATCTGCTGAAGTTACCTTCAGCACGCGTGTAAAATGTGGGACTTAACGGCCGAGCCCGGCCCGGGTTCCATACGTTTGTCTGATTGGCTCGACTTAGGCATGCTCGCAAGTTTTACGTCTCACTGTCGGCTTTCGAACAGCTTTCATTTTTTTCCCTATACAAATAAGTGACATCTTCGCGTCGAAGACAAAATGGAAAACAGCAACAAAAAAGGTAAGCTGTTTCCAAAAACAATCGCGTTGACCAGAGCCATGGTGAGCCCAGCAAGTCAAACAGCCATTTAAACCTTCGGGCTATCGCATCAGGAATGCGATGTCACTCTGACCGCGTCGATATTACCGCCATGCCCGCCGCAAAGTGTCGCACTACGAGCCGGCGCGCGCCCTCGTGGAGGCCATTTAGCCGCGACTCCAGCGGGGTGCCCTTCTCTCATGCCGGCGGCGGCTCAAATTATTTCTAATTTTTCTTTCTGTCCGCGCGCTCTGTGCTGTGCGGTGCGTCGGTATGCTACCTGATGCCAGCAGCAGCGGCCAATTTCAGAACGCAGAATAACGCCGGTGCGGCTGGGCAATAATAATTACATGACGACTCCATCGCGGAACGCAAAGCAGACCCGGGCCGAGCCGAGCCGAGCTGAGCAGGACCGAGACGAGCCGGGCCGAGCCGAGCCGGGCGCCCACTCACGTCCCGGGTCCCGGATGCTTATTATGAAACCCTCGGGAGCTCTAGCAGACGACGCGCCGCGAGCCGCAGGAGTCACTTCAATGCGGAAACGACTCGCAGGGCTAGTGTAAATCTACGGGGCGAAAAAAAAAAAAATACAGGAAAAAAAGGGGGATAAGATTATCACAAATGGGCGGGGGGCGGGGGAGAGGGGATTATCGCAAGATAGAGGGCAGCGCACGCCGCACGGTGATATCACCACATCTCATCTACAATCAATAGAAAGCCATAATAGGTCACTAAAAAGCGCAATCGCAAATCGCATCACTGGAGGGTATGGCATAGGTTTGGGACAAAATTTCACCAAATTTACCTGAATAATATCCCAGAATTCTTTTTTGGTTGGGTTGGGTGAATGTAAGATTTCAATAATCAAAACTCACTTTCATGTATTATCGAAAGTAAAATGTGACGCCATAGTCTTTTATTTGTCTCTTATCTCATGTCTAAGAGGAGCGCACTTCCACTATAATCAATTTCAGCATCCACACAAAGTTTAAGAAATTGTTCGGCTTGTAATTTGTTGAGGCAGTTCAATTACAGTGGAAAACCAATCAGGGATTCAAAACAAAATTAAATCAATAGAATTACTCAGATCATACTCTGCTATTTGCCAAACAATAACATAGTTTTGTAGAAAACAACCTTGCTGTCTACGTGTCACTCACACTCACCCACATTGTGAGTCCAAAGGAAAGTTAAATCGATACTGGCTGTCGTTTCAACACGCACACATCCATCCAGCAACCACGAAATTCATTTCTCAAATCCAACACAATTGAAGGTATTTTGCGGAGAGTTTCTTGAGGCATTTACCCTCCCCTCCCTACCTCACCCCACAGAAGAAAACACACAACATTTCACTCGCACTCACACTTACACACACTGAAGACACTCGAATAAACGTCGTTCGTGACGATGTCCGCGACTCTCAAGAACAACTACTTTCGACGGCATATTTTGCCGAAAAGTCGCAATAAAAGTTTAACGCGCTTTCACCAGTGTTCCTGCAGGATGATTCCGAACAGAGTGCAGTAGTGCTCTCTCCCTTTACTCTCTTGAGGCCGCGCGCATCATATGAGTGCGACAGGGACAGAGAGACGAAGCCACCGCGCGCCTCATATGAGTGCGACAGGGATAGAGAGACGAAGCCACCGCGCGCCTCATATGAGTGCGACAGGGACAGAGAGACGAAGCCACCGCGCGCCTCATATGAGTGCGACAGGGACAGAGAGACGAAGCCACCGCGCGCCTCATATGAGTGCGACAGGGATAGAGAGACGAAGCCACCGCGCGCCTCATATGAGTGCGACAGGGATAGAGAGACGAAGCCACCGCGCGCCTCATATGAGTGCGACAGGGACAGAGAGACGAAGCCACCGCGCGCCTCATATGAGTGCGACAGGGATAGAGAGACGAAGCCACCGCGCGCCTCAAATGAGTGCGACAGGGACAGAGAGACGAAGCCACCGCGCGCCTCAAATGAGTGCGACAGGGACAGAGAGACGAAGCCACCGCGCACCTCATATGAGTGCGACAGGGACAGAGAGACGAAGCCACCGCGCGCCTCACATGAGTGCGACAGGGACAGAGAGACGAAGCCACCGCGCGCCTCAAATGAGTGCGACAGGGACAGAGAGACGAAGCCACCGCGCGGAATCACCCTCCTGCTCCCCCTAGCCTAGGCTACTGCCTGCGGCGCCTGTGTCCTGGCGGTGTGCCTGGCGCTGTTCCTGGCGCTGCTCGCCGTGCTGCTGGTCGTCCCGCCCCCGCCGCCCCCGGGGCCGCCCCCAGCCCGCCGCCGGCCGCCGCCGCCCCCGACCCCGCCGGGAGAGCTGCTCAGCTTCTGCTGCCGCCAGAACTCCTGCCGGTTCCTCAGGAACTCGACGCCGTCCTCGGCGTGCTCGGCGATCTGCGAGGTGCGGCTGCGGTCCTTGCGCGCGCAGCGGACGTCTGCGAACATGGATGCAAGGGTGTGTCCTGTTATGATCGGACATGCCAAGCAGGAAACAACTCTGAATTTTGATGTTCCATTTTTGTAAATTTTAGTAAATTTTCGCAATTATTTTTTTTTTTTGAATTTTTGCTTGAATTTTACGGAAATTTTAAAGGATTTCCCTGAATTTCTCTGAATTTTTCTAAACATTTTTTAATTTTTCTCATTTTTTTTTTTTTTTTTTGGTTTACGAGGTGTACAAAAACTTCAGAGTTGTTTCTTTCTTCGGGCGATCCGTATAGACTGCCGAGTTTTCATTCGGGTGGGACGGCGACGCCTCCGAAAATGACCGGCGTGATCAAGGATAGAGCTAAATGGCCCGGCTCGGGCATCTCACTCCCACTCGTCGTTTTCGGACGCGCCCGAGTTTTTTTACCCGCCAGAATGAAAACGGTGATGGACTGTATGCACGGCAGCTGGGACCACTTTCAGCCCCCCGTGCGTGTCCCAGCGAGGAAATCACCCTAAAACGGATCTTAATATCTAAAAGTGATCGCATAAACGTTGAAAACAGGTTGTTTCGACATCGTTTCGAGTGTTTGGCATGTTTTCGACGATCGACTTATACGTCGAAAACCGTCAGTCCGACGAAAAATATCGACCTTAAAAAAATTTCGAGGGTTCATTTCTGTTCGCGAGTGGCCGGGTGCCGGTCGGTCCCGCGGCATAAGCGCTCCAGTGCTGCAGCTCACCCGGGTGCTTGAGCAGCTGCGCCAGATACAGCTTGTCCACGCCCAGCGCGCCGAGAGCTCCTCCTCGTCCCTGCTGCTGCACTCACTCACCCGGGTGCTTGAGCAGCTGCTCCAGGTACAGCTTGTCCACGCACATCGCGCCGACAGCTCCTGCTCGTCCCTGCTACTGCACTCACTCACCCGGGTGCTTGAGCAGCTGCTCCAGGAACAGCTTGTCCACGCACAGCTCGCCGAGCAGGCGGCGCGCCGAGAGCTCCTCCTCGTCCCTGCTGCTGCACTCACTCACCCGGGTGCTTGAGCAGCTGCTCCAGGTACAGCTTGTCCACGCACAGCTCGCCGAGCAGGCGGCGCGCCGAGAGCTCCTCCTCGTCCCTGCTGCTGCACTCACTCACCCGGGTGCTTGAGCAGCTGCTCCAGGAACAGCTTGTCCACGCACAGCTCGCCGAGCAGGCGGCGCGCCGAGAGCTCCTCCTCGTCCCTGCTGCTGCACTCACTCACCCGGGTGCTTGAGCAGCTGCTCCAGGTACAGCTTGTCCACGCACAGCTCGCCAAGCAGGCGGCGCGCCGAGAGCTCCTCCTCGTCCCTGCTGCTGCACTCACTCACCCGGGTGCTTGAGCAGCTGCTCCAGGTACAGCTTGTCCACGCACAGCTCGCCAAGCAGGCGGCGCGCCGAGAGCTCCTCCTCGTCCCTGCTGCTGCACTCACTCACCCGGGTGCTTGAGCAGCTGCTCCAGGTACAGCTTGTCCACGCACAGCTCGCCAAGCAGGCGGCGCGCCGAGAGCTCCTCCTCGTCCCTGCTGCTGCACTCACTCACCCGGGTGCTTGAGCAGCTGCTCCAGGTACAGCTTGTCCACGCACAGCTCGCCAAGCAGGCGGCGCGCCGAGAGCTCCTCCTCGTCCCTGCTGCTGCCGCCGCCGCCCGGTTGGCCCCTGCTGGAGCGGCTACGGCTGCGCGCGGTGCCTGCCCGGGAGGAAGGAAATAGCGATATTTAGTGTCGATAATAGAAATAAATCCATACTTCGATTTCACCCGCAAAGTTGACCTTGCCTACGGAAGGTCAGCTGATAAAGGAGATTCACAGATACGATATGCTGCGATATGCCCATGCGACATCGTCTTCTACGCATGCAAGATACGTTTCCTCGATATAAAATGTCAACTAGTTCGGGAGAGCCGCGTAATAAGCGATACGCGTACCTCGTAGTTGCAATCCAGCCGTCTGATTCCGAAGATCGCCCTCTCGCACCTCCGCACTCAGAATATTTTTTTTGCACAAGCAGCTCAAACAATTGCTATACATGCACAGCCAACATTTTTAGCATTACAACTGACAAGTAGCTGAAACACAAAACATTTTGCTAAAGAGCAAAGTGTTTAGCAGTATTGCAAAGTTTTAGCTACATAGCTCCAAATGTTAGTTGTGCAAATACTGTTTTTTTTCTTTTTTTCAGTGCGTCCCTGTCACACTTACAGGGCCCTGCCATCCCCAACATATCGCACTGCATAGGTGTGACAAAGAAGGAGGTATCTACCTGTTCCTGGACTTGGCGCAAGCGGCAGCAGCACCCCTCCTGCGGCGGCCGCGGTCGTGGGGGAGGCCGGTCCAGGCGAGGCCGAGGCCGAGGGTGAGGGTGGGGAGGGCGAGCCGGCGGGCAGCTCCAGCGAGGGCGAGGTCGCGTGCTGCCCCGGCTGCTGCCCCCCCGAGCCCGGCGCCCTGGGGCTCGGGCTGGGCGGCGCCGAGCTGCGTCGCCCGGTGCTGGGCAGCCGCGTCTTCATCGAGGTCCTCCCCCCTGCGAGGCGACACACAGGGTGGCCGTGAGTCTCGGTGCAAGCACGTGCGGGGTACTTTACTCCAAAAAAATCAGTGTACACCATTAAAAAAAAATAGTAAAAACAAATTGTGAAAAACAATCTAGTGATATTAAGAACAAAAAATCTAAAAATCCAAGAGAAAATCAGGAAAAAATCTGAAAAGTCGGTGTACTCTTGGGTGTAAAGTAAAGTACCCCTCGGCCACACGTCTCACTCACGTCCTCGTCACGCACATGCACTATTTGCAGCTCACGGCCAACCTTACTGAATGCGTAACAGTGATGCGGGGGCCATGGCGCCTTACGGGCTGATGGGGTAGGCGAACCCGCAACACTGTTACGCACTCAAAGAAACACACGGTATAGGTATGCGCCCCTCAACACCGCAGCTGGACAGTCCATTTTCACCGTGATATATGGTGAATGTGATTGGAAGTTATTGCGGTGAAGCACCATGGATCACCGTTAAGCTTACTTGTGACATTCACCGTAACATGTGGTGTGGTGAAAATTCGCCGGAAGCTACAGTGTTGGAGGTTTTGTGGCCTACAGTGTAATTCTCTGTCAACTTTTTAGAGAGTGGGCTTTCAATATGAGCCCCTTGGGTCTCGGCACCAAACCCTATTTACATCATACCAGTATTTTTCTTTTTGAAATTGGTAAATTATGTACGCCGATAGGTTGCAGACTTCATGAAATCCACAAAAAGAGGAGTTTGACATTCTCTTTTAGATAAGTGTGTTCGGGAAGAGGATTGTGTTGTACCATGCTTAATGCTCATATCATAACGTGACAGTTTTTCGATCATGTCGTGGACAAGTAGAGTAAACAATAGTTTTGTGATGAGTAAAACATTGACACATTTCCAGACTTGTTAGCATGCATCCATTCTCGAATGTGGTTTCCGTGAAGATTGTTATGATTCAAATTGCATTATTATTTAAAATTAAAAAGTTTTGATTTTCATTGTTTAAAAAAGAGATTCATGCTTTAGTGTATTTTAATTGCCTTGTATAGTTACTGATCTATTTAGTGGACATGTCATGTGTATTGAAGAAGGTAAATAAATGGTGTTGAAAAGAGTGCCTTGGTCAAATCATGCACGTTTGTTTGTACCGACTACCTGACCGCCCTGATCTGGCTTGCTCCATTTCTTCCATTATTTTGCAACTCTCCTCAATTCCCGCTGAAAGAAAGCTATGATTAGTAGAAAGTAGCCAAGCAACGCAGTCGACACGAATGCAAAAATGTTAACGTAAATGCAGTTTTCGGCTCAAACATACTTTACCAATCGCGCCCGCGGGTATAATTTGCAATTAAATGAGCGTTCTTTCAATTTTTTAAAAAAAGCGGTTTACTCAAGGAATTATTGTCACGCGGATCACAAAGATGTCACTGTGACGTTTTTCAACATCACCAGTGACCGTCATACGCGCAAAAATCGTGACCCCCGTTACTCATAAAATGATCAAAATAGGCAAAGAAAATGTCAAAGTGAGGAAAACGTTTCCCTTGGGATTAGAAAAAGTGCGCACATTAAACCGACAACGAGCTTGCCCATAGAAATCGCATACTCTCATGAATGCATCCATTCATATATACCAGGTGGCTGACGGACCCCGGGCACTTTTTGTACTACGCAACCCACCCGCACCGCTAAAGTGCCCGGGGTCCTTCAGCCACCTGGTACATTAAGTTTGATGTCATGGAATGTATGCACCACCAAAAATGTTTACCATGTACGCATTTTGTTTCAAGAGACGAGATTAGAGTAAAAGCACGAAGCTCCCCGGGGGCACACTGCGACCACGAGAGACAGACAGGCAGTCTTTAGAACGAACAACATAACGAAAAGGACTGAATTATCCTGTCAAAATAATGAGGACAAAGCACATGTTACCCGCATCGACGATAGAAGAGTAGCTTTGCATCATGAATGACGCGCTGGATGCCGGCGGTCAGAGTACTCACTCCCGATGGTGTTCTCGATAGCCTCCTGCGCCTTCTGCACCCCCAGGCGGAAGACGGCGAGCTCGGGCCGCAGGCGCAGCCCGCGGTGGTAGTACATGAGGCTGTGCTCGAAGTCCCCCATGTGGTACAGGGCCTCGGCCTTCTGGAAGATGGCTGCGAACGGGACAAAAAACGAGACCATCAGCGTGTCGTCAAGATTTGCAAAAAAGTTTGTGCGACACGTCTCTCTTGAAACACAGGATGGAACAAACTTCTTAAAGTTAGAACGCCGATTTCTGTGGAAATACAAGTGTACGAATGTCGTTTACTTACAGGACAGGAGAGCACGCCTTGCCCCTCCCCGCCAACCACTCCGTCGCGTCCGCCCCGCCCCGCCCCGCCCTAGCCCTAGCCTGCCCCGCCCCGCCCCACATTAGCCCGCCCCGCCCACCCCACCCCAGCCAACCTTACACGGAATACTGGGTCCGGAACAAAAAGGATAAGGAGAAGAAAAAAAAGAAAAAACCTTCCCCGGGGAGGATTCGAACCTCCGACCATTATTTAAGAAGAGTAACGCGCTAACCACTGCGCCACCGGGGACTGTGATTACGTGAGACGCTTGGGACCACACAACATGGGGCTGCCCGCTCTCCCGTGCGGCGATGTGACTCCGCCAATCAGAACGGACTGGGTCGGCTCGGACAGTGACTCACTGATATGAAATCCCCTCCCCACCCCACGCCTGCAGCTATCAAACCTTGCTTAAGTCAAGATAAAATTAAGAAAAAAAAGGAGTTCAATATCTTTCAAGTAAAATGGTGTCTGAAAAATTCAAAGTTTAAATTCAAATTTTACCTTGAGAAACTTGTCAGCAAAAAGGAATTTATAAAAGATGCTTCTCAACTGGAGACGCATTTGCTGTCAGTACGTATCAGTGAGCAGTGGCCGAGACGTTCTCGTGGGCCAATCGGCAGTGAGCGCAGCTTCATGTAGTGCGGGCCCGGCATCGTACATTTTCAGAATCCCCGGTGGTGCAATGGTTAGGGCGTTATTCTTCATCTAACATAACGGTCGGAGGTTCGGATCCTCCCCGGGGAATTCCTTATTTTTTTTTAAATTATTATTTTCTTCTGCTTTGTTCCTGATTTTAAGTCACCCCCGCGAAACCGCGAACGTCCCCTGTAACGCCCCGCCGCCGTAGAACGCGCGAACCGCGAGAGGGCCCTTTCGGTACTTTGGCTGCAACAACAGTGGCAGAGCGGGTGGGAGCGGAGCGTCTGAGCTTGGAGCCGGTCACCGGCGCCTGATGGGTGTGCAGTCCCGGATGGAGCGGTGCGGGCGGGTTGCATAGTACAAAAAGAGCCCGGGATGAATAAGCCACCTGGTACGGGGGTTTGCGCCCCATATTGTGTACCTTTCAGGCTGCCTTCAGGACGAGACCGATCGCCCCCACTGCCCTTCGCCCCCTAAAACCACCCCCTGTACCTCTTCACCCCGCCCCGCCCCATGGACTCACCCCTCACGTTGTTGCGGTCCGGGCCCAGGGCGGTCTCCGCGTCCTGCAGCGCGAGGCGCGGTTGCCCCAGCAGGAGGTAGCAGCGGCTGCGCGCCACCAGGGCTGTCTTGTCCTCGGGGCAGAGCTGCAGCGCCTGTCAACAGAATCGCACTCAGTTAAGCGCATTGTCAAAAATACGAGACCGACGTTCGTCGCTCGTCCCCAAAACAACGTACGGTTGCGAAAATCCTCTCAATCCACTAAAAAAAAATTACAAGGGACTAAAAATTCTGATAGTACGTAAAATTCCCAATCAAGTGGTACAATTTTCAAAATGCGAACAAAAATTACGACTTACAGTTTTACTGTGTGAGTAACGCAACCGTCTGAGGTGCGATATTAGACACGAACGTTAAGACTCCTACGGGAATCATATATGTAGTGTACACCGAAAATGAGAGTTATTGTCCACTCGGCCTCTTCAATGTGGGTTTATTCTTATGTTGCTTATTGTAACAAGTACTTGATAGTTAGTTAGAACGAGAGCGAGTCTGTGATGCCATTGAGTATTTCTGGACAGTTTTGTTGTCAGAGAGCGTCGTGAAAACGATTCTCCGCGAACTCTTTATTCAAAACTAGAACTCCCCACTTAAAAGCAAAAATTAAATAAAATTTAAAAACAAATTCTAAAACTGATGCAAAAGGGGGAACTTATGTTACATTTTCTGAAACAAAGAGCACAGTTTTGTGCAATGTTGTGATGGCAGCGCCGCAGTGTAAGTGGAGGAGTGGGGTGGCGGAGGAGTGGCATAAATAACAATTCACAGGTGTGACAAGACTATAGCCAAATACGGCCAAATAGTAACGCTGCGATAAGTAGTTGTAGCACATTGAAATAAAAGGGTGCAAAATCGATTGCGATGTAGAGAGCCTCCAGCTAGAGACAGCATATAAGAGCTCCAACCAGAGCCAGCATTTGAGCTCCAGCCAGAGCCAGCATTCAAGCTCCGCTCCAGCTAGAGCCAGCATTAGAACTCCAGCCAGAGCCGTTGCATTAGAGCTCCAGCCACAGCCTTTGCATTAGATCTCCGGCCAGAGTCAGCATTAGAGCTCCAGCTAGAGCCTTTGCATTAGTGCTCCAGCCAGAGACTTTGCATTAGAGATCCAGCCAGAGCCTTTGCATTAGAGCTCCAGCCATTAGCCTTTGCATTAGAGCTCCAGCCAGAGCCAGCATTAGAGCTCCACAGCTGATCGGCGCGCGTCCCGTCCATCTCCACAGACCGACAGAGCCCTCCTCCCTCTCGACCTTGTTGACGAAGGCGATGGCGATGTCCGTGTTGCCCTGGCGCAGCTCGTACTGGCCCAGGGCGAGCAGGGTGCTGGCGTCCGCCTCCTCGGGGAGCTGCAGCGCGTGGACGCGCTCCTGGTGCCGCTTCATGCGCAGGCTCTGCTTGATGTCGCGGTGGCCCATCTGCACGGCGGCCGCGCGGTCCTTGTCCGTGTACACCTCCTCGCCGCGGATCACCTTGCCGCGCCGGCCCTTCACGCCCTTGCGGATGGCGCCCAGCGCGCCCAGGCCGCCGTACATCTCCAGGTCCTTGACCACCTGCGCAGGGAACACAGCGGGTGACGCCCGGTGTCGCCATGAGGGTTGTCGAGAAGCGCCTTGTGTGGATGAGGAAAACAAATGTATGACGAGGTGCGTTCTAAGCGCGTTCAGAACGTACCTTGTCGTTCATTTGTTCGCCTCATCCACACAAGTCTAAATCCACGCCTTAACCAAATGAGGATTTTAAAGGGACACGGGAAGAAAACTTAGTTGTCAGGACCCATAAATTAGCTAATTTTGGGATAGACCAGAAATTTGCTGCCACAGTCAAGAATTAGTTGCCACAGCGATGTTGTCACTGCAGGAGCTAACCGGTTTGTTCTGACAACAAATGCGGTGTTTCGCTGTCAGAACAGACCGGTTGGCTCCTGCAGAGACTGCTTCGCTGTGGCAAAGACACTCTTGACTTTGGCAACTAACTATTGACTGTGGCAGCTAACTCTTAAGTGCTACAGTCAACTTAAATCAGCTAATTTGTTAGTTCTGAGGACATATCCCGAGAAATTCATGCTGCAGGGCGTTACGGACCGCCGCCGCGGGGCGCGGCGGGAGGAGAGGCCGGTCGGCGCCGTTCTGCAGCCGCGACCACCGATCGACTGAGGATTTGTGGGGCGGCGCAGGACCGCAGGGCACCGCAGGGCACCGCAGGGCCACCCCACAGACACCTCACCTCACCACCAGGGCCGGGCGGGGCCGGGCGGGGCCGGGCGGGGCCACCCACAGACACCACCAAGGCTGACATGAACCGCCTCGTGTGAAACAGTTTGCTCCCACTTTTCTATCATTGTGCGAGGGTGGGGGGCTTCCGGGGGCGGCGCGGGCCGGCGGTGGGGCCGGCAGCGGCGGCGGGCCGGTGGGGTGATGGGGTGAGGGTGTGGTGCGGGTGCAGGGCAGGGGGCAGGCCCCATACACCCTGCTCAGGCAGGGAGGGATATGGTCACGTGCACCCGAATGGGGAAACAACTCTGAAATTCGGTGTACAGATTTTGAAAATGTTTGTGAATTTTCGTGAATTTTCGCGAATTGTTGTGAATTTTTATTCAATTTTTGTGTAACTTTTGCTTGAATTTTGACCTAAATTTTTGTGAATTTGTGTTAAATTTTTAGGTGAATTATGAATTATTTTTTTTAAACTTTCCTGAATTTTTCAGAATTTTTCTGGATGACGAGGTGTACAAAAATTTCAGAGTTGTTTCCCAGTACTCTGGAAATGCCAGTGTACGAATGTCGCTCACTTGCTGGCGAGTGAAAAATACGAGGGGTCGACCACTTGGATATTCCATGTACACATTGAAAAATATTCCAATAATATTCCAAATATTCCAAAAATATTCCAGATATTCCAACATATTCCAGATATTCTAAAATATTCCAAATATTCAAAAAATATTCCAAATATTCCGAATATTCCAGACATATTCTAGTAATATTTCACATATTCCTGCTCCACATACTCCTGATTTTCCGGATTCTATTTAATCCAACAGTAAGTTATTCCCGGTATTCCAACATAATCTACGGTGGTTACATCATATAGATGTAGTAGTCAGAGCACCCCAAGACCCCCGGGTAAGGCCTACGCTATGCGTATGGACATGAACGCATCTTTCTGTAAAAGCTTATTCTGTCGAGGCACTGCCAGTTTTGGTCTCCGAACTCCGCAACCGGGGAAGCGGCCCTCAAAAACTCGACTTTACCTTAGTTGACGCGCTATCTTGCAAGGATCAAACCGTTAAAATATGGGCTTACACCAAAAAAAAAGGGTCACAAACAATACTTTACAGATTTAATCGATTTTTTTTCATTTTTCTGTGCAATGGAAAGGGTGGCGTGAAAATATAGAAAATTTTTGCGGCAGTAAACCTCCCGAAGGAGGTTGCGGTTCCCGCCAGGCACAGGGCTTTTACCCCCTGTGGCAGCCAACTGCTTCGGTGTTCCATGGGAACCGGCGCTTTGCTGACTGCGATCCTATCGCGCAATTCGACAGATTTGATCCCCGTACCACCATTGGCCTACCCCTAGAGGTACGAGCGGTGTCAAGGGCGTTAGACTTCCTGATCCCAGTTTCAGAGGCCTTACCTCAGAGGGGTACGCGGGATTCGAACCCACAACCCCGAGTGCCGACACATAGCCAGAACTGGAAGCGACCCAACGCCCAGAGCCACCGAGCCAACGGCGGTCAGACGTGTTTAACTTCTATTTGACCTGCCATCCAGCTGCGGCCAAAGGGAATGTCAAGCGCGAAAAACACTTTCCCGAGTGGGAGTCGAACTTCGGACCACTCAGTTCGGTGTTGGGCGCTCTACCAACTGAGCCACGACGCCGCGATAACTGTACAGAACGACGTGTTCGAGTTGTATTTGCCAAGTCCTCCTGGCTGGAGGCTGCAGGATACGCGGCAAATACGGCTCGAACCCGTCGCACTGAACAGTCATCGTGGCGTCGTGGCTCAGTTGGTAGAGCGCGCAACACCGAACTGAGTGGTCCGAAGTTCGACTCTCACTCGGGAAAGTGTTTTTCGCGCTTGACATTCCCTTTGGCCGCTGTTGGATGGCAGGTCAAATAGAAGTTAAACACGTCTCACCGCCGTTGGCTCGGTGGCTTTGGGTGGGCGTTGGGTCGCTTCCAGTTCTGGCTATGTGTCGGCACTCGGGGTTGTGGGTTCGAATCCCGCGTACCCCTCTGAGGAGGTAAGGCCTCTGAAACTGGGATCAGGAAGTCTAACGCCCTTGACACCGCTCGTACCTCTAGGGGTAGGCCAATGGTGGTACGGGGATCAAATCTGTCGAATTGCGCGATAGGATCGCAGTCAGCAAAGCGCCGGTTCCCATGGAACACCGAAGCAGTTGGCTGCCACAGGGGGTTAAAGCCCTGTGCCTGGCGGGAACCGCAACCTCCTTCGGGAGGTTTACTGCCGCAAAAATTTTCTATATTTTCACGCCACCCTTTACATTGCACAGAAAAATGAAAAAAAAAAAATCGATTAAATATTTCCAAAAATATTCCAAATGTTCCAACATATTCGCGATATTCCCAAAATATTCCACATATTCCAAAAAATATTCCACATATTCCAAAAAAATATTCCAGATATTCCAAAAATATTCCAGATATTCCAAAAATATTCCAGATATTCCAAAAATATTCCAGATATTCCAAGAGGAATATATTCCATGTACACAAAAATTTCACGTGGTCGACCCCTCGGAAAAATATTAGCTAGCATGTAGGTGTGCGAATAAAATTTCGATCACTCGCAAATGAGCGAAACAAAATTCGCACACTGGCAGGAGAGCGAGTCTACGTGCGCTATTGCTCATTAGCACATCTTTGCAAATGAGCGAAGTCTCATTCACACACCTGCAAGAGTCTGCAAGTATAATTTTTTTTTTTTGCAACTCACCTGCAAGTCAGCGAATAAAGAAACTAGCTCATCTGCAGGTGGGTGACATTCGTACACTCGTAATTCCAGTGCAGACTTTTCCAGCGGCAAGACTGCAGCCCTCTCCAACATCTTCCTCCCTCGTCGTGCTGGGTGCAGGACGCTACGCTCACCTCCTTGAAGGTGGCCTTGTGGTGGCGCCTGGAGGGCGGCTCGTCGTGGTGCGCGCGCTCCGCGGCCTGGCTGCGCGCGGGGCCGCCGCCGCCCTCCGCCTCCGCGCGCTCGTCCTTGTGGCCCGCCCCCGCCGCCCCCGGACCGCCGCCCCCAGCACCAGGGCCGCGGGGGCCGTCGCCCGCCTCCGAGTCACTGTCACCTGCGGGGCAACGTCAGGGGTCAGGGTACAATCAAGAAAAATGACAGTTTCCTTATCCGCGATATGGAAGCTGCGTGCAGGCCTCCAGGTAGTGTTTCCAATCGGTCGGATACTGGCTGTTACCCGACCGTCTTCCGTCTCTCTCCCTGTCCCTTGACACGCACGAGAGTGAGAGAGACGGAAGACAGTCGGGTACAGCCAATATCCGACCGATTGGAAACACTACCTCCAGGACGCCCCACGTGGGCCTACCGCACCATGGTCCACGCGCAGGAAGCTGTGCAGGAACTCGGTGTCCCTGCTGATTTTGAGGATGGACCTCGCCTGGTCCGTGATCTTCACGTCGTCCACGCCGGGCGCACTCTGCTGCAACGCGGCGTCCGGGACGGCGAGGAGCCCGCCGGCGCCGCCGCCCCCGGGTGGTCCTGGGCCCGGGCTGTCCGCCATGGCGCGCGCCGCCGCCGCCGCCTGCCTGGCCGCCGCCCCCGCCGCCCCCACGCGACCGCGCTGCGCCCAGCGGCTCGCCTTGACCGCCCCCGCGCCCGACCAGCCGGCGCCCCGGCTAGCACGCGCGCCGCCCCCGCCGCCCGCCGGCCTCCCCCGAGACCCATGGCGCTCCAGCGGGCGATGCGGCCGTCGGCGCCTGCAACAAGAGAGTCGTCAGCGCGCCAAATCCGCGCGGGGTCGCCGACCAAAGCCGAAGAAGATGTGTAACGGAATGACCCACCTGGTTCTGATAAGCTAACAACGTGCTCAGCGTGAGAACATGCAAGTAGGGTGAAGGGCGTGGTTGCACGGGGGGATGATGGAGGTGGTGGTGGTGGTAAAGGTGGTGGTGGAGGTCACTATCGCCAGAAAAGTAGCCTAAGCACAGCGGAACAAAGCAGGCCGTATCTGCGCCTGCCTACTAGGCAACAAACTTACCACGCAGATGCGCGTGTTGCCAAAAGTAAAGAGGCGCTGTACGCCGCTGTGCTCACTGGTAAAATTAAAGCGTAGTCAGTTGTACGCCTTTGCCAAGCGTGCTGCACCTTACGCCCTACTTGAAGCGTTCAACTACGCTCCAAGGCAATTCCCCCCATGCATTTAGATGGGAGAAAAGGAGTGCACGAGCTCTTTTACACTTGAATAGGGTACGTACTCCGGGGCTCGGCCAGGCCGGAACAAAAATCTTCGGGTATCGGGAGGAGCGGGGATGGGTGGGGAAACATCACTAACCCCACCCCCCGGTGCCCGAAGATTTTTCTTCATCTACTTCCGGGCTTGCCGAGCCCCGGAGTACCCTATGAAGGCGTATGGACTCTGAAAAGGATTTCAGAAAAGGCGTGCGACTGCTACTACGCTTTAGTTTTACCAGTGATTGGTCTTCTTCATGGCTACTTTTCTGGTGGAGGTGGTGGTGGAGGTGGTGGTGGTGGTGGTGGAGGTGGTGGTGGTGGTGGTGGTGGTGGTGGTGGTGGTGGTGGTGGTGGTGGTGGTGGTGGTGGAGGTGGTGGTGGTGGTGGTGGTGGTGGTTGTGGGGGAGGAGGTTTTCGGGGTGGGAGCGGTGGTTGCCGGCGGGTTGCCTCTAGCGTGCGGCGCGTCGGTCTGGTTTGCCGCATAGTTGCCGGCGGGGTGCTGCTGGGGCCGGGCGACGGCGATGGCGACGGCACGGCGTCGAGGCCTGCTCGCAACAACCGCCCCGCCCCGCGGCCCCGCGGCGCTCGTCCCTTAACGAGCTGCCTACACCCGCCCCGCCCCGCCCCGCCCCGCCCCGCCCCGCCCCGCCCCGCCCCGCCCCGCCCCGCCCCGCCCCGCCCCGCCCCGCCCCGCCCCGCCCCGCCCCGCCCCACGCAAAGACGCGGCGGCAGAACCAGGTGCTGACAGGCCCCACCGCGCCCAGCACTACCCCACCCTGCCCCACCCCACCCTACCACGCCCCAAACCACCCCGCCATTCCGGAAACGCGCCACTCTCGGCCTGCGCAGCACTGCGCTATGAGCTGCTCCTCACGCACCCGCCGCCAAAGGGCGGCCAACTCGACAAAAAGGGTAACTCGTGTGTATTTCTAAGAAATAATACAAGAAATACACGAAAAACATACAAAACAAAGAAATACCTGAGAATACTATAAATTCATCAAAATATATCACAAATACAAAAAAAAACACGAAAAATATATGAGAAATATAAGAAATATAAAGTAAGTGATGACAGAAATACATTGGTTGGCCGCTTGCTGGCCTTCCCCTCGCCCGCCACCACTGTTAGGAAGCCCCGTCGAGCCTGCTGCAGAGCCGTCGCGTCGTCAAACAAATTGAACGTCGTCAAATATTTTCTTTCGCATCGCGAACGACAAAAGTCCCCCGCGCGCGCGCGTAAAGCTTCACCGAGCCAACCGGAGCCAACAAGGCCGCGACGAGGCGATGAAATAATCTTTCAGGCAGTGGCTATCGTACGTAACCCTCCCTGCTGCTATGCAGTGAGGTGGGTGGGTGCGTAACGCCCCCCGCCCCGCCCCGCCCCGCCCCGCCCCGCCCCGCCCCGCCCCGCCCCGCCCCGCCCCGCCCCGCCCCGCCCAACCCCTATTACTCCGCCCTACCTTGCTGGGTTTCGGCTCGTCTGAATAACGGCGTGGATGGATCTCACGGTCGTTCCATTCCATTCGTTGGAACGAGGGGGCGCCGAGGTTGGGGGGAGGGGGGAGGCCCCGTGTCGCTGCCGCCCCCGCAAGGTAGACAGCCCGCCGCCTGATTCCGGAAATAAGCGGTTAGTAGTTTCCTCTCTCTTGCTCCTTATGGCTTCGCTTCGCACCCCATGAGTGCGACAAGGACAGATAGACGACATGCGGACGAAATCTGCTTCTCTCGGAATCCGACGGCTGGCGTGCTGGCGACCCCCGCGGAGCGGCAAGGCGTCGGCCGGGTCTCTACAACGCAGTACACTAGGGCGGGGCGGGGCGGGGCGGGGCGGGGCGGGGCGGGGCAGGGCGGGGCGAGGAAAACTTCTCTGTAAATGACTCGCGAAAAGATACGGAGTAAGCGAGAGGGCCGGTCCCCGGGCAGGGCACCGCACTTCCGCGTGCACCGTGCACTTTGCAGAGGTGCTCGCGAGTGGCCCTTCACTCAAAAAGAAAGAAGTGCACACTACACCCCCGCACACACATCAGATAAAAAAAAATTGAAAAATTAGAACGAATCAAGAAAAAAAAATGAATAAAACCAAGGGAAAAAGAGAAACAAGGGGAAAATATCAGAAATAAATCATGATAACTCAGAAAAAAATCAGAACAAATCAAGAAAAAATTATGCAAAAAACAAAGAAAATTTGGTGTACGCTTAAATTTCTTGTGAAGGACCCCTCGGGTGCACCCGCCGCGCCCAGCGTGACGATAGCGTGACCATGGCGTGACCGTGGCGTGACTGTAACGTGACGGTGGCGTGCGGAGCCCCCTTCACTCCCGCGGAGCGCGAGGTCCCCGCCACGACCCTCGCCATCACTCGTTGGAGGCGCCTGGCGGCACTAGGGGGGTTGAACCTGAGGGGTTGTCACCCTCGGTAGGAACACAACACAAGGACGGGCTGTGTCGTAAAACAGCTGCGTCTGACTCTTCTTCTCCTGCTCAGCGCATATCGGCTGGCTTTGGCCTGCTGCAGCACGCAAGGGGGGCCACCACTACATTTTTGCGGACGCACCAAATAAGGTGTAACAAAAAACAAAAACAAAAAAAAACTTTACTGCCTCACCGTATAAGGCACCAAAATTTGTATTTTAAAAGAAAATTTTGCGATTTTACCATGCGCATTCCGAAGGAAGTTCTGCAATTTTTTATTTTTATTTATTTTTCTCTCAGCTACGGTAATGATTCCAAAACATGCCAATTTTTCTTCATTGACTTGTCTTGACCAATTTGGCCTTGCTATGAGCTAGTCTATACCCCGACAAATTTTCATTAATTTTGCTTGTCTGCGATGACAGTGGTTTTTCTTGAGGACCTACTAAATGCCTCTACAGGATTTTGGAAATAGTATGGCCCCCTCGAGAACACCTGGAGAACCCGCTTGCAGTGCAGTAGCAGTAGAGTTAAGCAAACAAGCAAAGAAATGTTGAGCAAAAATGGAAGAGAAATGCACCAAAGTAAATCTATTTTAGTTCGTCTTACGGCGATACTGAAGAAGTTGTTCTCTCAAACAAGGGTGGCTGCAGCCAGCTGCAGTCTCCTAAAAAAAATACGGCAGGCCGATGATATCAGTCCCGCAAGATTTCGACGTTAAACTAGGAAGAATTTTCATATTTGTGGGGGAGCAAGACAAAACATATGTACAATCAAAAAAATTAAAAAAAAAAAAAAAAAAAAAAAAAAAAAAAACAACAAATGCATGATATACTACGCGGCTTAATAGGAATTTATCTATATTCATCTGTAAGGATGCAAACCATGCAGTGAATTACCGCCATGCTTTGTGAGGGCGTTCTGCAGAGAACAGTTCAACGATGGATAACTAACATTATATGTGGTTCCGTCAAATCGTCTGAACCCCATTTCCGTCAGGTATGGGGCCTCTTTTATCGTTAATAAACCTTCATAATGGTGATGCATTTGCTTTAGTATTGTTGGTTCTCAGGTTTACGTGAATACAGCTGACAAAGAACACGAGTAAATTTTCCTAGGAGCTTATTCATTCGCACTAGCAGAAACTAAACCACGAATGGAAATTTACCACATCTTACAAGTGGTGTGCAACATGCACTCACTTGCGTTCCCGGTGCAGCAAGGGGCGAGTGCATCTTCAACAAAACCGTACAGGTCGAGCGAGGGTGTTGTTTAAGTGGATGACGTACACAAAAGAAGACGACGGTCATCTCGGCGTGGTTGGGCCGCGACACAAAGAAGGAGTAAGAGAGACGGCTTAACGCCCCCCTATCCTGTCTTTACGCAGGAAACTGCGTTTGTCGATTCCGGAATTTTCGAGTAAAAACCTAACGTGTCACAAAACCATTTTGCAATCAATGCGCTGGCAAATTATACTGCTTGGCGCCCCGAAAAGTTCACAACTCTGAATTGTTTGTAAGTACGTAACACAGTATAAAATATGGAGATTTTTTTTAAATAAGGAAATATTAAAGCCAAGTAGTTCCAAGCAAAATTAAGAATATAATTTTGGCAGAAGCGTTTAGAACAACCACGGCCAAAGACCTTTCAATTTTTTTCACAATAGCCTTTGCATCAAAAAATGCAGAGTTGTTCCCCTCTCTTCTCTGACGCCAAGCAATAAAATCGACATTAGGGAAAAAATAAGTATAAAAAAACACTCGCGGTCAAGTTGTGGCGGTGGTCGGGCGTACGCGACGGGGACGCAGTTGTTCTGGCTCGCGCGGCCTGTGCTGTGCGGCGTTGCTGTTACGGCCCTTCCCGTCTGACTGATAACTGGCGTCCTGAGGACGGTCCCGTCCCTCCCCGCGGTGCCTCCTGGTGCCCCCTGGCCTGCCCTGCCCTGACGCGTCTGATTCCGAACATCGCACTATTCGTCCCTGTCGCACTCACGGGGCGGACCCCATGCCCCGCCAGCCCTCACCGTGGGCGCGACAAGGACGGATGCGCGAGAGCCGCCGCGCGTTTTCTGAATGAGACGGCTGCCCCTGCCCTATCCATTCGATCACGTCAGGCGTCACGCTATATAGGCTTGCCCTCCTACCCCCTTCACGTCCATCGGCTGTCACGGTTACCCGTCACAATTACCTGCTGGCACTGCTGCAGGCGGGGGACGCTCCCGCTCCGCCCGAGGCCCGCGCCGGCGCCGGCGCCTCGCCGCCCGGACCCGCCGGGCCCGGGACCGACAGGTGCAGCGGCAGGACGCTGCGGGCCGCAGGGCAGTAGCAGGTGCTCGCAGGGATGCCCGCAGGCCTGCCGAAGGGCTCAGCACTGCTCAGCACGGCTCAGCACCCTCAGCACTCGGCAGTGTGACAGGCAGCACCGCCCGCGGCGGCACCTCGGCTCTCTGCTCTGCGGGTCGCGCGCGTCCTGCGTCCCGCTGAGGCCGGCCGAAGGGCTCAGCACTGCTCAGCACGGCTCAGCACCCTCAGCACCCTCAGCACTCGGCAGTGTGACAGGCAGCACCGCCCGCGGCGGCACCTCGGCTCTGCTCTGCGGGTCGCGCGCGTCCTGCGTCCCGCTGAGGCCGGCCGAAGGGCTCAGCACTGCTCAGCACGGCTCAGCACCCTCAGCACTCGGCAGTGTGACAGGCAGCACCGCCCGCGGCGGCACCTCGGCTCTGCTCTGCGGGTCGCGCGCGTCCTGCGTCCCGCTGAGGCCGGCCGAAGGGCTCAGCACTGCTCAGCACGGCTCAGCACCCTCAGCACCCTCAGCACTCGGCAGTGTGACAGGCAGCACCGCCCGCGGCGGCACCTCGGCTCTGCTCTGCGGGTCGCGCGCGTCCTGCGTCCCGCTGAGGCCGGCCGCCGGGCCGGGCCGGGCATAGGGCTGGCCCGGCAGGGCGCGCTGCCGTCACACTCAGAAAAGAGCCCATTCGCATCTCCCCGTCCTTGTCACGCGCATGGGTCTCGCCCACGACGAGTGAGTGAGACGGCAGTACAATTCTCTGAGTCTGAGGGGGGCGGTAGCTATATACCCCCGCTCGCACCGCCCCCCGTTGGGGGGCCTCCAAGGTGGGGGTGGGGGAGGGAGGTGGGGGGCACCACTTGTTCAACCCCCTTGCTCCCCTACTCCTCAGCCGCCCCCGCATTACTCGTCGTGAGAGACAAGGGGCAGAAGCGCGGAGAACCCCACCTGGGGTCACTCATACAAAATATGTACAATAATATTTTTTTTTATTAGACTCTTGAATTTTTTGATTCTTCATAGAGAATTTCTGTCACTTCTTGATAAATTTTGATCGTTTCCCCCTTTTCCTGACTTCCTAATTATTTTTTATCAGTTTTTTTTTTGGTTCATTTGATCTCGATTTTTAAGAGTTTTCTGTATCTCTCTTCTTGATTTTATTTTGATTGTTTTGATTTTTATTTTAGATGTTTTGAATGATTTTTTGAGGGTCGCTTAGTGATTTTTCGAAATGAATAATTATCCTCCCTTATTGGGGGAAGCGTGGAGGCGCCGTGCCTCTGCTATTCGCGCGGAAGGGGAATTTCGGAACTCTGCTCATGCCGAGGGGGTATTCACGTCTGTAATACCCTGTACACCTGACTGAGTATTACAGGGTATTACGCGTAATGAAATAACAAAAAAATGACAAAATATGCTCTAAAATTGCAAAATTTGCTATGTAATACCGCTGTAATACCGCGTAATACAGTGTAATACGGAGTGCTCTGTACAAGTTTTCTCGGAGTAAATACCCCCTCGGCTCATGCATAGAAAAGCGGGACGTTCTGAGAGTGCGAAAAAGCGAAAAAGAGACTCCATTCACTAGTCTGCAGCTGCGAGGCGAAGGGGTGGGGTGGGATGGGGTGGGGTGGGGTTGGGGGATGCTGCTGATCCCGCTCGGCTCCTTGTTGCGGCCGTCGAGAGGCCCGCTTTGGACTATTAAGCCCGCCGAGGTTATTGGCACTGCGGAATCATGAGGGCACTACTCTCGCTAAGCGTCTCCAAGCGCTCCGTAAAGGCGCCCGTACACAGGCGGACGCGCAGAGCGTACGGGCACCTTAAGGGATCCCGCGCCCCTACCCTGTGTGCAACGTGAAATCCTACTGCTACTGCTAGTCTTCTAGTCACGCACTTCGCGGAGAAATTAAATTATTTCGCCAAACTAAAATTTTTGTCATTTTTACGACAGCAAATCTTTTTGGGTTCCAAATGTCGACGCTTTATTCGGCTATAGCAGGTTAAGGGTGTTAAGGGTGTTAATAGTTGACAAGTTCCCACAACTGCGTATTTCTGAGTCGTGTATGCACTATATTTGGACTCCATTATAAGGAAAATACTTTCTTTTTTATTAACTAAGACTGAAGCCAAAAAGCTAAAAGTTACCAAAAGTTACCAAAACGGCCAGATTAGGGAGGGTGTGGGATGGAATGGGGTAAGGGGGTGGTGGGGAAGGGGTGGGTCGGGTCGGTATAGGAGAGGAGGCCGTTTTGGTCACTTTTAGCTTTTTGGCCTCAGTCATAGTTAAAAAATAAAAGTATTTTCCTTAAGATGGAGTCCAAAAATAGTGTGCACGACTCAGAAATACGCAGTTGCGCTAACTGTTAACATCCTTAACCTGATATAACCTGGTTCGCACCAATTCTTTTGCCACCGAAACTAAAATTTAGTCGCTGAAATCGGCGGAACTATTTTTTTTTCTCCGTGTTCTGCGGATCACGACGTTGTTGCTGTTCCTTACCTGCTGAACGGTGAATCAGATTCCTCCTCGCCGGCGCCGCGCCGTCTTTTCATCACGGACACCGAGAGCGGAAGGAAGGTGTTTCTTCCGCCATAGTTCACTTCACGATAATATTTAAAACTTGATAAAAATACTGATAAAAGAATCTTCAACTTAAAAAAAATAAAAATAAAAAAAAAAAAAAAAAAAACACGGGCAGTGAACGCGTGTCCCCGGGCACAATCACCTATTGACTGAGGTTAGAGGGTGAGGGAGTAAAGTGAACACGATTAGATTTCCACGATGACTGACTGGACTGAGTACTGGATTTATCCCGTGAAAACAAAAGAACAAAAGGAACAAGGGAAACACGCAGTGCTACCAATATCGATAAGGCAAAATACATAATACCAACATAAGGACGAGCGGGAGGCTTGTCTTCGTGTCTTTATTATTGCAGTGCGCCACTTTTGCTCAGCTTAGAATCGCGTGTCGGCTGCACCCACCCCACCCCGCCTTTACGGGGTGTGTTTCACTCTTCTGCGACTCGACCGCGGCGGCGAACCCCATCGACCTCTGTCGTCTCTCTCTCTCTCTCGCTGTATAGGAGCGCGGCGGTAGAACAAATCTGGGTTAGACATACTGCACCCAGAGAGCCGTCGGTCGACTTCAGAAAAATATGTTAAATCGAGAAATGGCGTTTTGTTGGAGAGTTAATTGTCGAAGGGTCCCTCATCACTCCCTCAAGTGGTGTACACACGAGTATTTTGAGTAAAGGCGATTATTGGTGAGTACTGACGAGTATTCGTGAGTAAGTTATTTGCGAGTTTTGGCGAGTCATGCGCGAGTTAGTGAGTATATGAGTGGTTTGAGCGAGTATTGGCGAGTATTTCGCATTTTGCAAAAGAAAAAGTTTCCGAGTTTTGGTATCAGTGAGTAATTATGGCGAGTATCGGTGAGTAATTCAGAGTAATATTGAGTTGGGTGCGAGTAATTTTCTTTGAGTACACACGAGTAACGAAGTGGTGGACCACTTGTTAATTGGTGTCTAACATTTCAGTTGTCTGAAGATCAACAAAAATTTAGCTCAAGAGATCAATTTCTCTTTTCCTTGGTGTGTCAGAGGAAGCAAAAATGTGTCCAACAGTAGGAGAGAAGTAAGTGCGCTCCTCTCCTACGAACACTTTGAAGCACCGCGTCGTTCACAGATGTATATCTCAATGATAGTTGTCGTGCGGTTCGCAGCTTCGCAGTCAGGGCGCAATGGTGACGATGACTGGCCATGGCAGGCTGATATCCCTCCCTATGGCCATCTCCATGGCAACTCGTTCTCATTTCGCATTACTTCGTCAATGATTCGCGCCAAGAGGGGGTTGGCAGGCACCTCTCCCCTACTTTACCTGGTTGTATCCGAACAGCGCCCTTTGGTAATTGTTGGCCTTGAGGTGCCCCATCGCCTCGCCGCAGAGCAGCTTGCACTCGGCCTGCACGATGCTCTGCGGGTCCCTGGGCTTCTTCTTCCCCATCCTGTGGGAAAAAGAAAATACTTGTTGAGTCTGCGAGAGGCATGGAGTATTTCCGTTCCGTGCTGGCAGAGGCGATGCAGCCATACACCCACACACCGGCGCGCACTGCACAGCTCGTGGTGGCATGCCGACACGCCAGCGATACCCCGTGCGACAGGTACCTCCTGGGGAAGGCCACGTGGGTATCGCTGCCAGTTGTCCGCACAAAGTGTTGCCATCCAAACTATGACGGAGTCAGCAGAGATGTCTCATTGAAACGAGTCCGAAAACGCTGCTGAAATAACAGTTCTGAAAATCTCGCTTGTGGGATTCTAAAACACGTGAACTCGTGAAAGTAGGATCAGGAGGGAATCTAACTGAAAAGAAGTGAAGTTTTCAAATCATTATAACTTAAAATAAAGCCACATGCTTCACAGACAAGTAACTCTTTTCGCAGTCATTTTTATGAAATCCTCGAAGGAATTTGAGATTTTGAGATCACATTGCACGTGCCCGTGAAATTCCGCGGAGGTGCTCCGCTGCTGAGCATCTTTGTTCCAAGACGTTACAGCACGTTACAGTGCTCCTATATTTGTCTCAAATACTTCCAGCGGGTACCTATATACCCGTGCACACACTACACACGCCGGGGTAAAACCCGGTGGCCTGCCGACCTTGGTTGGGACGGGCTAAATGTGGAGGGCCGGGCCGGAAGGTTTATTGTTAAGCTGAGCTGGTACGACCTAGCTTGGCTTTGGAAGATACTGTACCTTGACATTTCCGAAAATCTTTCCTACCCACAGTTTGAAGTACTCAGGCCCTTAACGGAGAGAAGGCACAAAAGTCAAGTTCGCAGTGTCCGTAATAAAGGGAAATTCTGCTTATCGTCTTGGTCATATCATGAGGGCAGAACATTGTCTCCCACTACTATCGTCAAAGATTTTAAAATTCAAGAAAATTCAACCTCGTAGTACATTCAATTTTGAACCCTATTTTTTTGTGGGGTCAGCAGGGGGCAAACCAGGAGCGTTCTGACTTTGGGAGCACCCTGACAGCTCTAACTGAGATTGAAGGCCTCTACACTACAGGGCTAGAGCCAGCCGGGCTGAGTACCTCTCGACAACCGATATGAAGATATGAGTGATCAACGTGGGATCAAAACTAACGCATTTTTACGTCTAAACGTCAGCCACCAGGGGCACCCGCCAGGGGCACCCCACCAGGGGCATCCACCAAGGGAACCCACCAGGGGCACCCACCAGGGGCACCTATGAGCGACACCGCTCCAGAGCGGCCTGTGCCAAGCCCCACGGCTTGCCATTGCATGTCCGAAATTGAATTGAAGCCTCAGGAGGGCGGTGCTTGGCGACAGGCGGTGGGGTGAGAGCGGGTCGGGGCGGGCTGTGGGGAGACTTTTAATCGAGCGTTTAAGGTTGTCGGGGAAGGGGGTCGTACAGCACGGTGTGCAGTAGGTGACCGCGGAGGGAGAGCCCGGCCCGGCCCGGCGCACCTGTTGGGTCTCGGAGACAGGGCCGTCTGGCACGGTGCGGGCGGTACGGGGACTTTCATTTGTCGACGGCGCCGTTGTACGGAAAGTCTGGTCACATGCTAGCGGTATAATTTACCGTTGTGTCAGAAAAAAAGATGAAAAAGAGAGGCGAAAAGACAGCATTGCGGGGTATATGCATATCACAGGACCTACTTCTTTTAGACTTACTCGCCTTTTGGCGAGGAAGTGCAAACTATGGCTTCCAGGGGGAAGACATTCGCCCAAAAGTTGATCTACACGCTGCCCTCAACCTCAAGACAAGACTAGGCCTACCAAACCGAAACACCCGTCTCCTTAGCGTGGTCCCCTGTCTGACACCCCATGCCCCCGGACTGTACCGCCGCGCCAGTGTGTGCAGCCTCTTTGCTAGGCCTCCGCGACTCTCACGCGTGGGGTATCGACGCGCCGCGCTGCGCCGCAGTCCTTCTCCCTCCCTCCCTCGCTCCCTCTCGCTCGCACAGCGGCAGCGCGGCGAGCAGAGGCGGCGCGGCGGGCCGGGCCACCTCCTCGCGCGGCTGCGTGCCTGGTCCGGTGGCGCGCTCCCGTGCCCTGGGCCAAGGATAAAGACTGGTGGCGCCGCCTGGCCGCGCCTGCCGGCAGCCTGCCGAAGCTGCGAGACGCGGCCGGCCGTGTCCGTGCCGCGCCTGCCCGCGGGCATGCGGCACTTCAGCCGGCCGGCAAGCAGGCTCGCAGCGCGCCCTGGCGCGGCGGCCAATAAGCAGCGCGCCTCCAAACTCCCGCCACAAGTTTGAATGCGCGCCCCGCAACCCAAGGAGGGAGAAACAACTCTGATTTTTTGGTGCACAACTGTTTTACGCGAATGTAGATGGTTATTTATATTGAATTCTTCGACATTTTTGCATCAACTAACCCTCAATTTTGCTATGTTTATCCTGATTTTTTAGCAGATGATACCTTAAAACACAACACCTAAACTAAACATAAAATTTAACTTGTAATTTTTTTAAGGAAATGATACGCGAATGTATCAGCCTGCTTGTTTCTTCCGAGGGAAGCACCACTTCGATTTCGGGTATACTCAGGATTACAGGAATAACAAATCAATTTTGTGGGATTGCACATTAGTTTCGGGGGCTAAAACCATTAGATAATAGAAATTAGGTGCATGGAATTGTGATAATTCTTCAAAATTTGGTTAAGTATTACACGGATTACACAGGGTTTACACTTACAACTGTACACAGGATTACACAAGTATAGGCCCCCAAGGTTTTTTCTGAATTTTTCCGAGTTTTCCTTTTTTTTTTTTTTTTTAGTTGTACAAAACTTTCAGTCCTCGAGCCCTTGCCATGAAAAACAAATTATTTGTACGACGAAGATCTGGGTTTGTATCACAAACGCAGACTCCTCGTAGTACGAACTGGAGTGGAGCCGTTCGTAATTGAGGTGCTCCCACAACGTGATGCACTACGACCACGACCCATGCGCCGCGCGCCATGATTACAATAATGGGCCGATTCAATCTATTTTAACATAAAAATCGATATGCCCCGGGGTTCTAGACCCTAATGTCGCATGGTACATGGGTCGATGGGTCGTGCCCACCGCACTGTAGAGGCACCTGTAAGAAGAAAAGTCGTCGTTTGCGATACGGCTGATACGACCGAAACCTCTGTACGTTACAAACCCAATTGGGTTTCGTAATACGAAACACTGCTGTCCCTTTAGAAGCTAACCGTGTGCTACTGTTGAATTGCAAAAATATTGAGCTGAGCTTAAAAGAATCAAGCCAAGATTATTGACACGCCACAAGAGTTATGAGACAGACATATCGTGATGATAAATTCCATGGGGTCCTGCTCAAGCCGAAGACCCGCGCCCTCTTCGTCCACGTGAGCTGCACCGGCTGTGGCCCTGGGGCCGCAATAACTTACACATAATTCCATGTCAGTGACATATTGTCCTATATGTAAACGGCCGCAGCCGCAGGGAGGCGGATCTGAGGCGGCGCGGGGTGGTGTAGGGGATGGTGCGGGGCGGGCGGCGGAGCGGAGGGGTGTGGGGTGACGGGTAGAAAGAAATGTCATGTCTCCGCGGGGCGCGATTAACCTTGAGGTAGGGCCGCCCTACTCGCCCCGCCCCGCCCCGCCCCGCCCCGCCGCCACACGCTGTCGCGGGCGACAGGAGAAGGCATTTCTTCCCTTTCATTTGTCTCGGTCGCCTGTTTTGGCACGCGCGGGCCGTATGCCCGTCCGTCCATGGGGTCGCACGGGTAATGGGGTGGGGCGGGGGTTGGAGCGGGGTGGAGGGGGTGGAGCGGGGTGAGCTGGAAGGGCTGGAGGACAGAGGCGCTCGAGTGACAAGCAATAGTCCCCTCCCCTGCAACCCGTCTAAACGAAACGCATCCAACAAATTGGACGAATTATATAAAAAACTGTACGCGGGTCTGCCTACCCCCCTCAGCCGTGGCCACGTGGGTATAGGCAGACCCGCAAAACTGTCACTACTTCTCTGGAAACGCGGTCCAAGCTAGCTGACGCATGTGTAAAATTTATGTGACTTCTTTTCAATTTCAAATTAATTAATTTACATTTATCATGCACTGAGAAAAAAAAAATTCTTTCACGAGAAAATAATTCGATACATTTCACAAATCCTGTGATGGAATGTATCAAAATTTCGAGTGGTTGACCTCTCTTGAAGAGAACCTTGACAGAGGTCTTCTCCACCCCAAGAATCGTTTCCTTAAAATGAACATGAATGAAGATTTTTGAAAAAGAAAAAAAAAGTATTTTGCTAGAACGGACGGAGCAAAATTTACATGGATGATAGAAATGTTATTTAATTGCAACAAAAGTTTGCTAGGATTAAAGAAAAATTTTTGGATTCGAAATAAAAACTTTCTTTGCGACTAAAGTAAAGATAATATGTTTCTATGAACCAAGCAGATTTGTTTTTGTTTTGAAGAAAGGATTCTTCTGAGTGACGAGCAGCTCGGCTCTGCTGCTCCCATGCACACGGCACAAACACAAACTCTCACCTGCACGACGTCAGCCACTAGCTGCACATCAACAAACTTGCACTGCTTGAGCGCCGGGGCGGCGGCGGCCTCGGCCTGGGGGCGGGGTGCGGGGCGGGGAGCGGGGCGGGGAGCGGGGCGGCCGAGGCATAACTCGTGCCTGCCCTATTCCGCAAACTCCCCGCGTGTTCTGTCCAGGCCGGGCGGGGGTGTTCCGAACAGCGTTTAGTCGTGTCCTCTCTCTCGCTTTTCATGCCCGCGCCCCATGAGAGCGACAAGGACAGAGACACCGCTCTACTGTGCGGGATCACCGGGGATCACACCGTGTGTCTGCCGGCCGCGTCGAGCACGTGGCTCTATGTGTCCGCCCGCGAGGGCCTCGTGTCGGCGTCGGCGGCGCGCTTGGCTCGGCTCGACTCGGTCGCGGGCGTCGCGGGGCGGGGGCGCCTCCGGGCGGCCTCCGGTCTCCGGTCCGCCTCCGGGCGCGGGCACGCGCGGACTGCACGGCTCCGGGCGGGGGCGGGGCGCACGCCTAACCCGCTAGGAGTCCGGGGCCGGGCCGGAGCCCGCGGGGCGCATAGCACGGGCGGGGCGGGGCGGGGCGGGGCGACCAGGAGGGGAAGCTAATGGTTGTCAAGTATTGTCATTCCCTCCTCCCCTCTGGTGGAGTGGAGGTCGGATTGGGGGGCGGGGGAGGGGCCTTGAGTGTAGAATAGGAATAGGGCGTAGGAGGTGTTCGACCATCAGCCACTATGGAAGTACAGTTAGTACTGTAGTACGATACACTGGTGTGGTGACCCAAGGAGGATTCAACTGCTCGACACTTGCATATGTGCACCTAACACGTACAAGTGCCTAACATGCGCTTGTGCCGCTGGAAGTGTCCAACTAGCCGAATCAACACTTGTAAGAGTCCAACTCTACAGTGTTGTGCATTTGCAAGTGTTCAATAAGGGGGCTGTTGAATGGGGCGGTTGAACGCTTGCCAGCAGTGCACTGCACACCTGTCCAGTTGGGCTCATGCAAGTCTATAAATTGCGAGTTTGGACACTTGCAAGGGAACAAATGCGTGTTGAGCAAGTGCTCACGTATCGAACTAGGAGGTGAACACGCACACTTGGGTTTTCAGTATATTTTACGGCCTGGTTTCTTTAAGGTCGAATCAACGTAGACTGTGAGAAAACACGAACCGAGGACAGAAGTTACTTAGGTCGCTACTAAGTGCCGCCCGCAAAGTCAACCGATCACCGCGATCACCGAGACTGATTTCTGATTTGATTCTGCCATCTGTTTCTCGCGGTTGGGAGAAAGCATACCGCACAAAACTTTCCTCTCCCGTCCCGATGAACGCGATCGACTTCCTGTTAAGAGTGACCTCCGCGAGCACAACAAATGTGCAAAGCGGTAGACTGGTGGAAAAGGAAAGGGGTGAGGGCCTGAGGCATGAGCGGGGAAGAGGGGATCAGGTTTAATCTTCTGCCCGACGGGGGCGGGGGGGCGGGGCGGGGTGGGGCGAGGGCGGGGGCGCGTGGAGTCTTGTCCTGCCCCCTCCCCCCCCCCCCCCCCCCCCCCCCCACCGACCTGCTGGCGTGCGCCAGCACCATCAGAGGGAGAGGGGCGGTGGGGAGGGGCGGGGCGGGGAAGGACCCAATCAGGACTTCCATTTGGAACACAAGATTCGAAAGCAATACCTAAACGACAGTAAGTCTCTGCTTCAAAAACTCAGATACATTTTATTTTTATTTGATAAATACAAAAATATTCCATCAGTTTGCACGTAGGGTGGACTCTGGAAAAACAAAAGATGTTATGGCATCCTTCAGAAGTGCCGCAGAACTATATATGGGTAGCACTTCTCGAGGCTCGCCAGAGTCGCGTAAGTAAGTGACCTTTTGCTTTGTCAATGTAGAGACGAGTATTGCACACGGTATCAGAGGCGCGGGGGTGCGGGGCGAGGCGGGGTGGGGTAGGGTAGGGCGGGGCGGTCGGTGTTCCTTATTCCTGCTGAATGTGAATGTTGGTGGTGACAGGCCCTCCCTGGGTCGCGGTGCTGGCCGGGCGGGGGCCGGGGGCGGGGCTGGGGGCGGCGGGGGCCGAGGCGGGGGCGGGGGCGGGGGCGGCGGGGAAGGGGGCGTAGGGCGCGGGCGGCTGCGGCGCGGGGGACAGCGCCGGGGCGCCCGTCTGCGTGATGGGCACCGCCCGCTCACCGGGCGGCAGCTGCTTCTGCGGGGCACAGAGAGTTAAGAGTTAGGGCTCCGTAAATATAGCTGCATTCATCGTCCATTTTGAAGCAAAACTTGATTTTCCACTTAAATTTACTTTTAGGGTCAACCATTTCTGTCCGGGACGTGCCGCGCTCACTCCTCATCATACCTTGTTGGGGACGGTGATGGTGAGCACGCCGTCCGAGGACAGCGCCGAGGACACGGCCTCCGTGTCGGCGTCCTCGGGCAGCAGGTAGCGGCGCTTGAACTGGCGCGAGATGTAGCCGTGCTCACCCCTCATCATACATACCTTGTTGGGGACGGTGATGGTGAGCACGCCGTCCGAGGACAGCGCCGAGGACACGGCCTCCGTGTCGGCGTCCTCGGGCAGCAGGTAGCGCCGCTTGAACTGGCGCGAGATGTAGCCGTGCTCGTCGGCGCGCTCCTCGTGGCAGCCCTCCACCAGCACGCTGCGCTCCGACACCTTCACCGACAGCTCGGACGGCGCGAACTGCTGCACGTCCAGGCTCACCTGCGGCAGGGCAGGGCGGACCAGGCGGAGTGGCTTCAGAACATGCAGTTTACTGATTTTTTGGGGTGGGGTTACGGGGCTGATTTGTATTGAATTTCTCCGAATTTTTCCCTGATTTTCTGCCTATATTTTACTGATTGTCTTCGATGGTGTACATTGATTATTTTCTGATCTCTTCTACTGATTTTCTCTGAGGGTGTAACATTGATTTTTTCCCTGATTTTATGTTTTTACTGATTTTTTTAAGGGTATATGACGATTTTTTTTTCTGTTTTCCAACTGAATATTTTTTTTTACGGATTTTATTTGAGGGTGTAAATCGATATTTTCCCCCGTTTTTATTACTGATTTCCTTTAATGATTTTCTTTGAGGGTGTTTTCTGATTTTTGTGTCTGTTTTTCCACTGATATTTTTTAATGGCTTTCTTGGAGGATGTACACTGATTTTTTGACTGTGTTTCTACTGATTTTCTTTGAGGGAGTACACTAATTTTTTGTCTGTTTTCCTACTGATTTTTTCACTGATTTTCTGTTAGGGTGCACACTGTTTTTTTAGGCCCCCCATAGGGGGGCCTTCTTCATTTCGCCAGAAAGTTTTTTTTATTTTTCTCAACAATGGATTCTCATGAGCACAGCCAATTCTACCGAAGACATTCTAATAAAATTATCATGAAAAATAAATCAAATAATTAGAAAATTTTGAAGCTAGGTCTGATCCTCAACTGTCTTACCAGATCTGAATAATTTCCATTTCAATGCGCAGAATGTGTAGCTAGGCAACAATACCCTCGCCGCCTGGGCGGAGCTAGCAGCAGCGGCCATGCACCCCGCTTCATATATACAGTATTATTTTGGTTCGCTCATTTCTAAAGCTCAAAGCTTTGGAAAGCATTTACTTTAAACAATGACCTAAGCACTACCTTGTGTCTATTTTTCTGCAGTCTAAAATTTTCTCAATAAATTAAAGGTGAGTTTTGGGAGTTTGATAATACTCCATGAGTGCGATTTAAGGCATAATGTAAAAGTATCTCCTGTGTTTATTGCAAGTTCTCAATACTCTTGATAGTTCTGACGCTAGTTCTTTCTCATTTTGTGACAAGTTTTAAAACCTAGGGGGCCGTTTAACGCGTTAGCGTTAGAATTTTTTCCCCCTCGAGGCGGGGTCGGGACGTCCGCCGCAGGCGCACACCCACCTGGAACTGGTTGTTGTCGACGGCGAGGCTGGAGCTGCCCGAGTTCTGGCGCGCGAGCCGCCAGGGCCGCAGGTAGTGGCTGCGCAGGTGGGGCTGCAGCATGCTGTGCAGGGGGGAGGCGGCGGCCACGCTCGGGACCAGGTTGAGGTCGTCCCGGGTCAGCCCCAGGCCGAAGTGCTGGTCCAGCAGGCGCGAGGGCCGCGCGCCGGCCCTGTGGTCCTGCTCGTCCCACCAGTCGCGGAACAGCAGCGGCACCAGCGACATGCTCTACACTGTGAAAAATACTCGTAAGGGTTACGGGAAAATTTTCCATGATATAAGTCGTAAAATTACAGTTTGAAATTGTAAATTTACAAGCACTTCCTATCGACTTGGAATTGACCGACGAGCAAGAATGGGCTGTCGTAAATAATTCACGACATATTTTGTAAATCAAAATTACAAAAAATGTCGTAAATTTACGAGGATATTTTTCACAGTGTACTGGAACACGGGCGGGGCACGGGCAGGGGTGTCTTCACGAGAAGTTCACACTCGCGACGATTTTGTTGGTTTTTCGTAATACTTTTTCTTTCTTTTTTTATTTTTTTTTTAAGGCACAAAGTAGCTTTATTTTAGATCAGAATATTTTTCGAGATCTTCTTCACTTTTTTCAGATTTTTCTCTACAAATTAGGATGCTAGTTTTATCGTGAACATGTGAAATGCAAGAGTCCAACGCCGACTGTCACCGTCAACTCGGCTCGGTGCTGCGCGGTGTTTGTTGCGCCGCGCTGCCAGCGTATACCTTGTTGTAGGAGCGGGGCACGGAGGGCGGGGAGAGGATGTGGAGGATTGGGGGGAGAGGGAGAGTATTTCTAGAATCAGGACCGAAATAGTGGACAGTGAGAGAGAGAGATGAAAGAAAAACGCCGGATGACTCATACCGGGGGCGCGGCGGGGCGGGGTGGGCTGGGGCGGGGCGGGGAAGTCCACTGCGACGACGGATCGGGCCCGTGTGTCGCTCTTTCTTATAGAGTAGGTGCACCAATAACATGAACCATGGATCGCACCCACCTTATGCAAAACCTAATAATAAGTGAGAAAATTCGGACAGTTTTTTTTTCTGCATAGGCCTCTCCTCCTATGTGTATTCATTTTTGGCATCCAAATTTGACTTTTATGACTCGGAGAAAGACGGGGATGACACATGATTCATTTTGGGTACACTTACACTATCATATCAGTTTGCGGTGATTTTCACTGCGGCCTGCGTGAACCTTGCAGTGCTGTCGCTCTCGGTGAATTTTCACCGTAACGTACGACGAATCTCTTAATGCAAGTTGCAGTGATACACACTGACTGGTTCACCCTTACACATACAGAGACATTCCCTGTGGCTTTATTACGGAAATAACCCAGGAAAATTCACCGTGCAGCAGAGTTTACAGTTGCTTTAAGTGACATTCACCGTAACGTTCAGTGCTGCGGAAGGAACACTGAAACTTACAACGGTTTTTCGTCCTAAAACTCGCGTTCGAATAGAATATCGAACGTCGAAAAAACGCGTCGAGTCGAGTCTTCGACATTTTTTTCAACGTAGATTTTTAGGCCAAAAAACCGTCGATCCGGCTAAATAATATTCGACCTTGAAAAAGTTTCGAACGTTCATTTCTGGCTGGCTGAGTACAATGGTGGTGACACGTACACACTCGGGTTTCCAGAACGGGCATACCTGTGTACGGGACCCGGGTACCGGGTACGCAAGCACGCAAGCGCTCCTAGGGGATGCTGAGCTCCTCTTCTCCCTCTCCCGGCTCGACTGACGCTGCCTCCTGAGGCGCAGGAGTTAGGACCAGTGGACCACAACCCGCGCACGATGGGGTGGGGCGGGGCGGGGTGGGGCGGCGAGGGGCGGGTCGGCGGTGAAGGCGTTCCCTCCCCCGCTCGCATTACAGCGGCGTGCGCTGTCGCACCCAATGGAGTTCCAACCAACCCCCGTGCAAAATGCGTGACATCAGAGTGACCACCATGGCCCATGGCCCGAAGCTGCCTGCGAACGGTCGTAAACGTTCTCACTCGGGTTAAGTCATGACACATCAACTGTTATGTTTGGTTCTTTTTTATTGAGGAAAGTAAGTGTAGAAAAATAAAGTTAAAGTAAAGCAAGATAAAGGGAATCACATCCATGGATCCCATCCTCCGTAAGTCTTAACAAGCACATTCGGATCAGTGGCAAGATCTATCAAGCACTCCACTTGCTGTCGAGGAGTGAGTCCACTGTCTGCCAGCTTGGCTCGAATGTTGTGTTGAGATGTACCATTCAGTGTTTTCAGATACCCGTCTTTGAAGTCAGAATGGATTTTGCTCTCCAAATCTTCTCTCATGACGGCAACTGGATTATTACCCTCCAGCTTCTTTTTGGCTTGTTCAATTTTAACAACTGGAAGCCATGTAAGGTTTGGAGACTCTAAAAAAGTAAATATTAACAAAAATAAAACATTTTAAAATGTAAAGTATTTGGAATAAGCTGTTGGGTGGCAAATAAATTGTCTCACCTTCACTCTCAGACCAATGTTTCTTTGCAAGAAGGAGCCAATCAAGAGACGGTTCTTGAATAAAGACCTGCATGGTGGCCAAAAGCATTTCAGGATCAGCTTGCAATGCCCGCAGTGCTTTTACCATTGTCTCCTGAATAAGACCTATTGAGTAGAAAAGTGTTATTTTTCACCTCTACCTAGGAATAAGAGGAAGAAATGGGAAAGAAACTTGATAGATCTCCATACCTTTAGTTCCATAAGGTTGGGCGACATTTACAATCTTAGAAGTTAATCTAAATGGTATTAACTCTGGTACAGGAAGATTAAGGGTGGCAGATCCAAACACATGACCAAAGTCAATGCCAATACATTGGCCATTAGTTTGGGAAACTAAGCAGTTTAGAAGATGCCTGTCACCCACTCCTAGGATCCAATGAGCAATGCAAAGTGTACTGTAGCTTGTGATGAAAGAGTGTCGGAGCCAGTAAAAGGCCTCAGCACTCGAGCTCCACAGCTGTAAGCCCTTTCTAGAATTAAAAAAAAACAAAACAGTTTATTTTGCTGTTTTTAACTTTCAAGAGCTTGCCAATTAGCCTTCAATAAATGAAGATTTACCTTAACATGTCTGGCTCAGAACACGATAGCAGTTTGTGGAACTCTTCAACCGAAGCTTCCCTGCTGATTAGCTTGTGAGCGTAGCCAAATGCACTCTGGCCTTGTGCCTTGTGATATTTTTGAAACCAAATACACTGCTTCAGTCGTAAGTTACCTAACAGCCTAAGTTTGAAGAAAAAATTTGAGTGGAAATTTCCAGTAAATAATGGCAAAATAAGTAGATTGATACCCACTCATCTTTTTTTTGTTCTGTAAGTGGGAGGGATGACATCATCACATCCTTCAAGCATGAGGTCTTATCAACCCATTCAATGATCCCAAGCCTAGTTGAAAGGGGCATCACCTAACACAGAGAAAATTCAAAATTTAACAATACATATAAACCTTTTCCAATATACAGGTAACAATAGAATTAAATGTTCATTGAGTTTCACATCAAAGAAAGTTACTTTGTATGTCACAACAGTTAAGTGTCCATCGCGGCAGATATGGTTGTTGGAAAAAATGCCATTCATAAGTCCTAGGAGCTGTTGAACGCGTTCATCTTGGCGTAAATCCTCCCCATACTTCACCAAAAAGTTGCGGCTTTGAGCATCAGAACCAATTATTGTAAGTTTTACAGGCTTTCGGATAGATGACATGACCAGGACCTTAGAAAGAAAGTAATATGGAGTAGAATACAAAAAAAATAACAAAGAACTTTTGAAAAAAAGGAAAGAAAAGAAACAAAAACTTGAAAAGAAATGCTATCACAACAAACATAAATTTGCATCAGTAAACTTACAGTGTCATTAAACCCTGATATCGTTATATGCCTTTCAGGATTTGGCTTCTGATCACCATTGTACTGACCGGGGATCTCAATACAGAAATTTTTCTTAGAGGATGAAAACTCAGCAAGCCAGGGAGAAAAGTCTTTCAACTTTGAGTATGGTTTGATACTTCTTTCATCTAACTTTTTTACTTCTTTGAATTTACTTTTCAGTGTTTCAATGGTATCATGGACAGCTGTGACATTCTTCTCCTCTATGGCAGCTATAAAGAAATCAGTTATTTAAGAATTAGAAAAAGAGGAGGCAAGTTTTCATGAGTGCATGCATGGGGGATTCTTCCTCAAACTAAAGACAAACCAAGAAGGGCATTGAAAAGATGAAAAATGTTTTGCTTCTTGAAGCTGTGAAAAAATTTCCCTATAAACTGTGAACATCTGTTATTATCACTGTAATTGAGAGAAAACTCTTCACAAATCTACAAAAGAGGAGCACCAAATTAGTTTGGAAAAGTGATCATCTTGTGTATTTATTGAACTATATAAAGTTGCATACTTCTCTTAAGGGAGCCCAATCAGAAGGGGTAAGTTTCACGGCTTCTATGACTTTGCTTATATACTCCTTTAGAATAGTACTAGGATATGTCAAACATGAAAAAGCTCTGATGAGGTCTGTTTGTTGGGAGCTGTTCACCAACAGAGCTCCTAAACTGAAAGACAAAATATTCAGCAGTGCTGAGTTGAGAAAGAGTGTAGTTGCTTATTATTAAAAAACAAACAAAAAACACAAGACTTTACCTCTCAATCGCTGCCCTTTTTGATGCGGTATTTATTTTCTCTTTGCTGATATTATATGGATATGAAATTGCATTAGGGTAAGTCTTAGCAATCTTACGCAGCAATGGAGAGACAAGTTTTTCTGCTTGACTGTCCAACATGGCTAATAATTGTGGAATCCAACCAAGAAACATCCATACAGGAATTGAAGAGCTCTACAAAAACAAGGATGGCCTAGAGCTTTGAAGTAAACTACAAAAAGAAATTACACTCAATACAAAATTCTTGTCTTACTTTTTCGAGGAAGTCATTTGCAAGATGTGAAGAGAGTGTAGGGAGTTGAAGAAGAATGGGGAAAAGTTGTCGAGCACGATTTGAGCCACACTTCATGGCAGAAAGTGTGGCCTTCACTAAATGCCTAGCATATGTACCTGAGGTATATTATCAGTGAAAATACAATAAATTACCGTTACAAGTGCAAGATTCACAGTTTAAGCTGCAGAGTGAAAGAAGCCTCCCGTTGTACATACTTGAAGTTGAGGAATCTTGCTGTTTTTCTAACACCTTACGACAATACTGAGCTATTTGCAAATAAGCTTCAGCAGTTTGTTCAGAGGGGAAGCAGCTTGCATCCTTATGCTTCTTTGCAATGTTTTTCGAGTGGAGGAGGCTATTGAGACCAAGAGATTCCAATATGTTTATAGCTTCATCACTGGTAAAAAAAAATAATACAATAATTAAAACAACATTTGCACTACCCAACTATTACGATAGAGGGGGGGAGGGGGGGATAGTACCGTGAGTGAGACGCCTGTATCTGCAGTTTTCCACACAACCAATTATGGCCCTCCCCTCGTCCCTTCAATGTTATCAGAGATTGTGGGTCTGCAGAAAGAGTTTCCTTTATGGTTAAGGCCAAATTACTCTCCACACTGTGAGCAATTACACTTAGGTCAGGGTAACTGTCCAAATCACTGCTTGCAAGAACTTGATCTAGAAAAGTCCACAATAAAGTTTAATGATGACAAAGTGATTCCAACTTAAAAAACTGCAAAGAACTGACCAAACACTCACCAAGCTGCAACCAAATCTTAATCAAATTGTCTAAACGTATGACATTATTTTGTTCCTTTTTTGCCCACTGATGTCTCTCTGAACATCTTGCTATCAGCCATCTAGTTCTAAGGGCAGGACTTGCAGAATCAATCTGAGAGTAATTTGTATTTCAAATGAAAAAATAGTTCCACAATGTCAGTATTTAAAGTTACGGTGCTACAGTAATTGAAACGTTTACTACCTTTTCTTTCATATTTAAAATATATTTTTTGGCAAAGTTCTGGTTTCCTTGCTGAAGGGCAGCTTCAACTAGACCTAGCTGCATCTTTAATGCACACATCTTCACTTCATTTTTCATTTCAGATGGCATGTACTTCATGCAAGCCATTCTACAGTAAATAATTAAGCAAACAAATTAATTTGCTTTACTTTGATGGAAAAACAAAAGGGAACCCTACACAACCATAATTCTACTAGCTGGCAAGAAACAATAATATTACCTATATGTGAGACGTGTTTCCCAAAGTAGTAAAGAGTCTTGAGAAACAGGTGATACTTTTTCAAGATTCCTCAAAAACTTTGTACAATCTTCAACAGACTGCAATTCTTTCCCATGGACAAAAAATCCCTACAACAGGTAAACAATATTTTAAAAGCAACTACAAGACTCTCAAAAGTGAGAAGGATAGATCAGATCATTACCATGACATCAGTGATTGAATTAATGCTAAGGAGCATAATTTCTCGGCGCTTTCTGAACAGAGGATTCAGTTCACTCCATTCATCAACAAATTTAGATAAGGACTTGCTTCCATAAAATCGAGATTGAGGAAATTTCTTTTTCTCAAGACAGATAATAGAGAGTTCCTCACTGAAGCGGGTCTATATCAGGATTAGAAAAGTAAGACACAAATGACAAAATTTTTGTCAAATAGCACAGAATACTGCAGACTACTTGCCTGAAAGGTTGATGCTTTGCTATCATCTTTCAACCATTTGTTGATGACACTCAGGAATTTATTTTTGTCCTCACTTCCTTGAACTAGTCCCAAAACCTCACTATGAAGCAGTCTGGGAAGAAGTTTCTTTTCATACCTAAATATTAACAAAGTAAAATGAAAAACAAATTTAAACTGCATACAAAGCATCTATCAAATTCATTTAAAAACAAAATCACAACAAACCAGCCATTATCCCACAAATTGTCCAGTTCACCATCCACTTGATCCCTAATTACTTTGTTCATTTGATCCCAATCGGACATGACAGCCATGCACTGTAAAGTACTTGAGATTAGAATATAAAAATACCAAAAAATGATAGTGATAGTTGTTAATTAATTACTGTAATTAAGTTTTTCTTGTGATTTTGAACTTCCAAAATATATAGAGCATTTACCTCAAAACAACTCTCATAAAAGTTATCATACTTTGTTTCTTTCAAAGCATTAGCATAGAGCGTTTTGGCTTTCTGCCACTGCTCCTCTGCATGAGCTTTGAGCGCTGCTTTTGCTGTAGTATCCAGAGGGAAGTTGTGCAGCAGAGTTGAATGGGCAACATCACGCTCTCCGAGCCCATCGTACAGTCTTTAATAAGGAAAGATACAACGATATGCTTTAATAAAACTCCATAAACCATCTAAACTTAACGAAACAAAGCAAGGAGACGCCATAGAATAGACAAATAAACTTACTCTGCTAAATCCAACCAAATATTTTCATTATCTGGAGCTTCCAAGGCAGCAGCTTCAAGAAGAAGCACACCCAAAGAAAGTAAATTACTGCCAACAGCAACTGTAAATTAAAACATTCAGAGTTAGATTTTAAGCTACCCTAAACAGGAGTGTGGCCAAACAGTCGTGAGATAGATTATAAGTTCATTATTATTGAACATGACATGATTTTACCTTCAGTTACAAGATGTGAATCGAGAGAAAGCTGACAATGGTAAGCTATTTCGAGACAAGCTCCAACAGTAGAAGGCTCAAAATTGCAGCTGCTATTGCTAAGGTTAAGGACTTCATTGAGTATAGAAGATGACAGCTTTTTGAAATCATTTGACTTTTCAACTGAGTCAATTGATTCTTTCACACCCACAAACAGGCTCACCATAATTTTTCTTGAAATAATTGAATCATGCTGGGGAAACAAACAGGAACCACAACCATGTAATTATGTATTATTATCACCTACAGTGCTAGTATTAAATGAAGTATTATGAGAAAATTTTTCTGGAGATTATTTGCGAAAGTGATATGAGACTGACCTTTGATAGTTCTGATAAGGGATTAATCAAATCTGAGAACTTAATTTGAATATCAGGAAGATCTCCTAATCTATATTTTCTGTGCATTGCAACCTGTCCCTCTCTTCTCAGTTTACGTTCTCTCCACATTTCTTCTCGTCTTTTAGCTCTCTTCACATTCTCTTTACTAAAAACACTTTCAGCAGTCTTTTTACCAAAATATCGGGTTGTTCTTCCTATACCAGTCCTTGCAATATTTTTTTCTACAAAAACGAAAGTTCTTTTGAAAAATGTCTGAAATGTGTTTAACAAACCTCTTACCTACTTCAATCATACCATTGTCACTAGGATCAGTAAGGTTGAGCTGTTGTCGTCCAAAGTCAGAACCTTGTTTAAAATTTCCCCTAATAGCAGGCTTACTACTTTGTATTGTCTCTTGTGAAAATAAGAAACTAGATCTTGAGACACTACTTCTAGGCTTTGTAATAGAATTTACAGAATCCATACCATCTGAAAACAAAATGTTCATATAAACATAAAATACACTTAATCATTAACTATAATTGATAATTTGACAAATTTGCTACAGTCAACATTACCAAGGACATCTGCTGTAGGTTGGAAAATTAAGCTACTTTGAGTGGCAAGAAGGGGATATGATGAATCTAAAGAACTAGATGAATCCTGAAGAGTTTTTTGGCTCGATAATGTTTGAGCGTACAGTGGAGCCATGTGAGCATTTTTAACTCTCCACGAAGTAAGTAAATGCATGTCCTACAAACAAAAGCAGAAGGGTAAAACCAAGACAGTAAAATATGGCTTAAATTCTTTTTCTTCACCAGCTCACCTCAAATTCACACTCATCAAGAGCATGAGAAAATAGTGTGGAATTAAAATCTGTAGTAGTTTTAGAACCAGCTAATATAAGTGGTACACTGTAGCTTAGAAAATATTGCTCTGTTAGGGGCGAGTAGAGAAGTGAAAAAATTGTCATTAGCCGTTCAGTTACATTTTGTGGAAGACGTTCCTCTTCTGTCCACATTGACAAACTTTTCTTTTGCAGATCAGTATTGGAATCAATAAGTCCCAACAAGAGAACAGCCTTACTTTCATCAAAACACTTTTTTTTCATGTCAGACAATTTACTGCATTCATGCAAGGGCAAATACCGATCAAATGCACTAAGTGATATCTCGTGTGCTAGCTTCCTCGCTGGCCCTTTGCAATATGGTGTTACGAGGGAAACAGCATGAACAACTTCATACAATTCACTCTCCTCTAAAGAAGGGGAAAGGTCACAAAGAATCTGAAGCGCTTTCACTTGCACATCAGAATTTTGATCTCCTACTAATGCTAATAATCCACATCCCTTCAATTCCTGGTAAGGTTTCCCATCAATTAAGAAACCAGCAGTCTTAAGGCGCTTTCCAACGAGGTTGAGACAAACAGCTTTACCACTTCCTCCTGTTTGGTTCAGATAAAGAAGGATGTTGGATACAAACTTGACGATTATTTGAGGGTAACTTTCAGAAACACTATCCAGTAGAACAAAAAATCGATCGCAGTCACGTTTAATGGAATAAACGCCTTGTAAAAATTCTTCCAAATCATCAACAAATTTCTGATCCTCAATGGATACTTGACCGCCATTTGGCACACCCAGGTGTCTCAAACACATTCCTAGAGTTTCACCAGAGGCTTTGAATACCTCTTTTACATTATCATCCAAGTTCTTCATAAGAAAGTACATAAATGCTTTCTTTGTCTCAGTCGTCCATGGAGTGAGCTCATGAAATAACATGATTGCTGTTAAATTAATTCCAATCCGTGCATCACGATTGTTCAACATGTTAAAAAGTGTCTCATGAGGTGGATCAATAAATTGTCTCCACACTTCAAGCATGGTTTTTATCAACTCAAGATGATACCTCAAAACAGTCCTATCAGAATTAGGACAGTGGCTTACAAGATAAGAAAATAAGACATTCACCTGACTTTTATCAAGTATCACAGACTTATGTGAAGCATTCCATTTTGCTAACATGCACACAATATCCCCTAGTAGATAACTTATACCATTTCTTAGGCAAATTCTCAAAACACAGTCCAGAATTGGTTGCATCCATTCCTCAGCATAGGCAGAAAAGTGTGTTTCACAATTCAAAATCACTCTCAAAATAAAGATTTGGCTGTTTCTGGGATTAGATGCATCATTTAAAGAGTTTTTAAAGGAATCCATCCAATCAGGCAAAGTTGCTGGAGTTCCCTGGACGGGAGTAGGTGATATTCCACAGTCTACTAAATTATGTATCAGACTGCACACTGTTGGCATACATTCATGATTATTCAATGAATCATTTTCCAGCATTATTACAGATTTATCATTACTTGCTTCATGATTATAGGTTGGTTTCATTACTCGTGCATAGGTAAAATCAAATCTAGTGATATCAGTTTCAAGAGATCCTGCCTGTGATGCCGTGTGAAAAAGCCTGAGAGACTTTTGACTGACGTTCTGAGAAGAAGATGTGTCTTCGGAAACTTTTCTTCTAATAGTTACTACCTTTTCTACATTCTTCAAATGCTCGGTGGCTTGAAATGGTTCCATATAGCACTTTCTTTCATCTACAAGCCGCCGCCAAAACTTCCTTGAGTTTTCACAAAAAAGTAGATTATAAAATTTCAGATCAGATGGCTGGTTTTTCAGATTGCAAAAGAGTGTGACTAATGTGTTGTAGACAGCACAAAGGTATTGACGATACAGTTCTTTTGTATCGCTTCCAGCAAAATGAAGAGGGCGCTGAAAAGCTTCGAGTCCACTTTTAATAACCTGCGCATTGAGTTCTTTGCCACTCACTACATTCTTTCCTGAACCTGAGAATGCTGCTTGTACCAGCTCACTTCCTCTCTCCTCCAACAAACTTCTTACAGGGAAACCATGAATTTGTTGAAGCAATTTCCAGCTGCCTACCAAGGACAGTAACTTTTGCTTTTGTCTAGTCTCATCAGTTCTGTTACTGACTTCTTCAGTTATTTTCTTCACTAGCTTGTTTATTATTGACACTGAGAAACAAACTTGACTTGTAAGAGAGGCAGATTGCATCATTTTCAGGAGGAACTCATTGAGTATCCGTGCTCTGCAGTCTATGAGGCGAGATTCAGACTCAAACATGGAATACACATACTCAAGAGACTGAACTTGGCCATTTTGACTGTGAAGTAATTGAGCCATATAGTTTTCAAGAGTAGTTGGCAAAAGATGGCGACAGTAGTGATACGGGTCAACAGACATTGTCCGAATCACAACTTCTAAAACAGAAAGGCTTCCTGTAAGAACTAGAGACTGCAATAATGCTTCATATGCTGTCTTGAAGGTTGATAGTTCTTCAGAGCCTGGTTTAAATTCTGAGCAACTGACTGGAAAATGCTGATTTTTCAAAGTGAGGAGGGTATTTTTGACATCACTTGCCTCTGATGTTGCACAAACAATTGACAAACTGTACAGAAGGTCTGCTTTGAGTGACAGAGGCTTAGATGCATCTTTGAGAAGCTCAGCAATCCATGAGGAAATATAACAAATGTTTTTAAAAGAATTGAAATCAGCAACAAGTTCCACAGAGCAATTTAGCAGCATTATTAACCAGATTTCTTTACATAGATCAGTTTTAGACCACGTAACAAATTCCTTCCACTTCATAAACAAGCAGGCAATTACCTCTTGCTGGTGACACCTGAAAAAGTAAAGATAGGCCATTAGATAAAAGTACTGTAGTTTGGATGACATTGATTCTAAGTGTTTTAACTTTGCTGCCCATTACCAAGAGGTAGAATTAACTGAGCAGTGACATTTCAAAATGGCAGGTAAAATGGACAAATGCTGAGAGCTAACATCAGGAGATAAGCACTCCACTAGAATATCAATACACTGCTGAGGTACTTCCAAGAACCTTTGAACAAGAACAGCTTCAAAACAAGAAAAAAAATGCTCTCCATGAGTAAGATTACTTTTTAAGTCTTGTTGACATAGGGGTGACTTATCTAAAATCTTTATCATGAGTGGTTTCAGCTAGAAAAGAAAAAGAAAATTATACAGATATAAAAAGGAAAGAGTTTTTCGAGTATTTTAAACTATATAACAACTTGTTTAGGCATATACCTGAGAGTGAGTTGAGAAGTAAAACTCAAGCATGGACTGGGCGTAGAGAAGTGCTGTTGGATTTAGACACACAGGAGCACAATGTGCACTGCCAGAGATCGGTTCAACAATTGAATCAAATACCATGACTAGGCTTCTCTCACCATCAAAGCCACTCCATATTTGAGTAACCTACGAGGACAGAGATTAATTTATTAATCATACATCAAGAAAGAGAGCTGCAAGTCTCCCTACATATGTTATTCTACTATGAACTTTCAGTGTTCAAAGGTAGAAGAAGGGGTACAAAAAAGGTACCAAATAAACAAAAAAAAAAAAGAGAAGAGCATTACATCAAAAACACTTTGGAGAACTCTTAGACCTCTGATAATTTCTTTCTCTTGAGTGAGGGCTCTATCCCCTCTTACAGCATCATGAAATCTATCAAGCAGATCAGGAACCACTAATGATATGTACTCCTTCAGGATGACTTTCAGGTCATTCACAGCGGAAACAGGAGCATGGGTGGTCAGAGATATGAGAAACCTTTGAACAGCAGCAGGCAGTTTCTCTTCAACGCTTTTTGATGTAGAATCAAAGCCGAGATTTGAAGGCCACAGACAGACTCTGAAACAAAATACATAATTCCATTTTCACTTGCTTCATAAAAGAAAGTTACATGTGAAAATAATTAAAACTGTAAACTAACTTTGTCAAAAATTTCCAGAAATTTGACGACCAAAACATTTTTAACTTAAGACCTTGGCCACCGTCGAGAACTGCAGTAAAGAAATCAATGATGCGAACAATAGTGGTGCACTTTGCATAATTGAAATGCTCCAAAGCTTTAGGTCTCCAAAGTGCAGTTTTACTGACTGGTGAGTCCACAATTTTTTCCAGAAAGTGCATCAATGCCTGTCAATTGTCAATGTTAAACATAATCCATAAACTACTTCACACAAAAATTAAATATTAGTAACAACCAAGATTGGAACATTGATAGTTACCTGTGTGATTTTAGAATTACTAAGGGAAAACAAAGAAGCAGGTGGAAGGTTCATCTCAATCAGCCACAAGTATGATTCCATACTTGCTAGCAGAGAACAAACCCATGCTAAAGCTTGATCCCATGGAGCTGCATTTGGCAAGGTTGTACTCAACTCAGTTTCACCTTCTGCTATCAGTAAGAGGCTCTCAACGCCCTCAGTAGACACCACAATTTCAATCAAATCTTTTGTAGACCGGCAATTAGGAACTTTACTTGCCAAACAATCCACCAGTTTCATGCAGCTGTGGCGGCACTTTGAATTCAATGCAGTACAGTACTTAAGAAGCCAACGTACCACATCCCACAGCTTCCTTCCCGTAAATTCTTTTGGAATTCGTCGGCGAGGGCTATCCAAATTAAATTTATTGGAGTATGTCATGAGCACTCGAAGTATATGCTGCAAAGACTTGTCAATCTGACCCTCTGTACTATTGTCTTCGCCCATAATTGAGCACAAAGAGAGACCAGTCACAAGACCATACAGTAATTCGATCCAAAACTCATCCACAATATCAATATCTTCCCGCAGAACAGTGTACATGCTATTAAATGCCAAAGAGGCTCCAATACGCTTCTGAGGGCATGGGTGATGGCACAAATTTAGCACAAACTTTAATACAGGTGAAACTTTAGCTATCATGTTGCCTTGTTTTCTTGACCATTCCACATATTCATGAAGACAGGTGGCAGAATAATCACGAAGAGCTGCATCTGTCTGGTGTGTAATACCATCCAGAGTTGCCCTCAGAAAAGCTTCAGCCTGCTGACTTCCCTCATTCATTTTGCTAGAATACCAATGAGCTAACTGCTCACCCAACGGCTTGAACAGTTGGCTCACTACAATGTCCACATCGCAAGCAAGGCTGAATATTGTGGGGAAAAGGTGGCTCCAAAGTGATGTCAAGTGACCTTGATGCGCTGTTTCCAACTGTTTTTCTTTTCCTAGCATATACATAATAACAGCATGGAGCGATTCACACGCAGCAGTTTTTGTCTGTCGATCACTACAGTTGACGGCCAAATATGCTAATCGAGGAAGTAAGTCATCCAAACTTATGTCAACCTTCATGTCTGCAAAAGGCATAGGAAATTTTAAGAGCCTTTCCTTCTGCCAAGCTGTGACACCCACTCTCTCCTCACTACCATCCAACAATGATAAGCAGGAAGTGCTGTCTAATGTACTCAAAAAAACAACAACCTCTTTTTGCAACTGAACCAATTCTGTGTCCGCATGAAAATTTGTTTTGTGTTTCCACAGTTTCTTCTTCTTCTTTTCCTTCAGCACAGTTCTGACCAGAGTCATGCCATAGAGATCATTGTCTTCATCTTCATCAATCGGTACATTGTCTCTTGTTTGCAGCAGGCTATCAAATGAGGGTAGGACAGCTTTTAAAAGACTTTTCATTTTTCCTCCAGGAAGATCTTGGTTCCACCGGGACAATGTTTGAAGGCCCTCATGAGCCAAGGACAACATACTGCAGCCTATATGGAAGACTGATTGAAATGCCGGAACACATACACTTAAAAGAGGTGGAGCAATACAAGATGGTGTGGCCAGCATCAAGCGCAAGCATGAAACCTGTAGGTCACCACGATACTGAGCTTGCCGGGAAATTACATCATACAAGAAACCACTTAAGAGATTTAAAGTTGACCGCCACTCAACGTCTTCCATTTCACCTTCCTGCTGCTCAAAATAGTTCAACTTTTCTGCAATTTTAACAATGTTAGCCAGTAATTTGTAAAAGCTGCTGACCAATGGATGTTTGGATGACATCTTGATGCTGTACAAAAGCAGTGGAGTAAACCAGTTAGCTAACAGAGATTGGTCTGGCAGACTGTTCAAAAGATCAATAGTAAAATTTGTGAGGTTGACCAGAACCGTAAAATCTTGAGGGTTCGACGCTTCCATACATTTTTCTACATTGCAATGATAGATCTGAAAAATCAAAAATAGGAGTACATTTTAATGACATAAGGCATTATGACATAGGGCAAAAATGTTTCAAGAGAATTGCTTACTGATTCAGCTGACTCTTGTAAACTGAGATCAAGTCTTTCAATAAGATCCTGGACAGAATTAAGAATTTTGTTGACAAGATCTCTTGCGATTTTTCTCTTTTGATCAATAGATAGTCCTAATATAGAATAACACAACATCAACCATTAAAATTAATTAAGCCATTAAAATCAGTTACCTCTCATCTCCTTTTCTTTTCCCTTTTTGTACTTCTAGACTGAAGCACCAGAAAACATTTTTACAAACCTTGAAGGAACCTCTTACTAGATGTATCCAAAGTTAGTAAAGTTTGCCAAAATGTGAGATAGTTTTCATATGTTACAACCTTCTTTTGGCCAGTCTCACGTAGTATATAAGCATCCTCAACAACAGGGTGTGAAACTGATCTTATGATTCCTTGATGAACTATGAAAGATATATATTTCAGTTAGTTAGTTGGATAAATTAAAGCAGTGGTTTATTGGCACAAGTATTTCTGATGGTTAACCAAAACATACCAACAACGCTCATAAAACTATCCAGTGCTGCACCACATTTTCTAAGGCGCAACAAAGTACAAATCACAGCATCAACCATTACTCTTTGCCATATTGGATGCTCCTCTTCTGCATATTGGCAAATTAATTGGACAGATAGTCTTTGAAGAATGGCCAGTTGCAGGCTGTGGATAACACCTGCCTCTGAACTGAACATTGAGAGGGAATCCAAATAATCAGCCAGTTTGTGATGGTTACTCCTGTTCATACAAAATAAATCACTCTTACACAGGAAAAAACAAAAACATAAAATTGAAAAGTAGCATGAAAGCTTTAAATAATCACTTCTTGGAATCCTCATGCGACTTTTGAGCGATAATGTTGAATATTGCTGGAATCTCATCAGGCAAATATACTTTTATTGCCCTTGCAAACAGTCCAAATCCTTTCACTGCTATATCAATATCCTTAGAATCTTCAAACTGCTTCTTAAAATGATTACAAAAGAAATCCAATGTGTCCTACACCGAGAGAGAAATACAGTTTAAATTTTAAAATGTGGTTAGGAGAAGAGTAGAGAAATGATTTATACCTTTGGCCCATCCTGACGAGAAATAAAATTTGCAATGACATGGTAAAATGTGAGCATAGCCTGCTTCCCAGCAATTCTTTCCTCTTTGCCCATAGCAAGCCAGTCACAAAGAATGTCATGCCACAGCTTACAATCACTAACTAATCTGACATGAAACTGATCACCATGATTAGCTAATAAATTCAATGCAGCTTGAAACAATGAAAAGCAAATTGATTACATTGTTTAAAAATTGCATTCATTAGAAAGTATACAAACTTAAAACCTGCCCATACCCCGGTGTGCTGTTTTTCTGTGACAATCCTTGAGTTTCAAAATTTTAAAAATACACTCAGCAATCCTATCACAGAATTCATCAGAACTGTCTAATGGAAAAGAATGGAGATAACCATTTAGCCCATTAAAGCATCCTTCAATAATAGAGAATTCAACCTTCCTAGAATGGACAAACTGTAAATGATAAAGCATTATTGAACTGAAAAGTAGCAGCATTATACTCTGAAAAAGAATTTAAGAAAACAAACCTGGTACTCAAGGTCTAGTATCATGGCATTAAACAGGCGTTGAGACGAGAAATTAATATCATGAGGTAGGCACTCTGCTAAAGCACCAACAAGATTGTAAACTTTGCATAGAACTGAAATGAAAGCACAAAAACAAATGTAGATAGTCAATGCAAAATTAAAGAAAACATTTTTGATTTAATAAATACTTGTGGGTTTGCTCAAACTGTGTGATGCCATATTGAGGAGCTGACTAACAATAGCTGTTATTTGTAAATCTGAGTTCCAGGGTCCTTTACGAACAAGATTGATGAGAATTTCAAATGCTCTCTCTTTTTCATTGGCAGGAGTCGAAGTTCTTTGAATGTAAGACATTGCTATGTTCTGGAAAAATACATTGCTTAAGAAAGGTAGCAAAGGTACAGAAATAATTCAATATATAGTTATCTAATTACGCGAATATGAAGTACGTAGTTGTCGAGATTTGAAAAATGGAATTCCACCAGGTAATTCAAAAAATCTAGGATATCAATGGTTACTTTTTGCATTGTGATACTTGAAGCAGAGTCTAAAAAAGACTTTAATCCCCTCTCTTCTTGAAAGAGGAGGTGCAGTGATACATCTGTGAGGGACATCAAGAAAGATTAATATTGATAAATCCAGATACATTTGAAACACACAGAAATGTATATTCTTGTAAAATAGGTGGTTCCCGCTCTAGCATAAAGGGATCCAGACGAGATCGCACTATGGAGAGAATTGACACTAACCTTTCTCCTCGGTGGTCAAGGCACTTTCAAAATGATTACTTAACCTGTGAATGACAGTCTGGGCTCGATACTCCTCTGAAGGCAGAGACTTCCACAAATCCTCTATAAATCTCTCCATTTCAACCTGTTGAGGTACATGTACATTCTTGAGAATCTGGTCCTGGAGGTCCATGCATGGGAACGTTATTCACATCTTTGTAAACACTTACAACAAACACACAGTTTCAGGTTATCAGATGTAGAGCGCCTCCTCGGTAGTGGGTTTAATGCGTTAAGACATGATTAGTTGACAATAACTCTGAGGCTGAAACACCAACGCCCATCCTCTTCTTGAGTGTAACTAGGTAGCTGTTGTTTTGTGTTTACCACTCTCAGCCGGCGAGTCTGTCTGTCTGTCTACCTTCAGGGGACGGGCGCGCGCGCCATCTGGCGAGCATGGGGGAAAAGTCACTTGGGGTGATTTCGGGTGATTTCCGTTCCGGTCCGGTCAGTTCCGGTTCCGGTGTCCTACCCCGAGGCAAGCAGTTGCAAGCAGAGTCCAGAGTCTTCTGCGCGAGAAAATGTGTCTAAATCGCGGTAGAGTCCGTTGACATGTGTGATGAGGAAAGTGGGATACCGGTTTGCTCGGCTATGTTTGGGCCTATGTGCTGCTTCTTGCCCACTTTTCTGCCGACCGATTCAGAAGATCGCTCTCATCCCTTCGTCCTTGTCGCACCTACAGCGGTGCCCTATGCTGGCCATGGTAGTGCTCCATTAGTGCAACGAGGACAGAGTTATGAAAGCGATCTTCGGAATCGCTCGGCTGGGGGCAGTAGCACGGGGGCTTGACCCTCGCCAACCCCACAGACCTCCTGTTGCACCTGTGGCGCACCGGGCGCTCGAGTGCTGACAGGCGTCGCGGATAACGTATTTATTAGATTAATTTAAAAAAAATCCTAATGGTGGGATGCGATAATGATCACAACGACAGTGGTTTTGCCGAAAACATTTAATCTGTATTCTTGGAAGTATGATAACAAAACACTTGCAAAAGTTAACAACTAAACTTAAAAACGAGAGCTTAGGTACTAAAGTCAAGTCGTTGCCCAGTCATCTTGTCTTTCCGCGATCCAGCTCCATGATATGACTGCTATTCATTAGACACAGTAGAAAATCTCCGCAGAGCAAAAACAAAACCTCTGTCAACCTTCTTCGAGGGGGAAACAAGTCTGAAATTCTTGAACACTTCGAAACTACCAAGAAAAATTCATCTAAATTCAGGAAAATTAAAAATATTTCGAAGTAAAATAGGAAAAATTCGAGGGGAAAAAATGCACAGACAAAATTCAGAAAAAATCACAAAATTTGTGCACTAAAATTCAAAGTTGTCTCCCCCTCGGCCTTCTTGCATCAAAGAGACGGCATTGTGGTACTTGCACAGGTTTAGTGCATAATTTAGACAATTACAACTGACCGCTTCTTCCTCTTTAGCCACCGCGGGGAAGCACCATCACGAGACCGGCCTGAATTTAAGCCAGTTGCCGCCCTGGTAGTTGATCATGACGGTCGTGGGGTCGCGCCGGAGGGGCAGCACCTGCCGCTCCGCGGGCACCATCTCGAAGCGCTGCACGAGGGTCGCCAGGGCCGTCTTCACCTTGACGCTGGCGAACCGCGAGCCGGGGCACTGGCGCGGGCCGTCGCCGAAGCCCAGGTACGTGGCCTTGGGCCGGCCCGCCACCTCCTCGGGCGAGAAGTGGTCCGGCCAGAACTCGACGGGGTGCGAGTAGAGGGCGGGGTCGTGGTGGACGGCCTCCACGGGGACGTACACGGGGGTGCCGGGCTCCACGAGCACACTGCGGCCCGAGGCCGACTCCAGCCTCGCGGCCCGCGTGCACCTCCGGCGGATCGTGTCAGCCGGCGGGAACAGCCGCATCGTCTCTGCCGGTCCAGGGGGAGAGTCGGGGGTTGCAGTGAATGCACAGCGTTGTCTATCTCTCTCTCACACAGGGGTAGAAGAGGACAGCGCATCCAGAACCGAGGAGCGCTCTCGGATTCCGAGATTTTCGCGAGGGGGGACACAACTCTGAATTTTTTGAACACATCGTAATCCAGAAAAATTAAGGAAAAAATCAACAAAATTCAGAATTTTTTTGAAATTTTCAGAAAAAACAAATCGGGAAAATCTACAACAATTCACCACAAACAAAACAGAAAAAATTCAAGCAAACATTCCAAAAGTTCAATAAAAATTCACAAAAATTTACCAAATTTGTCTTATCAAAGTTCAGAGTTACTCCCCCCTCTGGATTTTCGGTTCCCGTGCGCACCGGTGCCTCACGTACCTTTGAACACTTGGTCCAGGAACGGCAGTGTGTTGACGGTCTCATAGTCCAGGGGCTGGCCGGGCTGGAGGTGCTCGCGGAGCTCGGCGCGCACGCGCTCCTGCTCCTCGGGGTGGGTGGCCAGCAGCAGCAGCGCCGACGCGAGGGTCAGTGCGCTCGTCTCGAACGTCTCGATGAACGAGTTGATGGCCTGGTGGGTCAGCTTCTTGAGCGCCACCTTGTCTGAAAAGCGCGCAGAAAGACGGCGGAAAAATGAACGGGCATTCCCCCAGGGGCGCCGGATTTAATGACAAGTCGTTTGCAGCGGCAGCTATTGGCTACTTTGGTCGAAAAAAGGGGGGGGGGGGGGGAGGGAACTCTCATACAAAACGTGAACAATAATATTTTTAATTTTTGATTATTTTTTTGTTATGATTTTTTGTTTTGAATTCTCTTTTGATTTTTTAAAGGGAAATTTGAAAATTTCTGTCAATTTTATAAATAAATTTTGATATTTTTTTCTCACTATCTCCGACGTTTCCATCTACTTTCAGTTTTTTCTTTATTTTTGTTAACGACTTTTCTGTAACTTACTTCCTTCCTAGTTTTCTTTCATTTCTTTTCCTTTCTTTGATTTTTTAAATGATTTTTTTGAGGTCCGTACAATGATTTCACTTGGTGGTCGCCCGCTCTACTTTTATTTTGTCACGGCACGGTGCACTCACCGACTTTGCCGTCAACGATGAGAACCTTGGCTGCGTGCTGCACAAAGTCATCCCGCGCCAACCCCTCCTTCTGTCGATATTCGACGCTGTCTTGGATCAGCTTCCGGAAGAAGTCTACGGTGTCCGAAACGACGAGTCTGAATACGAGAGGATGAAGAGATTAAATGAATGGTGAAGCGGTAGCGGAGGACCGGGACGATTCCCCCCTCAAAATTACGCAAACAACTGCTTTTTTGAAGAAAGTTTAAATGCCCCCCCCCCCCCCCCCCCCCCGTTTTAATAATATGCTCTTTCACTGAGAAATTTGGGCTAAACTCGTTTGGACGATCTGTCACATGGAGATAAGTCTACTAAACACTGCGAAAAATACGGAAAAATACCTTTGTAGATTCACGATCTACATTTTATAAATGACAGTTTACAACATTTGCGTATCGCCCTTACTCAGATCCGATGATGCGAAGTAGCGGCGGGAAGAAGAAGAAGGCAAAGAACCTGAGCGACTGCAGCCAGCCGCCGTTGAACACTCGGTTACCCGAGTCGTAGAACGCGCCGGGCTCGGACCCAGCCTGCGGCAGCGCATGAGCAGCTCGATTACAGCTTGCACGCCAGGACAGTAGCGATTATCTGGGATCTCCAAGGGTCACCAACACGGTAAAAATAGTTTCTTGTATTTCAAGATCTTTCCTCCACTTGGTCAATAAGGCTTGACGAGCTCAGAATGTACTCGGCGCGTGCTTTGAGCGTGCTCCATTCGAGCGTTCTCCGGGTGAAAATTTGCTGTAATAAGCCGACGTACTCCGATGAACTCCAGCTGCCCTCCGTGTCAGCCGAGCGTGCTCACGGTGTTCAGCGTGCTGCCGGCGGCGCGGGCGTGCCTACTCACCTCGAGGCTGTGGGACTCGATGCCGAAGAGGACGCGGGCGGAGGCGTGCGCCGTGAAGCGCTTGCACAGCAGCGTCCCGTCCAGGGTGGCGTCGGGGCCGGCCGCCGCCACGAAGTCAGCCAGGCACCGGCTGCTCGTCAGGAAGTCTTCGAACACTGTCCTGATGCGAGCCGTGGTGAATGACTGCATCATTTTAGTACGCAGCTCCTTCCACCTAAAAAAAAAGGAAAGAAAAAACAATTAAAATAAAGGAAAATGCGAAATGCGGGAAAAGGTAAAGAAAAACTATTAAAAAATTCATAACACCCGGCACTATGGCATTTCAGCCGTGGGTACATGCGAGACGGAAGCAGAGAGAGAAAAATGAAAGTAACGATGTAGATCCAGAACGCACTCTATCTTTTCCAAACCTTTCGATATCAGCGCCAAAAGGGTTTTCGGAAAAAACTCCGTCATCTTTTGCAGAGAAGGTGACCTCGTTGTTTCCGAAACTGGTAAAGTTCTTCACCAAAACTTCGGCAATGATTTCTGGATCCTTGACGACGAGGACGGGTGTGAGCACCTTGTAGGCGCCCACGAACGGCTCTTTCTCGTACTTCCTGCGCAACGCGGACAACTTGACTAGTAGCACTTTATAACTATCGCATCGCAACGCTACATCTCTATGCTTACGAACTTGCAGATCGCCTCCAGGACTTGCCCCGCCGACTTCTTCCACATGGCCTCCCACATGTCCCCGATGAGGAACCTGGGTTGTGTCTTGACAAGTAAGATATCACTATGATAGCGCTTCACACACATTTATTTTTCCATTTCTGAATTTTGTTTAGGTTTTGACACTTATTGCCCTCCAAAGAATAACAAGTGTCGATCCCCTCCCATTTCGGGTATGAGAAAATGGCACCGTGGAAATTGAATTCGAGCAGGGTGGCAGATGGATCCATATGGGATGGGGTGTGGTGCGCAAGGGCAGGGGTGGGGGGGAACTGCCTACCTGGACCACGCCGCGTCTCCTCCAGTACGTCTGCTTCCACAGGACGTAGGCGATGAGGGAGACCAGCGCCGCCGCGCCCAGCGACACCCACGTCAGCTCCACCATGTTGCTGTTGTCTGTCGGGACGAGACCCGGGCTGCTACTGACCAGATACGCAGCAGAAGGCGGCCCTTTAAACTGCTCCTCGCCGGGCGCGCAGCCTCACCCCGCCCCGCCCCGCCCCGCCCAATTGCCTCTCTCATGCCGGGCGATTCCGCACGGCGTCCTCGTCTGTCTGTCCTAGTCGCCCTCACGGGGACGGGCCCATAAGGACCAGGACGAGCGAGAGAGAAGACACTACTGAATGATACCCTGCCGAGTCCACCTGCTGCGGGACGTGGTGGGGCGTGGCGCGTCCTTGGGAGGCCATTTCGAAGAATATCTTTGTAGTTTTACGATATATTTTGTAAGTTACGACTTCCGAAAAATGTTGTAAATTAACGACAAACTATTCTATTGCTCGAAATTGAATTTCAGAGTTTCTATGATGGTGCTTGTAATTTTACGACTGCTTTTTGCGAAAAAAATTTACCGAAAATCTACGACTTTTTTTCACAGTGGGCATACATATGCTTCTAAAACATGTTTCATATCATTTTCATTTCTTGGGGAAAAGACGGAAAAAAATTGTCGTGGCGTTTAAAAATGGTCGATGATCATAATTCCATAACCGGCCCCAATTTAACTTTTAAAAGAGACGTTAGCCCTTTGAAAATTTTCATTTCGAGGGCCCAAGGATCATGCACATTGTTCATATTCACCAGGTTCAGCCTGTGCAAGCTCTCGGAGCGCCTGTCAGGTAGGCAACACCTTGTCTGCCGTGCGTGAGTGTCCTGCGGGCTGGCCTACCCGGAGTCTCGCGGGCGCCTGTGTGCTGAAGAAATCTGAGAAAAAACGGACGTGCTATTTAAATGGTCTCAAACCCCCGTCCGTAAACTGAGACTATAGAGAGTGCGGGGTTTTAAAAATTTTGTTTCAAGGATGGTACGTTTAAATGGGGATCAAACTTCGAAATTTATTGTTCGCCCCCTGCGTAAAAAAAAATAATAATAATAATTCAAAAAAAAATTTAAAAAAAAACAACATGAAGATGAATTACACAGAATAATCCGAAAAATCGATGATCAAAATAACTGGAATAAAAAATTGAATTAGTCAAAGGAAAGGGGAATCAAGATTTATCAAAAAATGCAACTTTCCATGAAAAAAATCAAAAGAAAAGTCTTAAAAAACCTTAAAAATATCCTAATGATTAAAAAATAAATTAGTAAAAATAAATATCACTGCGTGCACATTTTGTATGAGTGATCCACCCCTCGGCCGGGGTGGAGGCGCGGGCGCGCGCAGGGCGGACGGCCGATTTGAACGCAGCCCGACTGTATCCAGGGGATATTCACGGCCATCGTCACCGTTTAGGAGTGATGGAGGAGGGGCAGGGGCTTCAGGGAGTGACATCTGCTGGCGATGACTCGGCACAAGCGCGGTAGACCCTGTCTTCAGCGTATTTGGCCAGTCATGGGAACGTATTTGTGGTGCGTTGGCGAAGGCGTTTTTGGATCCCCATGCTGCACGTGACCCGCGGTGCTCTCGCACCTCCTCCGTCCTTGTTGCACCTCCAGCGGTGCCCTATGTAAGCGATGTTAGTGCGCAATACGTGCGACGAGGACAGGTGTAGGTACGCGAGCCATCTTCGGAAACTGCAGTCGGCAGGGATGGCTCCGACCCGACGCGACGCCGGTGGCCACCCGAGGAGGTGTGCATTCGCGAAATAGTAATATGCGTAACAGAAGCGTAGTAGGAGCGTACCCAAAATTCCCCATATTTTACTACTTTTCAGTGTTGACAGAAAAGTAGGCAAACAGTCGCCCAAACACAGCAGAGTATCACTGTAAATACCTGAGCGAGGATACTCGTCAGTAGAAGAGCGAGAAATTTTCTCTCTTTCAAGGCGAGGTTTGGTTTCCTCGCTCGATTAGAGCAATAGTCTAAAAAATTTCGCCCTAGTTGAGTGAGGGTTGGGAAACCTCGCACTTTTTAAGTGACGACTTATATCCTTTATCTCACTTCATTTGAGCGATGTCATGGATTCTTTCTCAATAAGGGCGAGGTTCCTTGAACTCTCACTTACACGGGGCAAGAGAAAAAATCTCGCTCTTTTTAGATGAGACATACCACTCTCGTAAAGCGGGCTGCATCTCAGCCTGCCTACTCTAGGCAACGCCTTAGCACAGGTGCATACATGTTGCCTGGTACGCAGGTGCAGACCGCTTTACTCCGCGGGTGTTTGGGCGACTTTTTGCCTACTTTTCTGGCAACACTGCCCATTTATTTGGGGCCGTTTTGGGCTGTTTTTGCCTGTGGTGGGCCAAATCTGTAATGTGCAGCGTACTTGAATCGAGCGCGAAATTCTTGATAATTACAAGTACCATTGTCAAGGAGTGCCCAACTCGAAAAGAATTGTGAACACCAGATTACCAAGAGATGATTACCAGGCAATTACCAGGTAACTGCCATCATTTGTGTACACCTGATTACCACAGTTGGGCACTCCTAGACATTTGTTCCTGAGTATTTTGCTCAACTCCTTCCCATTTTTTTCCGAAATCGTCCCCGTCTAGCTCTGAGGAAGCGCACGTTCTTGATTGGAGGCTAAATGGGATTGGATTGAGTACCTAAAAGTACTTGAGATATTCTGGGATACGCTTCGCTGAGTGCAAACGATTCAAGGAGCGGGTCCTTCAAGGCGTTCACAATACAGGCATGTAGGCATGGATTAAGAGGGGGAAGGCGTCACCCCCCTCCCCCCCTCCTTTCCGTCACTACATAGCCGCCTGAAAAGTAGGCAAATAGAGCGACAAAACCCCTGTAAGTAGGCAACCTGGGGTGGGCTGCTCCCTCCTCTCCCCGCCCCGGTCCAGTCGGACAGTAATCCGCGCCTGACACAGTGCGGATCAATACAGTCGCCTTCCTCGTGCTTCATATCTTATCGGTCTATGCCGCTTACCTGGACTTGCATGAGGTCTCCTCGATGACCACTCCCTCCTTCAGGGTTTCGACGAAAAGGGTGTCTCAGACGCTGAAGGGTTCTAAAGGTGCTGCAGTATGCTGCGGTCGGCATAGCGCTCCACTACTTCTGCCACACCGCCGAGCACCGGGTGGATGTTTCATAATTGCTGGGGCACGTGCAATCCACAACAGACTCTGCACTTCAAATCACAGAAGAAAATCAGGTCTTTAAAATCAGACTCAACAGTACAAAAGGCAAATACTTTGATATTTATTTTTATTATATAATACATGAATGGAAATCATTAAGAAAATCATTTTGAAGAATAAAAACCACCTTTTAGAAGATTTAAGATCACACAATACAATTAATACCTTTCTAAAATATTTAACAATAAGAGGAAAAATCGAGGTTTTCCAAATTAACAACTAAAAGTAACTGAAAGAAAAATTATAACAGACACAAACCTTCAAAATGGAAAATGGAAGTGTAAATATGTACTAATAACAATTCCTATATTAAAGAAAATACTCTCACACACATATACACAGTATGTATCACAGAAGTATAATACATTTCTTTTTCAAGAACATAATTAATGACTTTGTGGACTACTTGTCCATGGAAAGATGTAAATTGTGCTTAATAGCACTAAGGAAAAATAGTGGCAGGAGTGATAGTATCACAAGAAGATTTTGGCTTGCATTCAGAAGATACTAATATGTATACATTGTTAGTAAATATACTAAAATCCTTAGCCTAGAATAATATTGTCTCATACCAAATAGAAAAAGACCTGCTTTATCCACTTGGCTTCCATCACTTTTTCACCTAATTCTTTTTTTTTGGTAAAAATTTATTTAACTCTACAATTGATGTTCACGGAGTCAAGGAATGAACAAGGGGGAGAGCTCTTCCCTCTTTTGCTTTTCTAAGAGCCTGAAGAACAGCAACTGTGTCATGTTCTTTCTGTGAAGAAATCTCATTGTCAAGACAAATAGCAGTAGCTCTATTCCCAAACTGTTCGAGGACTTTCACTCTGTAGTCTACAACGATAGCAACTGGATTTCCTGTAAGTACAAGGTTTTCCAGACAAGGCAGGTTACAGATGTGTTTAACTTGATCAACATCTGTAATCTGATTGGATGCAAGATTTAGTGTTTCCAGAGAGTAAAGTTTTGAAAAACCTTCTAAAGTGGATATCCTGTTTTCAGAAAGATCAAGATGTACAACATTTCCTATTTTATAATGTAGATTAATAAGAGTTGTGAAGCAGTTTGCCGAAAGATGCAAATGAGCAAGATGAGGTAGGAGAGTAAGATTATCCAAAGAATACAGACGGTTATTATTTAGGAGGAGTCTCTCTACCCTGGGCATCAACTTGACAGATGCATCTATTTCACTTATCTCATTGTTGCTGAGATTGACACACATTAATTTTTTCCATACTTGAGATTCGCCAATAGACGAAGGGTCTTTGTGTATATCATCACATAAGAGAACATGAGAGATGCGCTCAAGTCGACAATGATGTACTGTCAAAGATATCAAGTTGTCTCGCAGTGGACCTACACTGTAGATATTGGCTACAGGAAGGGAACTTAAAAACAATGTATCTACAGCTTTAAAGGAAGACAGTTCAAACAGCAACTTATTGAAAACAATATTACTGTTGTAGAAAGCATTACTTGATCCTTGAATAGAGAGGCTTGTAAGCTGATAGCAGAAATCCAGAACGTGGCTAAAGTCAAACTTTTTGTCCACCATTTCACGAGGAGGGCAAGGCTGCTTCAGCCTTTCACTAATAGCATGAAGCTGAAAAAGAATGAACAAACAACTTTTTCACTGGGTTAAACACAGAATGAGAATCTAATGGCTATCATTGAAAATAAATTACCTGAAGAGGAGAAAACTCATAATCTTTTGACATACGCAGATATTCGTCACCTCCCTCAAAGAAAGTGACAGCCAACTCTTGAAGGATGAATAGTACATCATACTTGTGGAAGTCGAGGAACAGAGCAAGCTCTCTGGGCATTGTTTGCTGCAGGAAAGTTAGTATGTTTGCCAGATATACCTCAAGAGCAGATCGCCTTTTCTCGACAAACACTGGGTCTCGATTGCCAATCACTTTCTTGGGAGGCAGCAGGTCCTTGGCGACACCATGATCTGCCACCAGCTTCTCATGGAGATCGACAAAGTTCTTATACCGGTGGGACACCTTCCAAGAGACGGGCCCTACCTCCACGGCTATGTGATAGACCATGTAGTTGTTGGGCTGCTGCAGCTCCACCTCTGGGATGGACACTTTGGTGCAGTGCTTGTTGGTTAGGAACGTCGCCATTGCGGTAGACTGCTTGAAATGTACAGAGCAAAACTGGCTCCAGCGGGCACTTTTGGCAGGTGAAAGACAGGACAGACGACGCAAGTCAAAAAGTTGGGTCCGGCCTCAGGACACGGCAGAGTCCTGCGAGATTCAGCTTCAGCTTCAGCTCAGGCAGCCTGCGGCCTGCGCTGCGCCCCAGCGCCTCCAAGACCGCCTACACCATCCTGCGGACTTGCAGGTCGACAGGGACAGGCCTGCCTGCACTCCGTGCAAGAACCAGTCCAGACGTCACCCACACAAACACCGATTGCCTCAGCGCCTAGCAGGACCACAAACGCCATATGCCGTTTGTTTTGCTTTGCTCTGCAGCAGCAAACTGGGCCGAGCGGCGAATTTCTCATACTTAATTGTACACCATTTGAATTGTCGTGAGAAAACGGAGGCAATGCAGTCGTGAAAATAACATTTAAAATGCCATATTGGCGTGGCATGTTCATTAATCGAGAGAGAAGATTTAAATTGGTTCGAATAATGTGCCCGCCAGTGCCGGACAGTGCCCAAAGTTTTCACCGCTTGACTTTCCCGCGTATTTCGCGGCTTCCGCTCTTCCATCGTCATTTGTTTTCCCCAGCTAGCAGAAGAACCAGCAGCAGAACACAGCTTGGGATACACATGCACTCCACGGGCCCGCACATGTTTCATTGAGTTTGTGTGAGCTTTAATCTCGTTGATATGTCAATATGCATCGATTTATAGGCCTCAAGAAACTTCATGTCGGCCAGGTCAACTTGTCAAACAGCGCAAATGAAATACAGTACACTCGTATTTTAGGGATGGTTATTCGAAACGATTATTCGAATATTCGATATTCGACCCCTCGAAAATTTGGTATTCGAATAGACTTCGATATTCGAGCCAAATATTCGAATATATTCGAATATTCGACCGAATATGCTGATATAATGAAAATACACAGTTTTTTGAACCCACAATGCTAAGATAATTAAAACTCACAGATTTTCGACAAACCTTAACCGTGTGTGTGGTGGAACTGATTGATTACCGCGGGAATTTTAAATGAGAGATTTATTGCTTCAGTGTGGTTTATTAAAAAGAATCAGTTTGTCAAAACTAAAAACACAGGTAAAATATTTTTTAAGCAAAATAATAGTTTTTGACTTTATGTCAAAAAAGATAAACTAAAGACTAGTTTGTGACTTAAAATTTTTTACTTCTAATCAAGTTTAAACTAAACACTAGTTTGTGACTAACAATTGACTTTGATTCAAGAATAAAGTAAACTCTAGTTTGTAACTTTAAAAATTGAATTTAAAGCAAAGACTAGTTTGTGTTGTGACTTAAACTATTGATTGACTTTAAACCAAAGACTAGTTAGTTTACCAATTAAATGAAGACTTTAAACCATGTCTCCTTATCACATGACCTAAGAAAAACCAGCATGTCAAGACGTTTGCTCGCCAGACGGGTTCTTTTCGCATTCATGATTAATCCAGCATGGGAGAAAAGGCGCTCTGCTGGGACAGAAGAGGCTAATATTGATAAGTATTCCTGAGCAACCGCATACACATATTTATACTCTCCCTTGAGAGATTCCCAGGCCACCAGGGGGTCTGGATTTTCCTTCCTCTTAACAGGAGGACTGTCCAAAAACATTCTCAGTTGAATGGGAATGCCTCCTGCCACATCCTGTCCTGTCTGCTCGGCGGCCTGCCGTTGGACTTCGCGGTCAAAATCCCCCCAAAATTCATCAGTAGAAGCCTCTTCTCCAGTACGCTCACGCTCACCCCCATTCGTGCCGGCCTCTTCCTCAGTTACCGATTCTTGTGCCTCTCTCATTTTCTGCTTCACCAAGTCACCTAAAAAACATTCAAAATATTAAAACCGGAAATAAGTATAGTTCTAATGTCACAATATATTTTTGACGACGTTCATACCGGCCCAGCTCACTGCGTTGGCAATACGGCGGGGAGCTGACTGGTCCTGGAAGAAGGCGAACTTCTTGAATCTGGGATCAAGTAGAGTCGAGATCGCGAACATCCGCATTCCCTCGATGCCAGCAAAGGAGTTGTTGATGAGTTTGATGAGATTTTCTTTCAAATTGAAGGAAATGCCTGTTGTTGGCTGAAATTTCTCAATATCCTGTAAAGATAAAAATAACGGTCAGTAGTACGCGGCAAGACCGGCAAGCACGAGGGGGCGCGTAGTAAAGCTCTCTGACCCAGCTCTGACCCAGCCAGGCACAGGCAATTTTTCAGAGCTTTGCCGCAGGGTCACAGGTGTATGAATATCCGTACGCGTGCGCTTACTCATACATGCTCACAACGCGTTAGAAATACCTACATTGCGCAAGTTCCTGACAACAGGGATACACTTGCTCAGAGTAACATTCTTCTCAGTGCTAAGTTCCAATGTGGCTCTAGCTAGGGGAGATAGGAGGTCCTTTACTTCTTTCAGAGTGTCCTCTTCTTCCGCGGTCATGATTTGAGGTGGCCTGGCCTTGGACGCTCGGGAGCGCTGCAATTCAAGGATGACCCGGTTGACCAGAGGTGCAAGAAGCAGATACCTGAAAATAAAAAATACGCGATAAAATATAGTGTTGGGTAGATAGGGTTATTTTAGTTTTGTTCTACTGGACCAGGAACGTTTAACTTACCTTTCTAACATGTCGTAGCAAGAGTTCCATCTCGTTTTTACTTCTTGGATTAATTTCAGACATGAAGATTCGGTTTTGCCCCTCTCTGCCTTCTGTAGTTCGTCGAGTCTTGCTCTTGCTACCTCACTTTGTCGAAAGAATCGAACAGTTTTCTTCACCTTGATGATCAGCGCTCTGAGCGGGTCAGCGCCCGCCTCCTCCTCCCCCTCAACATCTAGGTCCTCCTCATCCTCGGGTAGGTCATGCTGGGCCGCCTCTTGCTCTGATGGTGGCTTAGCATTCATGTTCCCGATAGCTTTCTGGCCGATGAGATTCAGACGATGGCACACACAAACGATGTGTTTGCTGTCTCCAAACTCAGCCCTTGCAGCTGCTCTTATGTTTGCTCCACCGTCGGTGACGCAAGCTCGCACTTTGTTTGAATCTATCTGCCATTCCTCACATATTTTTCGAATAGCTGCTGATATATTCTGCTCAGTTTTTCTCTCCTCCATGAGCCTGGCGCCAAGCTCAAACGAGCGTATCTTTGAACCTACAACAAAAATAAAACTGATAAAATTATGACCGGAAGAAGACTGTAAGCCGTAAGCCGTCCCCCAGAATGTCCAATGTCCAGCCCCTCCCTCCCCTTCCCCTCTCCCGGAGAGTGTCACCGCCTCCCGCCTGACCCGCCCCGCCCCGGCGCTGCAGCCCCGCCCCGCCCCGGCGCTCCAGCCCCGCCCCGCCCCGCCCCGCCCCGGGCCGAACGATATGCAAAAGAAAGGACATACCTATAGTTAGGTGCGCTGTGACACCAAGATGAGAACGCATAGTATACTTGTGTGTCCACAAGTCCATGGTCAGAGTGATGTGCTGAGCTTTGGCAATCAAATCCCCCACGTACAGCTTTAGTCGCAAATACTTGGCTTCAATACACTTTGTCAACGTCGGCTCTGAAGGGACGTGATACAATGGCTGCAATGTTTTAGTAAACACTCTGAAACCAGGCTTTTCTGGGGTACTCAATGGCAGATTGTCCTTCACAATCATGAACATAAGAGCGTTAGTGCAATCCTTGTCCCGGGAGCCTCCCTCTAAAAACAAAAGAGAAAAAAAATAATGAAGAAATACCGTGCCAAAAAGCCACGAGCGCATGCTTGATTCCCTTACCTGAAAATGAAGTCTGGTTACTTATGCATCTGTCTAATGGTCCACCCTCATAACTTTTACGCCGTTTTGCCTGTGAAATAAAAATACTCACATAAAAACTCATTCCACTTAAAACATTTTGTGCGGCGTGACTTCTATTTGGTGACGCTCCCGAGTAAACGGTAGAGAATAAAAACACCCCGCACTAAACGTGTTAACCTCGCTGCCCGTGAATATATTTTGTAAAGACAGAAGCTGTGAATGCGGCACGCGTTACAGACAGAAAAATTTAAGAAAGATTTATAACGTGTGAAAGTTTTGACATTGCAGTAAATCGTTGGGAATCCCCGGGACAGAGAGCGAAAGATAACTAACCTGATCTTCCTGCGATGGAGGGTCGTCGGGATCTTCTCCCGTGTCACTCTCGGCACTCTCGGTGTTCGCCTGCTTTCCCTCTTCACTGAATCTCTTCCTTTTTCCACCTTTGGCCGGTAACACTTGCACATTGATTTTGTGCTTGTTCACAAGGTGCAGCAGCAGGTTAGAAGTTGTGTTCTTATAAGTTAAGTGTTCACTACACACGCTGCACTTCACCTTCTTACCCCCTTCTATCTTAGAGAAATAATTCCACACGGCACTTTGCTTGCCCATGACTACACTAGATTCATAATAATAATAATTCACTAACTAAGTTACTACTTTCAAAATGTACTTTTATGCCGGGCTTCTCCTCTACGCAGGTTAGGAAACACAGCACCCAACCAAACAAGTGAGCATCAGCGGCGAGCAGGCGCTGGAGGCGCAGTGCCTAGGTGGGAGGGGAGGGGGCATGGCGGGCAGACACGAATGCGGCGGCTCGGCTCGGCTCGGCTCGGCAGCGGCACCGCACCAGTCGCTCGCTGCTCTCCGCGCTGCTCAGCTCCCGCCGCCGCTGTTCTCTGACATTTTCTATTCCCAGTCCAATAAAATACTTTTTTTCGAATATTCGACGGCATTATTCGAATATTCGATATATTCGATACAGTCAGTTTCGAATACGAATAGTCGACTATTCGAAGTCGATTATTCGAATATATTCGATATTCGAGTTCGAATATACCATCCCTAGTATTTGTACGTTATGCAATAGAATCAATGCATGCCCGCCCTTCACAGGTAATGTTTGTGTTTCCAAAACTTCTCTAGTTTTGGCTTCGGCTATGCCACTTATCAATGACACTTATTTTCTTGTTATGCCGCTTGTACAGGCTAAGGCAAGTCGTTATTGTATGCTTCTCATCCTGTCTTTCACTGATAGTATTTTTCACATCAGCATATCACATAACCTCTGTGTTTAGATAGTTACATAGGTACCCAAAACAAGTCTTAAGAGGTTGTGCATTACATCTAAATTATTTTCAGGGAGAAGAGGACATTTCAGAGTCCATTCCACTTCAATCAAACCAGAACAAGTAGTTCATGTTTGGAAAAAGAAGATGTATCGGCTTGTGGTGCCAGGTATTGCAAACACTTCCCGGACTGATGGTAAGTTTGCATTTTAACTATGAAAACACCAGAAAAACTTACAATTTCGTCTATGAATTAAGGAAATTTGCGACTTCCGATTTGCTTTCAGTTGGCAGTCTTCCTAAATCAAGACGCAAAATGAGAATTACTATTCTTGATTCCAAAGAAGTCACGGGAAAAGAAGTTGATCACAGATCATTTATCACCAGTTCTCCTTCTTCTCCTGCATTTCAAGGCTCTAGAATATCGAATGTTGGTGTAACTATAATGTTACCGCCCTCAGCATCTCCTAAAATGTTGGACGCTGCTCTCCTTATGAACACACCTCCTCCTCCTCCTCCAGCCCCTTCAAGTGAGGGTTCAAGCACAACCCAGTGTGCAGCGCTTTCCAATGCTGCTGCTGAGTTAATGTTTAGTGGATTAATTAGGGATAAGTATCTGATAAACGATTTTTCTGTCCATCAAAGTATTAGTAGTCCTAGTACGGTCGGAAAACTTAATCAAGTAGCTCCAGTACCAATGAACTTCGATAAATCGCCAGAATTTAACAGGGAAGAAACACAGAATAGCCATTTAATCCAAGCTGCTACAGGTGTCAAATTAAAGCCACACTCTCTGGCAGAAGACACTTATGAAGACACTTCAGCAAAACAGAATCCAAGTTTAGAGAAAAGTTCAAGACAGATTGCTGCAGAACAGAAGAAAACTGTTAGATATTCGAAAATTCGTTCCCAAAAGAAAATGATTTTGCGAAGAACAGCTTACATTGATCTTTGTCTAAGCGCTGGCAAACTGCAAAATGCCATCCAGTATGCCAAAGAAGGACTTAAACTATTCCCTCATCTTCCCTTTCGGAACACTATGCTAGAACCTCTGTTTGTAAATGCTGTTTTGGAAGGAAAATTAGTAAGTGTCTTGTATCTTATAACTCTGGCCAGAGATATGAATTGCCCTTTGTCAATAGAATCGTATGTGAAGTGCTTTGACTTGCTGAGTACACTTCCAAGATCTGACACAAATTTGAGTATAATTATGAATCTTTATGAATCAATGATGAAGGAAAATGTTAGTATTGGAGACTTAGTTGCTCACTGTAAGGGACGCATTCTTCTAATTGAAAAAGTTCTGAAAGCTATTGACATGGTTTATCCAGAGACGTCTGCTTCCTTTCTGCCTAATTATGATTACTCTATTGATGTGATGTTACCCTTGAATGATGTAAACCAAGCTAAAGCTCCTCGCTACTTCTCACCAGCAAGTGGATTACTCACAGATCAATGTCCCGAGAGATTAGTTGATGAACAAATTAAAGCTCTCACTTCAAATATATTTAGAGTCAAGAATATTGCATGTCAATTATCAGAAACAGAGAAGGAAAAATTGTTGGAAGCACAAAAAAATATTGAAATGAATTGGAGAGAAACTATAGCAGAAGGGTTCAAAACTAGTTTGAAGGCCTTGAGGCTAGATAAGGCATCATTTCAGCTACCAGCCTATTTAGAATGCCTCCCTCTGGAAAGTTTTGTTGAACTCATTATTCAAGAAGTGTACAAGAGGCTGGATGATTCTGAAAGGCAGTCTGTTGGTTTTACAATTGCTGAACGTGCTCTTGGAAAGAGAGTTAAAGATCTGTATGATATGCATGTCCTTAATAAGTATGGCGTTAAGAGCAAAACAAGGGAAGCTTATATCAACTATTGTAAATGGTATGCCAACCCAGAAAACTATCCTGAAGGTCCCTCAAATCCAAGAGAGATATGGGAGACTGTCATACGTTCTTTGAATGTTGATGATTCATATGTAAACTCTGTGTGTTGTGACTGGAATCCAGACATGATTCTCAAAATTGGAAAATTTATGTACAGTATTCTACTTAAAGATGTCAAGGTTGATGCTAACACAGGTTCCTCAGAAAAGTCCCCACACATGGTTCCAGCTCTATATGTCATTTTTCGAAAGACGACAAGAGGATACCAGAAACAGATTAAGATGCACCCAGCGGTTCACCACATATTTCCTATCAAAGTGCAACCTTTTATCGCAATGAATCCTGAAGAACTGCCTATGTTATGTCCCCCTAAACCATGGGTATCGACTTCCATTGGTGTGTACCCCTTCACATGTCCTGCTCTGCAAAGGTATTTATTATCTCATAAAATATTACAACCAAATTCGTTTGCATCTTAATTTCCATACCATTCTCTACATGTTTGCAGAGCTCCAGAATCCAGAGAAGGTGAAGATTTATTGAAAGAGAACCTAAACAGCGTTACTGCTCAACAGTTGTATCCTTGCCTTGATTCTCTTAACCAGCTTGGTTCCATACCATGGACAATAAATAAACCGGTAAGGTTTTCATGACAATGTTTTGATTCAGCTTTGTGTTTGAAACCAGAATGGTATTATTAATTTTTGCATCTCTTAGGTTCTTGATGTTATCACTGAAGTTTTTAACACTGGTGGCTGCAGAGAATTAGATATTCCCGCTCCCCCAACAGCAGCTGTTCCTCAACCACCAAGCCCGAAAGACTCTCCTCTTTCTGAAAGAATCAAAATAAGCAAAGAGCGAGCTCTCATCCGACAAGAAAATGCTGCCACATACAGTCTTTGGTGTGATACACTTTACAAGTTGTGTATTGCTCATGAAGTATGTGTGATTCAAATTGAGGCAAATACAGTTATTTTTGTTGTAATAGATGAATGGTTTCTTCAACTTTCTATTTGTTCTAGTTTCGTGATCGTGTTTTCTGGTTACCGCATAATATGGATTTCCGAGGCCGTGTCTATCCTGTTTGTCCTCACCTCCAACATATGAGCAATGATATGGCTCGCTCAGTGCTTGTTTTTGCCAAGGGAGAGAAACTTGGTCCTGATGGGCTGGACTGGCTGAAGGTGAATATATTTTTGCAGTGAGTGATTTGTCGGTAATTGTTCTGGCACTAATGTTAAAATTTACCTTGCACAGCTTCATACAATCAACTTGATAGGGAAAATGAACAAAGATTCATTAGCAGCCAGGCTAGCATATGCCAATGAAGTAATGCCAAAAATACTTGATTCTGCAGAGAGGCCTCTTACAGTAAGCCATATATTTTGTGCGTTCCTGTTTAGGAACATAAGTTATTTCAAGTGACCATTAAAAGTTGTTCTTTTCATCTTAGGGTGAAAGATGGTGGATTGATTCTGAATACCCCTGGCAGACTCTTGCAGCATGTAAAGAAATCGCTGCTGCTCTTGCCAGTGGAGATCCAGAAAATTTTATTAGTCATTATCCAGTTCACCAGGATGGATCCTGCAATGGACTGCAACATTATGCTGCACTGGGTCGTGATTCACTTGGGGCACAGTCAGTTAACTTAGTCGACACAGACAAACCCTCTGATGTTTACATGTGTGTGGCCAACAGTGTATGTTTCCACATTTGCAGTTGTCAGAATATAAATTATGTATACTTTTCAATTTTACTGGCTTGTTTTACCTTCCTGATAGGTTGAGCAAAAAAGAGCTAATGATGCAGCCAACGGAAATGCTATAGCCCAGAGTCTTGAAGGGTTTGTGACTCGTAAAGTTATCAAACAAACTGTAATGACTACTGTGTATGGTGTCACAGTTCATGGTGCTCAGCTGCAAATTCGTGGCCAGTTAAAAGGTTAGTCTCTCAGAATGTAGCCCTAGATTTTAAAAGAATGAGTCATTTTCATTTTGTAATTGTTGCATTTTTAAAATTTTATTTAGATATTGATTATCCAAAAGAGAAATGTACTTCAGCTTCTATATATTTGACCAAGTTAGTTTTTAACAGTCTTGGAGAAATGTTTACGTCAAGTAGAAATATACAGGTAAAGTTGAAATATTTGACTCTTCAAACAAACCATCTATTTTTGCTTTTAGCTTTGTATTGTAACCACACAGGTAAATCATAATAGGTCATTTCTTTGTTTGTGTAGGATTGGTTGACAGACTGTGCGTCTGCAATTGTGAAGTCCACTAATGAACCTGTGAGGTGGATTACTCCTCTTGGACTTCCTGTAGTTCAACCATATTTAAAAAAAGCCACAAAGACAAATGTAAAAGAATTTAATGAGCATGGTACCTACCCAACAAGGTAAACCAAACTTGTAGAATTTTTCTCAAGTCATATAGTCTGTTTGTTTCATTGGTGTATTTTTTTCTTTTTTTTTCTTTTTAATTATTCATTTTATTTTTTGCTGTGATTTAGGATGCCCGTTATTAGGAAACATCGAAACGCCTTTTCACCAAACTTCATTCACTCTTTGGATTCTTGTCACATGATTTTGACTGGTTTATACTGTGAGCAGGCAAATGTCACATTTGTTTCTGTTCATGACTGTTATTGGGTACATCCGAAAAATGCTGTTGCCATGAGCAAGGTACTAACTTAAGTTTATTTGGTATACCTTGTTTTTGAGTCCAAAGTCAATGCTAATTCTTCTTCTTTTAATAACCTTTTAAAGATATGTCGAGAACAATTTGTGGCTTTACATTCTAAACGTATTCTGGAGGACCTTTCAGAATTCTTGCTAAAGACATACACATTAGATGATAGGTAAGTAATCGAGAGAGCAGAAAATTGAATTTTGTAACTTTTTAATTAGAAATTCACTTACATAAAATTGTTTACCTTTATCATTAGCCAAGAGATTGATGAAGTCCAGGAAGTTGAAAATCGGTGGCTCAACAGACTGTTCTCTGCAGTTCCTCCAAAAGGGGACTTTGATTTGACTGAAGTTTTAAAATCAAAGTACTTTTTTAGCTGATTGAGATAGTAAGTTGCATTATCCATTTTGTACCAGTATCTCACCCGATTTCGATCATTTCATGTTAATCAAAGTTTGTCTCAAACAGGTTTCTTGGAGGAAGAAAATTGTGTGATATTTACCTTAACAGGACTCAATACTAAGATTGTGATGAAGTATAGTTTATTAAAAAAAAAAAAACAGTGATTATTCATTAGTTTCAGAACTTTAGTTTTTGTTTTGTGGTAGGTGTTCAATAAAATTTTTCAAATTAAACCTGAAATTATCTGTCTGTCTTCCTTGGATTATATGTTAATCACTCTTCAAAATTTTTTTACATAGCCTTTTTCACACTCAGATTTATAAAGAATATGGATACCGATCATTCTGAGCTTTTAAGTGCCTCTCACTTATTTAAATCTCGTTGAAGAATCAAACAGTTGTAACTAGACAGATTGCAGTCAAAGGGCGTGCTTTATAGGCCCAGAGCTTTTTTGAATGAGATGTTCCAGCCACTTGGTTATTTCAATGATGTGAACCATGATATAATTGTTTGGGGTAAGAAGACAAACACACATACACCCTCTTCTATGAAAAGAATTTATCACAATTTAACATTAACAGAAATTGAAAAGAAAACATAAATCACTCAGGGAAAAGATGCGGGTGGACAACAATTTGATAAGCAAATAGATACAAAGAAAAGACGGATAGGATCCTGGAAATGAGCACGAACTTATTTCCTTTTCTACCCAGTAAATCTTTTCTCTAAAATTACTAAACACAGAAAATTCACAACGAACAACACCAGTAAATGTTTGCTTTGCGAGGTGACGGGATTGCGACCGGCTTACTGAAAGCTATTTTAAAAATAAAAATGGGTGAACCATATTATCTCCATGCCTGGCGTGCTGCGCACTGCACAGCATGCATAGCACCGGGACCGAAAGCCAGCCTGAGGGGTTCCCCTGGTCCCTCCCCTCGCACCTTTAGGATGACTGAAAGGGTTAAAGCTACACACATCACAGACAATGGGTACAAAACACAAGTCTATTACAGTAGTGATAATATACTCTAAGTTTGCATCACTTACTAATGGGCTGTGGATGGATTACCGGCAGTGATGCCAGAAAAGTAGGCAAATTTCCCTAGAATACACCGGTGTGAAGCGGACGGTATCTCCGCCTGCCTACGAGGATGAAAGATAGTCTCATGTGTGGAGAGATTGCCAGGAATACACCGGTGTGAAGCAGACGGTATCTCCGCCTGCCTACCCAGGATGAAAGATAGTCTCATGTGTGGAGAGATTGCCAGGAATACACCGGTGTGAAGCAGACGGTATCTCCGCCTGCCTACGAGGGTGAGAGATAGTCTCATGTGTGGAGAGATTGCCAGGAATACGCCGGTGTGAAGCAGACGGTATCTCCGCCTGCCTACGAGGGTGAAAGATAGTCTCATGTGTGGAGAGATTGTCTGGAAGGCATGTGGGGATAAACCAGGGACGTAGGAACGATCTTCAGTCGGGGAGGGGGAAGGGGGGGGGGCACCCCATACTCTATTTTTGGCGCCAAGCCCCGCAGTCCCACCCCTTAAAAAAAGCACTAATTCAGCAAAAGATTGTACTTGTAATAATATAAGAAAACTGGATAGAAATAAAATAATGCATGAGCAAAATAAAATGGTCTTGTAGTAAGTTTCGTACTGGTTCGTGTGCGAGCGAAGCGAGCAAAGAAGTTTTTGGGGCTATTAGGGCGCAAAAATACTTATTAGGGCGCCAAAACGAGCCCCCAATAACGCCAAAATGCGACAAGGGTGCACTTTACCGCATTTTGGACACGTTTCGGGGCCCTTGCGGGACGAATTTGGCGCCCCTTCGAGCCGCTCGGGGATAGCCCCCCGCCCTCTCCCTTTCCTACGCCCCTGGGATACTCGTCTGCCTCACATAGGTGTATCCGACGGATCGATGCCGCATTATCTGGCAACACTGATTACCAGTCCTGGTTCGACTGGACCATGTCGTGCAATCGTTTGCCGCAAGTAACGCACCTCACCAGGCAGGCACTCCGGACTTCCCCCCTGCAGAGTGAAAGCAGTGAAAGTCATAGGTGTTCACAGATTGAGGGAGTCGCAGGTGGTAGTTTGCTGTCACTTATGGTGCCAACCTAGAGTATACACAATATACAACAAGCGGTTCACACTTTCCAATTTTTTCTTCTTTTCTTTTTCAATAACATACATATCTTTTCTTTTCATCTATAGTAGAATCGAATATATTTATATTACTTTGGCTAGTTCGCACTGACCAGTCGCTGGTGCTAGCGCTTGCAGCCCTCCTGCGGTCCCGGTGCCGGTGCCAGGGCCTCCAGGCTGACCCCGACGGCATCCTGGTCCTCCCGCTGCAGGGCCTGCTCCTCCTGGCTCTGCTCGGGCGTGGTCGTCACGCAGTCGTCGCTCGCCGCGCTGTCCAGGCTCACGGCCAGCACCTGCAGGCCACGCGCGATGCGGCGGGTGAGACAGGGGGACGGGGAAACCGCGAGGGGTCCTTCACTAAAACTTGAGGCGTACACAAATTTTTTCTGATTTTTCTGTTTTTCTTTGATTTTGTATTTTTATGTTTTGCTGATTTTTTTCTTGATTTTTCCTGATTTTTTTCTGAATTGAAACTGATTTTGCTGTAGGGTGTACACTGATTTTTTTTTGTGGTGAAGGATCCCTCCGGAGAAAACGACAACTGTCCCCCAAAGACAACACAAATCCAAGTCTTTCCGGGACACCTTCCCCTCCCTCCCTTCCCCTCCCTCCCCCCCCCCTCTATTGATCACTGTGCACACGTGTGCACATGGAAATTTCGTCACATTCCCGGTCATTTTCAGCCATGCTAAATCATCTATCATCTGTCGGCATAATCAGTCATTCAGTCACAATTTCACTGATTCTATCATTTTTACGTCATTCCGCCTCGGTGGTTTGACGTCACTATGACTGATATCATCGTGCAGCCATTTTCAATCATCTTTCAATCATTCTATTTTTATCAATGTTCCAATTATCTTTTTCACGTTTTCTATAAAGTTTCATCATATTTTCAAAAGTTAATAGCTCTTAGTTACTTTAAACCACTTGTGGTCATTTTGAAAAATCTGCAGACATATATTCAGTCACATTGAACCATTTTCACGAAAAATCGAAGAGCAAGGGACTCCTCTCGCCCGCCTCCCTGCGACCTCATCCGCTATCGCTACACTCACTGCTGCGATATGGGGAAAACGAGGAAAACGGGGAGAGCGAGGGCGTGAGCGTATGAGTCAACACAATGCACAATAACCAAAAGACAGACTGCTATCATGCAGTCGAGGGGGGGATCACCGAGGGGATCACTCATACAAAATGTGTACAATGGCATCTTTGAGTTTTTTGTTGTTTCGATTTTTCAAGGAAAATTTCTGTCATTTTTTGAAAGACTTTGATCTCTTTTCGTCTTTCTTCACATGATTTTTTTCAGTGTTTAGTTCAATTTAATTGTTATTGATTTTTCGGAATTTCTCTGAATCTTGATTTTTTAAAAATAATTTTTAGAGACAGAACAATTATTTTTCAAAGTGCCCCCCCCCCTCAAAAAAAATAAAAATAAAAAAATAAAATCGCATGAAGCTGAATATGACTCGGAGTTGAGTTTTCACTAATGACTGCCGGGCTGGAGCTGCCTGACCTTGGGCGTCCTGGCCAGGCGCGGGCGCGTGCTGGCGGGCGTGCTGCCGGGGTGCAGGTGGGCGTGCTTGTGCCGACCCGGACTGGGCGCCTCGTGCAGGGTCACGCTGTCGGCCCTGCGAGGCAGACAGGACCACACTGTTGAACCAAGTGTGCAACTGCTCAACACTTGTAAGTGTGCAACATCCAGTCTAGCACGTTCAAGTGTAAATCACGGCAGTTTGTGCAATTGCGAGTGTCAAACTCGCCAGTAGTTGCACACTTAAAAGTGTTAAACTCGACAGTTGTGCACTTGCAAGTGTTCAACTGCCGCGTGCAACACTTCCCTTGTTGAACACTTGCAAGCGCTTGCAAGGGCACAACTGTCGAGTTGAACACTTACAAGTGTGCAACTGGCGAGTTTGACACTTGTAATTGCACAACTGCCGAGTTTTACGCTTGTACGTGTTGCACTAGAAGTTGTACACTTACAAGTGTTGAGCAAGTGCACACTTGGTTTATCAGTGCAGACGGTCATCCGAGAAACTGTCCCTCGAACGGACCACTTTAGACAACGTTCTGATAGTCTTCCCAGCCAAAGAATGATGTAGCTTCTCTCTCGCACCCAATGGAGATCTCTCGAGAGCAACAAGGAGAGCACTGTAAACACAAGCGTCGAATTTCGACGGTTCGTTTTTGTTCAAAAGCTGATTTTTAAACATCATTTTTAATAGGAATTCGATTGATCTGAATTTTGACCTTGGTGAACCTGTATCCTATGGGCACCCCTCAAACCGAAAACGTCGACTACGCTTCGTTTGCTTGTGTTTTTAAAGGAGATGGTGAACAAAATCCCAAAATCGAACCCTTCAAGCGTCGAAAAACGACGCTCGTGATAACAGTGAGGTGCATCATTCTTTGGCTGGGAAGGGTAGCTCACCCCGACACGGGCGCCAGCCCCACGGGCAGCACGTAGAGCCGCTTGCGGTGGTTCACCAGCTGGTGCGGCGTCGAGCTGCCGGAGCCGTTCGAGTCGGTGGACAGCTGGCCGTCGGCGTCCTGGTCCGTGTCGGCGTCCTGGCCCGTGTCCACGCCCGTGTCGGCCTGCTCCGCCGTCGTGTCCGGCGCCTGGCCGTGCTGCGTGCGCGCCACGCCGAACACCGAGTCCGACCCGCTGTCCACGCCCTCCCCGTCCCTGCGGCCGGAACAACTTGCGGAACAACTCGCAATGTCTGGGCTGGGCGCGCCACGAAATTTACAAGAACATTATTTTTTTTTAAATGGAACAACACAGACATGTGCAAAATCACGATTTACGAGATCACATCGATAAGCTCACCTGTAGATCAGCACACATGAAAATTCACACACCAGCAGGAAAGCAAGTTCAGGAGCGCTTATTGTCATTCGCACAACACACGAATAAGCAAAATTTTTATGCACACGCCCGCAAGTGTGCGAATGTGATTAACTCGCCTGCAGATGGGCGAAAAAAATTCACTCATCTGCAGGTCAACGACGTTCGTACACTTGGAATTCCAGTGCAACCCTCTTTCTCCTAGACTGACACAATACACCGAGAAAAATATAGTCGTAAGAGCTACGGGAAAAGTTACCACGGCAAATGTCGCAAAGTTACGACTTCGAGTATCTTTCGACATCATGTGTCCACTTAGAGTCCTTCAATGGACAAGAATTTGCTCCCGTAAATTTACGCCTGCGCGGTCGTAGATCTACGACCCGGTGTCGTCATCATCGCCGTGTGAATAAAATCGTAAATTTATGAATTTTTTGTTCTCTCAATGTACCGCTTCGCTGTCGCTACCCAGAGGTCTTTCACTATAAATTGAAGCGTTCACTATTTTTTTCTTTTAAGTGATTTTCCTTGATTTTTCCACTTTTTTCTCTATTTATTTCTTGATTTTTTTCCTGATTTTCCCCCCCAAATTTTTTGTTTCTGAGTTTTGTTTTGATTCGTCTCTGATTTTTTTTACTAATTATGCGTTAGGGGGCATACTGATTTCTGTGAGTGATGGACCCCTCCCCTCGATCGCCGCTCACCTCACGGAGGCCGTCTCCAGCGTGGCGATCCTGGCGAGCGGCGCCGCCGCCTCGCCGTACGCGATCTCGGCCAGCTCGAAGGACTCGCAGGGCGCGCCGTACGGCAGCACCAGGCAGGACGACGACGGCGAGTCGTTGTTGGCGTCGGCGGCCGGGCCGGCCGGGCCCGCCAGGGCGGCGCCGGAGCGAGCCGGGGGCGTCGCGGCGCCCTGCGCCTGCGGGAACACCTGGCTGCCCAGGCTGCCCGCCGGGCTCCCCGCCAGGCTGGCAGCCAGCTCCGGGGAGGAGTCGATCACCTGCGGCCCGAGTAGGGGACGAATAAGCACGAGGGGTACCCCCGAGGGGGAGGGGGGATCACTCATGCAAAATGTGTACAATGATTTTTTTTTTTGACTTTCGTTTCTTTTGATTTTTTTTTAAATTTATATGGAAAATTTGTCACTTTTTGATAAATTTTGACCCTGAATGAATGGAACTCTGATTGGAGGAGCTGAAGTGCCGCTCGTTGGTGGCCCCCTCGTTAGGCTCCTCATTGCACGACCATGGGCCAGGGGATCTCAAGGCTGCTGAGCGATTCCGAAGATCGCTTTCATACCCCTCTGTCCTCGTCGCACTCATGGAGCACTATCATGGCCAGCATAGGACACCGCTGCAGGTGCAACAAGGACGGAGGGATGAGAGCGATCATCTGAATCAGTCGGCTGGCAGCCCGCGGGCGGCCCCGAGGGAGAGAGATATGAGCCTATGGACAGTGCGTGGGAGCGAGCGAGAGGCCCGACTCTGTCCGGCCCGCACGCGTCGTCTGCTGTCTGAGACCCCTGCCATAGAGGCGACACGCGGTGCTTGTGCTTGCTTGTGCTTACCCCCAGCGGCGTCCGCAGCGAGAAGGAGCCCCTCGGGTGGAAGGGCGAGGGCCTGAGCGGCCCCTGCGCGCCCTGCGGGTGGCCGTGCTGGTGGCCGTGCGGGGGGCCCCGCTGGTGCGCGCCGGCGGCAGCAGCGCCCGCCTCCTCGGGCCCGGGCCCGCTCAAGGACGCCGCCTTGCGCGCGGCGCGCGCGTGGTTGCTGTGGCGCCGGGGGGCCTTGCCCGTGGTGGCCGCGGCGCCGACCTGCATGGAGGCGGAGCGCACCCGGGCGCGGGGCGCCTTGCGGATGGCGGGCCCCGCCGGGCAGGGCGGCCCCGTGAGCGCCGACAGGGAGCCCGCGGGCGAGCCGGGGCCCGGGCCCGGCACCCCCCGGGGCAGCAGCAGGTCGAGCCGCTCGTCCTGCAGCAGCCTGCTCTCGCGCCGGTGCTGCTGGTGGCGCTGCTGGTGCAGGTGCAGGCGCTGGTGCAGGTGGCGCCGCGGCGGGTTGGGCAGCATCGAGGCCCTGGGCGAGAGAGAGAGAGAGAGAGCCGTCAGCATCACTTCAACCTCAACTTCAACTAGGGTATGGAGGATGACCATAATGGAGTAGCCACTAAGTGAGATTCCTCAGCAATAGGCTTCTGTTGTGTTGGCACAACCTGTGCTTTATTAATGGTCGCTCGACTAGCGCCACCTATCGGTCACTCATGCTTACTTCGTGACTATCTCGGCTCCGGCCTGTCATTCAACCGGTGCGATGCACCTGGTGTTGTTCTGTACTCTCCAGCAGCGGTTGTCTCAATAAACCATTGAACTAATATGTTAGTGTCGCTACCTCCAACTACCGCGAACACTACAATGGCGACGAGGAGTTAGAAGAAACAACGGACCCACCAGCCACCGTACCGGCACCCGGCCGCCAGCTCAGCTCCATCGTCGCAACGACTTCGGACGCACCCGCAGCATCACCATGGCCAACGCCGGCGGCAGGTTCCCGTCGTTCGACCCAACGGCAGGGAAATCCTGGTCCATCTACTATCAACGTTTCGTCTATCACTGCAAGTCCAAGAAGATCACGACGGACGAGGGCATGAAGGCCGAATTCATCGCCAGCATCGAGGACGAAACCTTCGAGTACGTGCAAGCGTTAGTAAACAAGCAGCTGTCGGATGACACCCTGACATTCGCCAACATCGCCGCAGCTATCGAGCAGCAGTACGTCGAGCCCGACAACGAGATTGAAGCATCGGCCGCATTTCACCTCAGGAATCAACAACCCGGTGAGTCAGTGAAAGATTATGTGGCCGAGCTCCGCCGGCTTGCTGTCCCCTGCCGTTTTGGCTCTGCCCTGGAGCGCACGCTGCGCGACAGGATCGTCCTAGGCATCTCTAGTGTCGAGACAAGAGCCCTGTTGTTCCGGACACCCAAGGCGGACATGACCGTGGAAAAGGTGATCGCCATCGCCCGTAGCGTAGAGTCGTCGCAGCGCCAGGCCATCGCGACGTCGTCCGGCACGTTGCCCGTCCACTTCATGGGGCGCACGCCCCAGACCAAGCAGGGACCCAACCGGGGCGCCCACAACAGCGGCGTCAACAACAACAACAACAACAACGGCGGCAACAAGAAGGGACAGCAGCCGCCTACGTCGGCGACCCCCACCTGTCGGCGCTGCGACGGAGCGCATGAGGCTGCAACTTGTAAGTACAAGAACACTGTCTGTGATTTCTGTAACATTAAAGGACACATTGCCGCAGCTTGCAACAGCAGGAAGAGAGCTGAGCGCCAGAATGGCGCTAAAGGCAAGCCACGTCAGCAGCCTCAACGCCAGCAGCCAGCAAACCAGGGGCTCCATGCAACCAGCGCGACAGGCGATCAGGAAGGGGTGCCTACCTCCCAGGGGTCAGGCAGTCAGAATGAAAATCTCTACTACTGTGAGTACTCATTTTTCTATCTGACTGAGCAGGAGCAGACAGCTCACATCTCGGCAACTGAACGGGAGGCCGCCCTCAAGCTGCCCCCGCCCCTCATGAAGACCGTCCACATCGACGGCAAGAAGATGGAAATGGAGTTGGACCAGGGGTGCCCCATCGCCTTGATCAACGAGACCACCTTCAACGCAAACTGGCCCGGGACGGAGCTCGAGCCAGTTCCATTCCAGCTTCAAACTTGGACATACGGACAAGTCGGCCTACAAGGTTTTTTCAAGGTGACTGTAACGGATGGTGCACGCTCTGTAACTCTGCCTCTCTTCGTAGGACCGGGAGGAGGAGGCCGACCACTACTTGGTCGACAATGGTTTGCGCCGTTGGGACTTCGTGTCGTTCAGGACCCGCCAGTGACAAGCATCCTGTACACGCCCCAGGCCAAGCCACGCCAGTCCAAGCCTGCAACCGCGCCCGGCCCCGCGCCCGGCCCCGCGCCCGCGCCCGCCCCGGCGCCCACCCCCGCGCCCGCAGCCGCCCCGATGCAGCCTAGCCTCCCGGAGCCTCAGCCCCAGCGGCAGGAGCAGGACGCGTTCCAAGCGCTGCCCAAGGACCTAAGGGAGTACGAATGCCTACGCCCAGGACTCGGTATGTACAAAGGGAAACCTGTTTCACTGGAAGTTGACTTGAACATCCGTCCCAAATTTTGCAAAGCACGCAAGGTGCCGTTTGCTCGCCGAGGTCCTGTTGAGCAAGAAATTCAACGCAATGTTGACTTAGGAGTGTGGCGCGGGCCGGTCCCTCATTCAAAATGGGCAACTGCAATTGTGCCCGTGTTCAAACCGAACCGGGGCCCAAGACTTTGCGGGGACTATCGAAGCACTTTGAACCAAGCGCTCCCCGTGGACAACTACCCCATGCCCACTATAGAGGAGGCGTTTGCCTCCCTGGCGGGTTCATCTGTTTTCACAAAACTGGATTTGAAGGAAGCCTACACTCAAGTGCCCGTCGACGGCGCGAGCGCGCAACTACTGACAGTCAGCACTCATAAGGGTTTATTCACTGTCCACAGGCTGCCGTTTGGAATTTCAGTTGCTCCCACTCTGTTCCAGCGTGTGATAACGTCGCTGCTCAGCGGCATCGAAGGAGTAGTCGTCTGGCTGGACGACCTGCTCATCTCTGGAAAGGACACCAAGACGCACGACGCCAGGCTCAAGGAGGTCCTCCGCCGTCTCAGTGATGCGGGGCTCCGCCTGCACCCCAACAAGTGCGTGTTCCACCAGCCGTCCGTGGAGTACCTGGGCTTCCACGTCGACGCGAGTGGGACGCGGCCTCTTCAGAAGAGAGTGGTAGCTATTATTAATGCGCCTGCCCCCCATGACGTCAAGTCACTGAGGGCGTTCATGGGGAAACTTAATTTCTATGACAAATTTCTTTCCCGACCGTGCCACGGCGTTAGAGCCCCTCTACCGCCTCACCGCCAAGGATGCAAGTTGGAAATGGGGTCCTGCAGAGCAGGCGGCTTTTCAGGAGGCAAAGTCCTTGCTGGCGACGGACAAGTTGCTCGTACACTACGACTTGCACAAGGACATCATTGTGTCCGCAGATGCCTCGCCCTACGGAATCGGTTGTGTGATTGCTCATGTGTACCCGGACGGGACCGAGCGGCCCATTGAGTACGCGTCGCGTACGCTCACGGCACCGGAACGCAACTACAGTCAACTTGATAAAGAGGCTCTGTCAATTGTTTTTGCAGTCACTAAATGGCACCAATATCTTGCAGGGAGAAAATTCAGGATTGCCACGGACCACAAGCCGCTCCTAGGGATTTTTGGCCAGCACAAGAAATTCCCAGACATCTGCAGCCCCAGGATGGAACGGTGGCTACTCAAGATGGGATGCTACGCGTACTCCATGGAATACAGGCCCGGTAAAGACCACGGTAATTGTGACGCTCTAAGCCGCCTCCCTATTCCAGGTCGCCCAGCACCCACTCCAGAGCCACCCGAGATTTTTCTCATGACCGGCACGCCCAGCCCGCACCTCACCGCGGCGGACGTCGCGGCCGCGACCGCGGTCGACCCCACCCTGAGCCAGGTCCTCGAGTGGACGCGCTGCGGATGGCCACAGAAGGACCCCGGCGGCGAGCTCTCCGAGTACTTCCGCCGCCGCGACGCCCTGTCTACAATGAGAGACTGTCTGCTCTGGGGAAAACGTGTGGTGATGCCGGCTGCCCTGCACGACCGGGCACTTCGCCACCTGCATGCGGCACACATGGGCATCGTGCGCACGAAGGCCCTCGCACGCGTGCTCTTCTGGTGGCCGGGCTTGTCCACGAGGATCGAGCACATGGTGGGCACCTGCAGCTCATGCCAGGCGACCCGCGCCAAGGCGCCCCACCTGCCCGTGTCGCCCTGGCCGCGCGCCGACGCCCCATGGAGCCGCCTGCACATCGACTACGCGGGTCCTTTCCGGGGGCGCTACTTCTTGGTGTTAGTGGATGCCTACAGCGGATGGTGTGACGCGTTCGCCACAACGGGACCGACCACCGAAGCGACCATCACCTGCCTCAACCAATGCTTCAGGTACAATGGCTCTCCCTTCACATTGGTCTCTGACAACGGCACCGCTTTTACATCACACAGGTTCCGCGCCTACTGCGCCCAGCGCGGCATCAAGCAGCTCTTCACGGCGCCGCGGTGCCCATCCTCTAACGGAGCAGCGGAGCGCCTCGTGAGGACCTTGAAGGAGACACTGCGCCGCCTACCCGCCGGAGACCTGCAGGCCAACCTGGACGTCGCCCTGGACAGCTTTCGCCAGACGCCAGGTCAAGACGGCCGCACGCCATGGGAGAAGCTTTCCGGACGCCCCGTCCGCACCGCGCTGTCCTTGGTGCGGCCCGCGCCAGTGCAGGCCATTCCCGAGCTGGCCCACAAGTACGCCGTCGGAGACGCGGTGCACTACAAGCGCCACGGCGAGGAGGAGTGGAGGCCAGCAGCAGTGCTGAGGCACAAGGGGGCCAAGATGCTCATCCTGGAGGACAAGGAGACCACCGGCTATCTGGCAACCCGCCACAGCGACCAGATCAGGCGCCGAGTCACAGGTACGAGTCTCTGCTCCACAAACGACTCATCTTTGTCCTCCCCGCAGGCACCACCACCTCGGCCTGTCCTGCGCCCCAGCGGCGCCCCCGCCGTCCTCCTGGACGGCACAGTTTTTTTGGAGAAGGAGGAGACGGCGGCCAAGACTCCCGTGACGTCATCCCAAGGCACAGCGACTGGCGCTCTTGTGAGACCGCCTAGCCCCCCAGTCCAGGGGAAGGACCTTGGTACCAAACGTCGACGGAGTTCCGGCCGCGGCCTCACCCCCTTGGCATCTCAGCTAAGGAGGGAGGAGGCGAGGAGGCCAGGAGGGCCTGGAGGTCCTGAAGGACCTAGAGAGAGGGAGCCACGCAAGACCCGGAACCCTGACCCAAACTATAAAGTGTGATTTTTTTTCAACTGCTAATCACAATTTTTTTTGTAGTTATGGTGTTTATCTCTCTGTGTGGCCATTTCAAAAAAATAATAACGATAATCATCTTTAAGGCCAATTTTTTTCTTACAAAAAAAAAAAGGAAATAATTTTTAAATTTTTTTGCTGCTATTTATTTGTGTATTTTGCTTTGTAGAGGCTGGTACATGTTGCTATTTTATATAGCCCTTTGCATTTTGCTTTTACTGTTTGTTTTCTTTTATTGCTTGCAACAGTACAGTAACAGTCATTTAATGTGCTTCATTTGCAGTGCTCCAACAGCACATTTTACATTCTCCGTAGCTGTTCTTAGTTTATATTGAGTCTTTGCACGGCCTTTACGTTACTTGTTTTTGCAATGTTACGCTTAAATCATTCAGCAGCTTTTCTTTTTATCCTAATTGCTTTTAACATCTTGCTTTATTTTAGCAACTGCTTTTTTTAGCTTTCTTATCGTATGCAATTAATCTATTTTACCTCTCACTCCGCTATTGTTTGCTTGTGCCCTTTGCTTTTGTTCAACATTTTGGGGTCACTTTAAATCTCAGGAGGGAGGAGTGTTGTGTTGGCACAACCTGTGCTTTATTAATGGTCGCTCGACTAGCGCCACCTATCGGTCACTCATGCTTACTTCGTGACTATCTCGGCTCCGGCCTGTCATTCAACCGGTGCGATGCACCTGGTGTTGTTCTGTACTCTCCAGCAGCGGTTGTCTCAATAAACCATTGAACTAATATGTTAGTGTCGCTACCTCCAACTACCGCGAACACTACAGCTTCAGAAAAGATAGCTTTGCCAGCCAGCGCGGCGCACATTTCGACGTGCTTAGTACCTACTCCATTATGGTCATCCTCCATGACTAGGGGCTGACGAAAGAGGGAAGCTACTCTGCATTTTGGTGTACAAATTTTCTGATTTTTTAAAAAATATATTTTGTTTTTAAATTTTGAGGATTTTTTCATTCTTTTTTTTCTCCTGATTTTTTTTTATTTTATTTTATTTTAATTACGAGGTGTACCAAAATTTCGGAGTTGTTTTCCCCTCGGCATTGCGAAGATAGACAGACAGCGCGTGGAATCGGGGCTGCACCCGAGGCTGCACCTGCGCCCGAGGCATCGAAAACTCTGCGTTTAAATGTACCAGGTGCAGTGTTGCCAGAAAATTTAGGCAAGAAACCGCGCAAAACACCTGTGTGTAACGGGACGGTATCTCAGCCTGCCTACTAGGCAAGTCCCCTCCACTCCTGCCCAGACGTTGCCTATTACGCAGGCGGAGATACCGTCCCGTTACACACAGGTGTATTGCGCGATTTTTTGCCCAACTTTCTGGCAACACTTACCAGGTGTTTCCTTGAATGCGTAACAGTGTTTCGGGATTATAAACTCGCCAAGGCTTTAGGGGCCATGGCGCCTTACGGGCGAATGGAGTAGGCAAACCCACAACACTCTTACGCATTCAAAGAAACACCCGGTACACAGGAGTACATTCGGAGTACATGGAGTACGACTAGAGTGCATTGGAGTACAGCCAGAGTACATGGAGTACGACTAGAGAACATATGAGTACAGCCAGAGTACATGGAGTACGACTAGAGTACATAGGAGAACAGCCGGATTACAGATATCGGAGTGCAACCGGAGTTGATGTACCGGGCGTTTCATGAAAGTCGCAGGTACGAGCGGGTTTGCCTATATCCAAGGGGCCGTGGCGCCTTACGGGGAGATCGGGTAGGCAAACCCGCCCGCACCTGCGTCTTTCATGAAACGCCCGGTACATGCAGCCAGCATATACACACTTAGAAAAAGTTGCTCGATGATGACACTCTCCGTGATGGCTATCTTGCTTGCAAACAACGGCACTTGTTTCCATCGACGTTCTGACAAAAGTCGTATTATTTTACCCATCGAGGTCCATAGGCAAGGCGCTCGCACTCGTGCTGAACCTGTTGCCTGCCAGGCGCTCTGGAAATCCAAGTGTACGAATGTCGCACACTTGTAGGTGTGCGAGGATTCATTCGTACACTTGGCCACTCAAACGTGTGAATATCCTAGGAAAATTCGCACGTTTAAGTGGCCAAGTGTACGAATGAATCCTCGCACACCTACAAGTGTGCGACATTCACACACTTGGGTTTCCAGTGCGAGTGCGTTCGGTCGACGAGACGCACGCTCGGTAAAAATAGTTTCTTGTATTTCAAGATCTGTCTTGGATGCCCATTGGTATTCTCCATAAGATCTAAGAAAGCAGATCTTGAAATACAAGAAACTATTTTTACCGTGCGGTGCCTCCCGATGGGAAACAACTCGGAAGTTTAGTGTATACACTAAACTATGTAAATTATGTATACATAATATTTTGTATTTTTTTCTTCTGAATTTTTGGCGATTTTTTTTGTTTTGTTAAGCAGATTTTGCTTGATTTTTTTCCAATTTTTTAAAAATAAATTTTTCTGAATTGCTCCGAATTCTTCTGAATTTTTCCCAATTTTTCTGCCTGAATGTGATATTTTCTCTGAGTTACGAGGTGAAGAAATAATTTCAGAGCTGTTTCCCCCTCGGTGCCTCCACTGACAGTCACTACCGACTCGTTGCTCGCGCTGGGGTCACGACCCCTCACCCTCACCACCCCGCGCCGGCCAGCAGCGGCTCGCCAATCTCTCGCCTTTCCTTTTGTTTATTTTTTTTATTTTTAGGCCCATGCTAAAGATATCGGGCTGCGCGGCTTTTCCTGTTTGAGTTTACTATCGCAGACTGTTGCGGTGTGTGCAGAAGTGGACGACTATCCCACGACCAGTGAGCAGTGTCGAGTGGATGAAACGCAGCCTCAGCGACGCGACCTGGGCTGGGATGAGTCAGATATGCCCAGCGGAACCGGAAACCCTGGCTCAGCTCAGCCTGGCTCAGCCACACAACATCAGGAGACAACAACTCTCAGGTTTCTGTACACCGCGTAGTTCAGGGGAAAACATTTAAAACAAAACTTAGGAAAATTTCACAAACGTACAAAAAAATTCACAAAATTTGTACGCCAAAATTCAGAGTTGTTTCCCCTCCTCGCACAACATACAGAAGTTACGAACGTGATCTTCGTGAGGTGTGTGTGGACACCATCAGAACAAGGAACGGCGGCCGGCGGCGCAGCCTTCAAGCAAAATTTTCATACTTCGGAATTTCTTATGCGGTGTGGGACCCCATGCCTCACATCACTACTGTCTCGTTGAGTTACTGACTGATCTCAATTAGGGCAGGTCAAGCGCAAGGTGGTCAAGCGAGTTTCGCAAGGAGGAAAGTTCATGTATAAAAGTAATCTGATGCAAAATTCCTCCTGTTGATTCAGAAAACCTAAATTGGTTACTTATCACCCTAATGAAGAAAAACGACTTACGCCACCAAAACTCTCAAATTTTTATGCCTTGCTGCGGGGCTACTTTATTCAGCGTAGGGATAAGCGGACAGCCATATAGAGTATAGGCACAGCGCATGGCAAAAGATAAGTTATCGGATGGAACACTGGGGTATTATCAACTAAACAACTAAACCTTTCGTATATTTGGCAAAGCGGCATTGATACCCTGCATGGAAAATTATACTTGCAACAGATGACAGATGACATTTTCTTTGCGGGTCTTAACACCTTTTTTTAATATATAAAAAGTAGTTCCGGTACATGAGCAATATTCTTTCACTATTGACATCTAACACACATTTTTCACACATTTTCCCTATTTTAAGCATTATCAGCCATTTCCGACCCATTTCCAGTCCATTATCGTACGAAGAGTACACCATTTTCGCGACTTATTTCCCCCTCGGTACTTGCGGACCCCTCGGCAGTGTGCGTACGCACCGGGCGGGGCGGGGCGGGGCGGGGCGGGGCGGGGGTTTTCCTGTTCCTGACCGCCATTCAAAACTGTCGAGCCCCAACAACAGCGACAACGAGTTCAGCTGCTGGGCGAGGAGCCTGGGCTGGGTATTCCCCCTGTTCCTCTCGCGTCTGGCGCAGCGCCGCGGTGAGGATGCGGGGCGACCGGTTCTGACGGCGGGGCTTTAAGCGACCACACCCGCACATCCAGCGGGCATCCCTCAGGTTTTACTACGCCGGCGGGCCGGCGGCCACAAATGACCTGACCTGGGCTCCAAAACATGACGCCTGAGAGGTAGGCACATGGCCGAGGTGGAAACAACTCTGAAAAATTTTAGTACACCTCGTACTTAAGAAAAATTCAGAAAAAATTGAGAAAGGCTCAGAAAAATTTACAAATGATGGAGCAAAATTCCACAAAAGTTCATTCACAAAATTCACGAAAATTTACGAAAATTTACGCACAACATTTGTACGCCAAAATTCAGAGTCGTCTACCCCTCGGAGGGCACATGACAGTGTTTCGCGCTCAGTGGACCCAGCGGGGGGTCCTGGCGGCAGTTCATGAGCGGGACCACGCCCATAGGCAGACAGCAGGTGCCTACCTAACGGCCGCCTGCTAGGGAAATGGGTTCGGGAAGGTGAGGTTTTACGGGACATAATTTTTGAAACATTTTTTTTATGCAGATGGCACTACATTTTGAACTGAGCGAAACTAAAAATATTCGTCACGTAATGCCAGTTGCTTGTAATCAGAGAGAGAGAGAGAGAGAGAGAGAGAGGGAGAGAGAACAGCGCTCTCAGAATTTAGCACAGGGGTTTTTAGTGAACGGCGTGCGGCGGTGTAGCCAAGGCGCGCGCAACCCGCGCAACGCTGCCGTATTCTTGATGTCCGCGGCTGATAACCGACAGCAGAGCGGCAAGAGCGCCGCGAGGCCCAGGGGGGCCACAGAGACACTTGACTTGAGAGAACCAGGCCACAAATGACCCGGCGCAGCAAAGTCAGAGCAATCGCAAACGAAAATGAGAAAATTTAAAAAAGACGGACAAAACCGAGCAAAACGACCTATCCCTATTATTTTAACAAAGAAATCACACAACAGAGATAAACATGTTTCTTTTTTTTTACAGAGAGGAATGTTGCCCACAGTGATGGAAATGATCCGCACGTCTGTCCCCTGGCCTGGCCTCCTGGCCTGGCCTCGCCCCGCCTTGCCCCGCCTCACTTCCAGGAGAACGCCCGCCCATCCGACGCCCCCGGGTGGGGTGTTCCCTGCTACGCGCTCTCACGTTACGGCCACGTCAGAGGAGAGGTACCATACCGCTCCTCCGTACATTCCCACCACGCCCCGGGCCCCGCCCCGCCTGATGCTCCCCTCCTCCGTGTACGCCTGGCGCCTGCTGCTGCCTCCATCGCTCTTGTACCTCCATCCTTGTCGCACCTGTGGCGGTGCCCTACGTGGGGGGTGGCAGGGCCCCATGAGTGCGACAAGGACGGATGCGCGAGAGCGATCTTCGGCATTTCAGCGGCTGGCCCGGCAGCAGGCAGGCGTCCTTCCCCCCACCTACAACACTCCGCGCGCCGCAGTTCGCTACGCAGTTTTGCTCGCTCGCTCTCTCGCTCACACTCCCTCGCTCTCTCGCTCTCGCACTCACTGTGAACGGAGTGAATGTCAAATTTGACGCTCTTATGGGAGAGCAAAACTTTCGTGTACCAAATTTCTAGGCTCCTCCTGCGGTAGAGCGCGTCGCGTGGAGCGGCGTAGGTGGAGGAGCCCGCGCTGCCCAAGGAGTATTCGGCCAGGCGGCTCTCACACGGAGGCTCAGTTCACGAGGTGCTTGTTCTCTCTCTCTCTCTCTCTCTCTCTCTCTCTCTCTCTCTCTCTCTCTCTCTCTCTCTCTCCCTCTTCGTCTTCTTCCTCCTCTTCCTCTCCTCCTCTCCCCCGCGCCCCGCCGCCGTGTTCCTTCCTGGCCGCCCCGCTCCGCTCTGCCCCGCGCGCTCGGCGGCGGGCCCGGCCCGGCCATGCGGTCGCCAGTGCCGGTGCCGGGCAACAGCCCCCGTCCCCGTCCCTATACCCGGCAGCCGGCCCCGCCCCGCCCCGCCCCGCCCCGGCCCGGCCCGGACCCCGGGGCCCCTCAGTGGGAGCGCACCCTTCGGCCCGCGAGCACACGCAGCCCCGGCTCAGCCCCGGCTCAGCGCCGCGCCCGGCACACACACACACAGTCCGCAGGTCACGGCTCGGCTCGTCTCGGCTCTGCTCGACTCGTCACGCGTCCATCGGCGACACATCACACCGGCGACTACCTGTAGACACCGTGCAAGAGTGACTCCACGCGAGGAAAGTGCTCCACCATGAACAGGTACGAGGCTCGGCACTCGCTGGATCCTTGGGAAACATTCTGAACTTGCACTTGTTTGACGCACGATTGTGTCCACATTTCGTGTACAGACATATCTTGATTTTTCGCATGTTGAAAATTCGGATAAGTGTAATAACCTAACCTGAGCGGCTCCTGCGGCCCGGTTTTGATGCCGGTTAAATAGATTTTGTAGTGATTGCACCGAAAAATTAAAGCTAAATGCACGCTGAGTGCGATAGGCGCCGCCAATAACCAAATGAAAGCCCCTACCAACACAGAATTGCTTCAAATGAAGCTAAATAGCGGTGAATACGCTTGATGCTGCGTCGGGCAGCCAAAACACGAGTTGTCTGCTTTGTTTAGGGACGGCACTACGCCACGCCACCTCCTACGCGCTACCTCCTTTTTTTCCTCCTCTCAAGCAACCTGTCCATAACCAGTGACTACCAACAGTTCTCGGTAAAAAATTTCGCAGAAACTTTGAAATTTTTGTCCGATTTATCCCCCCCCCCCCCTCCCTTTAGCAGATGATAAATCTTAGACATTTTAGCATTGTAACTACATCTAGATTAATATGTCATCTTGCTTGTACTGTCGTGTTCAACGAGTGGAGAGGCATAAGGCAGGCCATGTGAATATTTGGTGGAGTTTTTCTTCCTAAAATTCTGCGAATCTTAGAGAATTTTTCTGATGTTTTCTGAATTTTGCTGATTTTTTTTCAGAATTCTTTTGATTTTCTTTTTTTAATTTTTCTGAATTATGAGGTGTACAAAGATTTCAGAGTTGTTTCCCCCTTGCGTCTGCCAAAGACAGGTTTATAATATTTTTTAAAAAAATATTTTTAAAAATATTTTTTCTGTTTTTTGTTTGTGTGTTTGCCTGCGAATCAGGCGAGCAAGACTTTCTGTTTGTCCGTGCCCGTCGATCTCAATCACTGACTGACTGACTTAGTCACTCACTTGCACACACACTCACACACATTGTGACCGTGTGTGGCTACCGGATTCGCACAACGGGTATAGTCATGCACGCGCACGCCCCTCACACACTGACCTGCTTCACGGTTTGTTATAAGGAAGTCGTCTGGGGCCATCATTTTATTTTCAGCCTGGTGATAGACAGACACACACACAAAATCACTCAGCTAAAAGTATATTTATTTAAAAAGTAGCATTACGACTGCAACCCGCGGAAAAATAAATAGCAGGATAGCTAGAAAATTAGCATCAAGGCTTAAAAATTAGCATTGTAGCTTAGAAATCAGCTGCGCCAATACGGCTAAAAAATTAGTAGACCTGCTAATATTTTTGCTCGGACGCGAATTTTGTGTTTGTGTGTGAGTGTGGATCACCAGCGATTTGCGGCATGTAAGTGATTTCTATGGAGATGGGACATCAGGCTGAGAAAGACAGAATCAGGCTTTTCGGAAATCGTATCTCTCCGAAGATAAGATTCTGTTACAGAGATGCACTCACGTTTTTCCCGCTAAGCAAGCATGGCGGTAAGCGATAGCCCGTACTTACGCTGACAAAGGTCGCGACCGACCGACCCACGGTGTAGAGAGACCTCTACACACACCGTGGACCGGACCGACCGAGCGCTTGTGTAGGGAGGGAGGTGGGGATGCGGGGCTGAGCCGGCCCGGGCGAGACTGGAGGTGGAGGTTGGGGCTTGGTAAAATCAATGAGGGGTGATTTTGAGGGAAGTCCCTGATTTTGAGGGAAAACTCCTTCAGTTTTGAGAATGTAAATTATTAAAAAAAGAGAGAATTTCCCTTATTTCTTTGCAACGGGATTTCCTCAAAATCATCAAAATTTCACCCCTTTTCTTCGAAAAAAAAAAAAAAAGCAGACGTTGTTTTTAGCGTGGGGCCTTTCAGCAGCGTCTCATGAATAGCGAAAGTTTTGCGTCGGACATGCGCGTGGCAGCGTGTGCGTGCCTGACGCTGCTTGTACCGGGTGTTTCTTTGAATGCGTAACAGTGTTGCGGGATTGCATACTCACCAGCACTGCAGGGGCCATGGCGCCTTACGGGCGAATGGAGAAGGCAAGGCAAACCCGCAACACTGTTATGCATTCAAAGAAACACCCGGTACACATCGACGACCTGAAAACTTACGAACTACTCACTTCTGGTCGAAACTCGCTGCCGGGGACCCGGACCCGAACCCGGACCTGACCTACGACAACCTGGCGAGCCATGGCACGGTGCCTGTTGCGTCTCTGTGCGAGGATATCACCCAGTCCGCACGGTGACGCTCAGGCCAATGCGTTCGATACGCCCGTTACACGTTACACGGAGAAAAAAAGATTTTTCGTATATGGACAGCGAACTTTCGGAGCCATGTAGCTAAAGATTAGCTAGCTGATATAAGTTTTGCTGTGCGCAACGAAAAGTCTCTCCGTGCATTGTCGGAGGGGGTGATATAGAGATAGGGTGGGGGAGGGGGATCACTTCGAATAATCACTATACGGCTCCCAAAAAATCAAAAACAAGAAAAAAATATAAAAATAGATTCAAGAAGAAAGGTCTTAAAAAAAAATTGTAAACATTTTGTAAGAGTGACCCCTTCGGTTGTGTCAATGTGTCAGGCGGTGTCAGGTTACACCCTTTCGGACAACAAATTATCGTAGAGTAACAATTTTATTCTTGATATTAACCGCCGTAGTCTCTTGATACACTAAGTGCGGAGGAACCGATTTCTGTCGAAATGAGAAACCGCGAGCCGCCGCGAGCGAGCCCTCTCTCTTATAACGTTCCGAACTGGGCGGCTGGCTGTGCGCTGCTGCGTCACAGGAGTGGCGTTGAAGGTCACCAACGACGCGCAAAGGGGTGGACTGGAAGCCCCCCACCCACCCCTCGGTACCCGCCCCGCCCCGCCCCGCCACGCGCCACCCCTAGCATGGCGCCCGATGGCGCCAGGCCCAACCACGCGTTGTACTGCCCGGAGCGGCCTCGGCGCGTCAGCCCGGCGCCGTGAGGAGAGATATCGAGCCCAAAAGAAAAGATTACCGTCAATTTCGCTCAAAGTTATGCACAATGTTGCAAAGTAGTGTTCAACTGACACACACTTTCAAGTGTTGAACACTGTTGAACACTTCAATAGACGCTTAGTTAAAATGCCTATTTAATCCATTGGGGAAATAGATATAAGGGGAGAAGCCTGGTGAAAAGTGTGTCGAATAATAATCAATCGTCTGGCCATGCGGCGGTCTGCAGGGTGATTCCGAACAGCGTCTAGTTATGGCGTGCTCTCTCTCTCTCTCTCTCTCTCTCTCTCTCTCTCTCTCTCTCTCTCTCTCTCTCTCTCTCTCTCTCTTGCTCCTTGTGGCCTCGTCCCATGGGTGCGACAGGGACAAGAGAGACGAAACCACAGTGTGGAATCACCCTACTGGACAGCGCGGGCCTCACGGCCCGGCGGCACGCACGCAAGGGTACCGGCAGAGCCAGAGCCCTGCCAGCGGGGTGATTCCGAACAGTGTCCAGGTGTGTCCTCTCTCTCTCTTTCTCTTGCTCCTTGTGGCCGTGCGCCGTGAGAGCGACAAAGACAGAGAGACGAAACCACTGTGCGGAATCGCCCTACAGCCGGCGGGGAGCCCTACCGAGCGATTCCGGAGATGGAGATCGCTCTGTCCTCGTCACACTCAATGGAGCACTGCCATGGCCAGCATAGGACACCGCTGTAGGTGCAACAAGGACGGAGGGATGAGAGCGATCTTCTGAATCAGTCGGCAGCACGCCTCGCCACGGCACGCCACGCTTACATTCTCGACTCCCGCGCCTGCTGTGCTCTCGGGTAAACATGCCGGCTCACAAAATAGCCGCGGGCGATCCCGAGCTGCGAACCGAACCGGCGACGACGCCCGACGCCCGCGCTGCTGCCCAGCAATTATAATTTTTTTTGAAAAAATTTTTACTGCTGGAAGCAGATTATTCTACATCACATGAGTTGCGCGAGAGTCAGTTTTGAAAATAAACTCTCTCGCGAGCTCAAAGATTTGTCAACACTGAATGAATCAGTTTTCAGAGGTCGACACGACAGTGCTGGAGGGCGCGGGTCCCAGAGCTGGAGAGAGTTTAGCTGCGGAGACATGCGTAGAGTCTACTGCCTCAAATTGTAACGTTATGAAATTCAAATGACGCACGAGCTATCAATTTTGCTATTATTTTTAAGCGAACACAATTCAGTTATCTTAAATGTACAAGACCGCAATTGTAAATTTACAACATAATAAGTAAGTGACAGATTACTAAAAATGGTGTCAATTTATGGAGATATTTTTACAGAGATGCTGGTTTCGTTGGTTTCGTCCTTGTCGCCCTCATGTGCGATCAACATTAGAGAGAGGGGGAGAGGGAGAGGGAGAGGGAGGGAGAGAGAGAGAGAGAGAGAGAGAGAGAGAGAGAGAGAGAGAGAGAGAGAGAGAGAGACTTTAGTTTTTACAAGTATTTATTGGGGGTATTTGGTTTACAATTTGGGTCATGGGATGAGTTTAAGTTTGTTACATTGAAATAGCCATGCAATTTTTTTTTGTGTCCAATATTTTAATTGAGGAGAAATTTATTACATGTTAGCAAAAAAGGAGCGAAACATGACTTATAGGTGAGGATTGGGCGCCTTGATAGGCAGAAATGGTGCACATGGGTGCAGCTGGTTGCCTATGCTGCGCCGGTTAGGGGCTCGGGCTGGTGGGTGGCAGTTGGCAGTGATGGGGGCGTGTAGTCCTGCTACATCTCGTTGTCTTGGTCCTCTGGGAATGACGTCATCTGCTTGAGTCTTGATGTGTTTGAATTAGTTTTTAGAGAGAGAGAGAGAGAGAGAGAGAGAGAGAGAGAGAGAGAACCAACACCTCGTGAACTGAGCCTCCGTGATCCGCCTGAGCAAGGAGTCTGGCTAGCCGAATACTCCTTGGGCAGCGCGCGCTCTACGCGGGCTCCGGCCACGATTGCGCGTCCGCCATCAGCCCGGATATGGCCCGGCCCGACCGGCTTCACGATAAAAGTGCGCGCTAACTGCGGTATCAGCAGTGAGCAGGCCGTGTGCCGGGCCCCGGCCCCGGCCCAGGGGGTTTCCGACAACTCACTCGCTCTGCTCATTTTTACTGGCGTTGACAATTTTTGGGCAGTCGATTAGACTGGCTTTTACGTTCGGTTTTAAGCCCCAGTTGAAATATGTGCCCGGTATTGATCCAGTTCCAGTAAAAGCCAGCCAGAAATTCAGCCAGCCTGATTTATTATTTATTTTATTTATTTTATTATTTTTATTTTTTAACATATATTAAGCTTGTGTATTTTTTGACTCGCAGCATTGGGAATATTATGATAAAAGTGAACAACTTATACCATCGTAGTAAAAACTTGTGTAGTCTGCACAAAATAAATAAATATATAAATAAATAAATAATTTTGTGTCCACGTGACAGTGTTGCGGGTCTGCCTACCCAAGGTCCCCGGCACGTGAAGGCTGGAACGAGTAGGCAAGATTTGAAACTGTAGTTTTACGAATCCACTTCGCGCGGGAAAATTACCCGCGTCCAACACCATAATTGACGTTAAGCACGCGCGTCACTTTTGGTTTTTGTTCCCGGTGCAGCGAGGTGGTTTACAGTGGTTAACTTTGACTCCGCAGGGACGATGTGACGCTGGACGTGCCCGCGGGGCCGCCGCCCGCCTACAAGTCCGCCCTGCCCAAGAGGGCCACCTCCTGGCTGCCCATCGTGGAGCAGGGCTGCTGCTGCTGCAGCCTGCGCAACTGCAACCTGGTGCAGGGCTGGCTGTCGCTGGTGAGTGGTTCTCCCCCAAGGGGTACCTAACTCGTAAAAATGGCGTACAAAGACTGCAATTCGAAATGATTGTAAGAGAATGTAGAAGACTGGTGGGACTGAAGGGTACTGTAAAGACTAAAGTGGTTGTAAGAATGAGTGGTGTGATTGGAGGTGACTGGAAGTGACTGGAGGTGGCAGGAGGTTGACAGTAGGTTGACTGGAGGGTGACTGAAGGGTGCCTGGTCACTGAAAGTGACTGGAGGTGACTGAAAGTGACTGGAGTTGACTGGAGGTGACTGCAGGTGACTGGGGATGATTGCAGGTGACTGCAAGTTACTGGAGATGACTGTAGGGCGAGGGGGAAAGCACTCCTGAAAATGGTGTACGAGTGATTACGCGTTTACGCCGGGTAATGTGTATGTTTGCACCAATTTTTTTGTTATTTAAGTTATTTTACTGCTTAACATACATAATAAAGTCATTACAATTAATATGTTATCGATAATAAGCCGTAAAACAGGTTTATAACGCCTAAAATACAAGTGATTACGCATTGATTACGTGTCAGGGTGTACGAGTGATTACGCTAGTGCTTTCCCCCTCGCTGTAGGGTGACTGTAGGGTGACTGGAGGTGACTGGTGGGTGCCTAGAAGGAGACTGCAAGGTGACTGAAGGTTGATCAAAGGTTGACTGGAGGATGACTGGAGAGTGACTGGAGGTGACTGGAGGGTGACTGGAAGTGACTGATATTTGATTGTTTAACGAAGTGTACGATGACTGGACCAAGTTGGGTATCCCCTGATCTCTCCCCGCCATATCCACACTGAAATCATACGAGTTTAACAGGAACACACTAAAAAGTGCAGAACGCAGTTTTGACAGAATGCGTCCTGTACCCAGTGACATACATATTCGAACTAAGTATCTAGTGGTAAACAACACTGTATTCCGCACATGACAGTGTGTTTCAGTCGAACACTTTTGCTTTTAGTGCATGCGATACACCGGGTACACACAACGAGTATAGTATTCGATATTTTCTTCAATATCGGTATCGAGGCTTGATAATATATCGAGATTTTGAGGCACATCCTCATTAGGGTACAGTATCCTGGGCCAGTGTCGCAATATCGATATCATATCGATATTACCAAGCCTCGATAAATCCAATGATTCAAGTCAATACCCGATTCTTTTTTAAAGAGCAAAATTTTGCCATCCCAGAAGAATGCCAAAATGTTGTAACACAAAGGTCACAGTCAAAAATATTGTACAAAAGCACGCTTACACAGTAGATTTGTACCGGAGAAGTACATGATCGGTGAACTTTTATAGTGTATTTCCTATAAGACTCCGTGATAAAAAGCATGCTACTTCGTACTCAAAAATGGTGTACGGTACACTTGGAATTGAACAGTGCGTGCCGTGTTCTCTCTCTCTCTCTCTCTCTCTCTCTCTCTCTCTCTCTCTCTCTCTCTCTCTCTCTCTCTCTCTCTCTCTCTCTCTCTCTCTCTCTCTCTCTCTCTCTCTCTCTCTCTCTCTCTCTCTTCTCCCTGTCAGTGTATGCCAAAGCCTTAAAAACGCGCCGTGCGCATCGCACAGCTGCCGCTGTCCCTGCTCTGACTGTCTCCCTGAGCTCGTTGTCTTGTCCGCAGTTGGGCAACGGCGTCAACATCCTCAGGATTATTGTGTGGATCGCCAGCGGCAGCACGAGAAGTACCTGCATACGCGATGAGAACGTGAGTATTGTGGCCTGCGACTGTCTTTGGAGGTGTTCACCTCTGCGATACCCTATCAAAATGACCTGGCCGGGTACTGCACGGTATCGCGCGGAGTGGAATAACGAAAGAGAACAACAAGTGCAATACTGCGAAAACGGTAAGATGCACACAAGTTTTCTTGGAGTGACCACTGAAAATCTAGGAGTCATAACTCTCGCTCCTATACGAGTTTGAACTTGACGGAAATTTTATTACTCTGAAAAGTGAGGCTAAGAACTCAAATAGGGCGAGGCTAAAAAATATGTCGTTCGAAGAGAGTGAGGTCAAAAATTCTCAGACAATTAAGCTTGGAAACGTATCCTGTCCCATTTCAGATGAGAAATTGGATTAGAGGGTTTGCAGTGACTGACCTCACTTAATCGTCAGTCTGCTCCTGCACTCACCCGTTGTGCCTCTGTGCTTCCAGTTCAACTGCGTGCCCACCACCTTCACCATGGACATCACTACAAGCAAGCAGTCAAGTCAAGTAAGCGTGAACCCGGACACCGTCAACACCATCGTCACCGCCATCCTGGTGATCTCGCTCATCTACAGCATCATCAGCTTTGTCGTCTCCTTTCTCTTCATCAAGGGCATCCGTGAGGTGAGCTGATGGGTCAGGGTTCCGCACAGGGGCCCGGACGACATTTCTGCCGCGCGCAAGTTAACACCTTTCTGCTCTTCCGCAGAACAAGCCGTCCTTGATGGTGCACTACATCCGCAACAACGGTTTCGGCATCTTCCTGTATCTCGTCCTCAGCATCCTCATGGCTGTGGCCGTTGGTTCGGTCGGACTCTTCTTCCTCTTATTTGCATTACTCTGCGGTAAGTACTATTCTTAGCAGATGATTATTTCACTTCTACTCAGGCGCGTCATAGCGGGGAGGGGAGGGAAGGGGGGAGGGGGCGATCGCCCCTCCCTGTCGTGTCTAGATAGCCGCCTAGAAGGTAGGCAAATTGCGCGACAAAACCCCTGCATGTAGGCATCATGAAGTGCGTCGCTCATGGCGTCGCCCCCTCTTTCAGTCAGACCTTTAAAAAATAATAATAATAATAATAATAATAATAATAATAATAATAATAATAATAATAATAATAATAATAATAATAACAATAACAATAATAAAATAATAAACATTTGACTGCAAGTGTGTGAAACTCGCACACACGGTCTAGATGTTCTCCCGCACATTACCTGGCAATAATCCAAGTTTAACGCCCTGCTCTCGGTGTGCGTCCGCAGGCCTGCCGCTGTACTTCCTCATCTGCGCCAACAGCCTGCACATCAAGATGGTCGAGGAGCTGGAGGCGCCGCCGCCGGCCCCCGGCACCGTCGTCCTGCCGCCCGGCTCGGCCGTCGTGCTGCCCTCGGGGTACGGCCTGTCCCCGGCGGCCCCGGCCGCGGCCCCGTACGCCCAGCTCGTGAACCAGGGCGAGCCCGCGCCCGCCTACGGCTTCAGCTACCCCGCCCCGCCCCAGTACGGGCAGGCGCCGCCCTACTCGCCCCCCCAGCAGCAGGACGGCTACCCCACCAAGAAGGTGCCTCCCCAGGAGTGAGGAGCCCCGGCGCTGGGACCCGGGTAGCGCGCACTCTCATTTCCTCACGGACTCGCGCTGACGGATGATTTGGTGCAATCATAATATGGAAAAAAATCTGTAAAATTGGATGAAATCTTTCGTAAAATGGACAGTTTTATCGGTATGGTAAACACTGCTTGGTTCGTAAGTCATGGAGAAAGAAAAACAAAGCAGAAGGGCGGGCTAAAAAAGTCATTTGTCCATAACTTATGAACCTAGGAGCGTGTTTAAAATATGGATAAAATGATCCATATTACGGACGATTTAAACCTTATTACAAATAATTGGTGCTCCGTATTATGATTGCACAAAATTCTCTGTAACTTACGGATTGCTCATCCAGAGGCAAATGAGAGTGCGGGCACGCACCCTACCTGCCCAGGTGGGAACCGCGAGTCTCTCGCACGGGGTCCGCACGGCTGCGCGTACCCGACTGGCGGAACCGCTCCTGTGCGTAGTCAGTTTGAGGGACCAGTTGCATAGGGTTATCCTATGATCAACCGGCGGGTACCAGGAATCGGTTTACCCAGTTCGCTCCTACTCGGGTACCTGCGGTCTCGGTTTTCTTGCTAAAAATTATGCGCTTTCAGTGTCTTGTGATTATATGACGGTTTAAGTCATTGTTTTAAATTGGAAGTAGATGGCGTGAGTAGATAGTATTATACTTAATCTCATTGTTAAATGACAATTAAAAGACAGGGAACAGACCAAAGTTGGTTCATGTTTAGGTTGATTTAGTAGTTTTGAGTGTGTAAATGTTAAGATACTATGTTGCACACCTTTCTATTGTATTTTAAGGATTCTATGTTCCTTTGAGCTATACATGCTTCAAATGTAGAAAATTATGTTTAATTCTTAAGGTCGAGCCTCCTGTGAAACGTTCAGTTTTAGTTTTTCAAATATCAATAAAAACTTTAGATTTACGAAGAAGGCTGCAGATTTATTTGCTCAAACTTTGCACCACAAACGCAACGTACTTTTACAAACTCAGAGATTTTAAGATAAGAACCATGATATCAGATGATACCTACTGTAAAAGTATGTTGTTTTATTACCCATTCGCTGCCACACTCAGCGGTGAAAAGAGCTAGTATTGCTCTCGGTGCAAGCTAATGCTTCACTTTCATCTCCGAACAAATCGGAGGGCAAATGTATGTGCTAGACTACGAAAGCGGCGGCCATTTTATTTACTTTAATGAGAAACAGATACACGAACTTGTACGTTTGATTTGAGAGCTCTTTTAAAAGCAAGGCTAGACTATCAAGACGAAGTAAGTCCAAGAATAGTAGCTGAGGAAAGGCGCTTTTGGCAGTAATGGTGGAGGTACACCTTGATGAATATTATAAAAACATTAAGACTCTGACTCCTCAACCGAAGTAGCTGTATATGCAAGAAGTGCACAAATTAAGTGAAGGTGAAAAAATTCTGCCTCTAGAGTTCATTGATTTGCAAGAAAGTTATACACTGTGAAAACTATTCTCGTAAATTTACGACATTTTTGGTAATTTTGATTTACAATATATGTCGTAAATTTACGACAACCCGTTGTGACACCTACCTAGCGTCGCCAATTTTCGAGGTGATGGCCCAAAATTTATATCACTTACTCGGGAAGGTGTACTCAACACAATCGTGTCCCCACTATTCCTCTAACTTCGATCTTTGGGACCTACCGGCTAAGACACAACAGGACACAATCGCTGAGGACACCCGACGCACATTTTGAGCAACGCATCGAATCATATTTCAGTGTTTATTCTTAAAGCACAATGCAGTTTCCCTTCGCCTCGCACGAAGATTGGCACGTGACCCGTTGCTCTCTCGTCAGGAATTGACGGCCACACTGGTTAATGCAGTTGTTTCGGAGTTCCTCGCCACTGCATTTGTGATCCGCTGCCACGAACTGCATCTACAAAACCGAAATTGAAGATAATTGGAAAACACTGGTAAAAACCCATTCCTACCGATCCGGAACGTTAAAGTTAAGAATTTCCCTGCTGGGACCAGTGTTTTGGGGTACGAAGTTCAGGTTCTCGTACAGATATCTCGGTGATGTTGGGCATACTCCGAACCTTCAAATACTGTTCTCCAGTATGCGGTCGTACCAGGCAAATGTTTGACGCCAAAAGACACTTAAAACAAATATTGTAGGATAACGACAACTGCCTTAAAAACATTGTTGAATACAAACTGTACCTAACCATTCTCTCCACAGAACTCCTCATAAAACTGAACCTTGATTGGAGCTTAATCAATTAGGAACATCGAAAAAAAATTCGAGTTCCTTGAATGTTCTTCTCAGGTCCTTGGATGTACATAATTGTCTAGTTCTTTGTTAAATCACTAGCTAGAGGAAGATTAGCTTTGCGCTTTGTGAACCACAAGATACTCTAATGGACAAAAAGGTGTATTACCGTAGTAATCAAGAAGAGGCACCAAAGTGGAAAAAAGAATAGCTTGAAGTCCATCGTGGCCACAGACTGACGTCGGGAATGGAATCACTCAGCCTTTCCTAGCTTCTGACAGAATGGCGCGGGGAGCAGGTGTGTCCTGGCGATCATTATTTTAAAAACCGTGACGAGGATGCACGCGTGGAACTGATAGTGGAAGCGGCGTGAGTCACGTAATTAATGTAAACAAAAAAAGGTAAAAACTGTTATTTCTTATCGTGTAAAAAAACTGCGGGAATCACGTAAAAATATTTTACTGTCGTGCACTTTACTTTCAAACTATAATGATTATTTAAATAAATTTATAATTAGGGGTGAACCCTACCCGGGTTGGCCGGGGTGACTCTAGAACTTTCCCGACATACCTTGCAAAACAACAACGATCAGTCGAAACAAGAAAGTCAGAAAGCTAATGCGTAAAGCACTAGGAGGGGCATGTGCGAGACAAAGAGTACCCGAGTGGTTTGGCCCGCGCCGCGGAGCAGAGCGGGCGGGGCGCAGCTTCAGCAGGCCTAGATGTTGTCGAGCGGGTGTTTTCGGATCACGGGAGTTTGCCTGAAACGACTGTACATAAAACAAACACGTGTCGGTAGCCCGGACTGGGGTGAGTTAGCGGTCAGAGGTCGCAAATACTTCCTCCGCAAGTTTATGTCTGCACTCTCATTTGCTTACGGATGTGCTATCCGTAAGTTACTGTAAATTTCGCGCAAGCGTATAGTATGGAGCCTAAATTATCCGTAATACGAACAAAATCGTCCGTAATATGGATAGCTTACGTTACGATTTGAAATTATTATCTTAGGTTGGCAGAAGTGCGCCGCAGTCGACTGTTCTTTCGGTAAAAATGAAGTAGGTTTCGAAAGGGTGGTATGGTGGTCACGTTCGAATTTCAGTGGTGTCATCTCTTTCTTGAGCGTTTCACTGAAGCAGAGCTTTGTTTGAACGCAGACTTTAGAGGTTTCTCTTTCGCTCCGTTTTGGCTCGACTCCGCCTACCCATACCACGAAAAACTATCCCCTTCTCCTGGTGATTTAAGGCGACAAGTCGAGCATTACCATAGCAACTGAAATTTCAATTCAAATTTACAGAAAATCTGTAGTTTAAATTTCTATTAAACTTTCAGAGTGAGTATACAAGTTTAGATACTATAACTGTAGGTAATATTATAAAAATCCTTGGAGCGGATTTTTTCCTCCCGTAAGGACCCATATAAAACAATTGACAGACGTTTCAAAGCGATTTGAGAAGGCAACTCCGTTGCCTAAAAAGGGATGGGCTGTGTGTTTACGGGAGTCGGGATGGGAGGGAGGTGGAGGGGTAGGGACGGAGGGAGATGGTCTCCACGAAGAGCAGACAGAAGCACTGTCTGTACTAGCAATGCCTCCTCCCCTACGGCTCGGGCAGCCTGGTCTTGTCCTACTGCTGAGAGCGCGGTGCCGCTGCTGCCACTACCCCGCGCGCCGGGAGGGCCTCGTGCTCGGGGTAGCGCCGGAGCGGGAAATCCCCTGCAGTGGGCGGCGTAGGCAACCCGCCCAGCAGCCAAGAGACCGGACTGCCTACTCGCTGCAGGCTTGAGCCTTCTCATACTGCCGCTCCTGCCCCTACTCACGTTGTCTTGCACATTGCCGCTCCTGCTCCCGCGCCCATACACCTACTCACACTGCAGCTCCTGCTCCCGCTCCTACTCCAGCTGCAGATCCCAGTCCAGCGCCTACTTCTGCTCCCACCACAACTCCTCCTCTCTCTTCAACTCCTGCTCCCACTCTACACCCACTCCCGTTCCAGCTCCCACCAAATGGCGGACAATTGTGATGTATTTCTGAGTTCACTGACTTTGTACTTCTCATGTATTTTGCGGTATTTTTCTTTTGATAAGAATGTTGGTGGATTACTACGCATTTGCATGTATTTATTTCCTAATTGTAGTGTATTTCCTTAGAAATACACGTGCGTATTTCCGTGTACAAGATTTTTTTAAGTTGGCCCCTTGGCTCCTACTTCTACTCCAGCTCTTGCTCCAGCCACTACTTTCACTCCAGCCCCGGCTCTCGCTCTACGCCCACTCCGGCTCCAGCTCCTGCTCTCGCTCTACACCCACTCCGGCTCCAGCTCCTGCTCTCGCTCTACACCGACTCCGGCTCCTGCTTCTGCTCTTGCTCTACACCGACTCCGACTCCTGCTCCTGCTCTTGCTCTACACCGACTCCGGCTCCTGCTCCCGCTCAACACCCATTCCGGCTCCCGCTCCTGCTCCCGCTCTACACCCGCTCCGGCTCCGGCTTCCGCTCTACACCCACTCCTGCTCCCGCTCCTGCCCCGGCTCGGCCAGGACCCCGGGCTCCGGGCTGCTCAGTGGGCGCGCACCCCCCGGCGCGTGAGCACGCGCAGCCCCACCCCGCGGCTCGGACCCCACACCGGCCCCGGCTCCCAGCCCTGCCACCGGGGTCCTCGCAGAGCAACAGCTTCACCATGGCCAGGTAAGGCTCAGCGGCGCGCTCACACTGTTTCAGAAGATCGCTGACGTAGCTCCCTCCTTGTCGCACCTACGGCCGTGACTCATGTAGTGCTCCACGTGTGCGACGAAGACAGATGGAGGACAGCGATCTTCTGAATCAGTCAGCTGGCCCCGCCGGCAAGTGTTCGCAATCGGGCGAGCGTTCCTCGTCCGGCATCTACTACTAGAGAGACAGCTGTCTCTCTCCCTCCGGTTTGCGTCGTGTGAGAGGGAGAGAGAACTATAAAACTGACAAGTGAGGCTCTTCCTCGCCTGATTACAAACACGATCCCGGAAGCGGAAGTGTGCTTGAAAAAAAAAATAAAGAAAAGAAAAAAAAGAGAAAGGAAAAAAAAATTCTGAGCCTCCATAGTCCCCAATCCTTATCCCGGATCACTGTGAAAACTTGTCGCACAGCAGGGGGCACGATTATTTTTCATAGCAGATGTCGCATAATTACAAGTCTTTGGAACAGGCACCGCGTATCGACTTGGAATCAAATGACGAGTCAGGTTGTAATGAGCATAATGTACGACGCATTTTGTAAATGGAAAATTACGAAATATATCGTGCGTGCGAATGAACGGACCAATTTTTCACAGTGATCCCCTTGACGAAGAATCTAGTCCGTTATGAGGATCAAGGAATCCCAGAATATCGTGGCTTTTGAGACTTTCTTCGAATTATGAATAGGATATTTAAAATATTGAATAAGCCTACCGCCCATAAAATTATTAGGCTTCTCACACTGACAACAACAAAAACGTTTTCCTGCGACGACACAGACCAATCATCAATCTCTTGGGAACGTTCCCGAAATGGCGGCGCTGTTTGCCAGTGGGGAGGCGTTGAAGGCCGCCGCCAACGACACGGAAGGGTGGGGGGTGGCGAGGTGGACTCGGCCGCCCACCGCACCCCTCGGCGAGTACATAGCGCTCCGCCAAGCAGTATTGTTTCTCTACACAGAATGGTTTCAAGGAAACATCTGCGCGGATGAGGAGGACAGTGACTATATCAGCTATAGCGGTCGACGCGAAGCCAGCTGCCAACATGAATCATCATCAGCAGCAGAAGCTGGACAACACCTTTGCGACAAGGTAATTTCATTAACTGCGCGGTCTGCCACGGTAGGGAGGACGCTGCGCTGGACGTCCCCGCGGGCGCGCCGCCCGCCTACAAGAACGCCCTGCCCAGGAAGCTGGAGGCCATGCTGCCTGTCGTGGAGAGGGGCTGCTTCTGCTGCACGCTGCGCGACTGCAACCTGGCGCAGGCCTGGCTGGCGCTGGTGAGTAGTGCTCCAGGGGTCACTGATTCAAATGTGTATACAATGATTCTTTAGACTTTGGATGATTTTTTTTTTCTTTTGAGTTTTCGAGAAAAGTTTCACTTTTTGCTGAGTTTTGATCTTTTTCCCCCTATTTCTGGCTTTTTATAAAAAAAATTACTACATTTTTTTGTTTATTTGTTCTCAATTTATCGGATTTTACTGTTTCTTTTCTTCTTGATTTAATTTATTGATTTTTTGATTTTTTTTTAAAAAATTATTTTTTGGGGGCCGCATGATGATATTTCGAAGTGAGCCACCCCTTGTAGTGTTCCGAGCATCCACCAACGAAATGTTACTATCATTTTCACTGTGAGCTACACAATACACAATGCGAACCCTGCAGCTCATCCTGATTCACCGTTAGCCCGCACCGTAACTTTATGGTGAAAGTTCACCGGAAGCATCAAGTCTCTGTTCTGATTGCCTCCGTGCCTGCCGACTGATTCAGAAGATCGCTCCCCTCCCCGTCCTTGTCGCACTCATATGGAGCTCTGCCATCACCAACATACCGCACCGCCACAGTTGCGACAAGGACAGAGGCACGAGAGCGATCTTCGGAATCAGACGGCTGCTGCCCTGTCCGCAGGTTGGGAACGTTGTCTGCATTCCGATCATACTGTACGTCATGGCTGCCCCGAATCTGGAGAGAGAAATGTGCGCGATGTTCGACGATGGAGTGAGTATTGCACTTCACATTTGGGCGTGGCCGGCCGCACTTCCCTGACGAGGGGTGCACTGGCCGACACTGTGAAAAATATCTTTGTAGATTTACGATATATTTTTAAAGTTACGACATACGAAAACTAGGCTATTGTAAATTTAGTACAAACCATCCTTGTTCGTAATTGAATTTCAAGTCGATAAGAAGTGCTTGTAATTGTAATTTTACGACTTCACTTTGTGGTAAATTTTCCCATAAACCTTCGACTACTTTTCACCGCAAAACTAAGGAGACCCCGCTAGCGTCTTTTTTTTCTTTTTCTTTTTTTTAAAAGCGTAACTTAGATTATACTTGAAATGAAGCGTGACAGGCTCGGTGACAGGTCTATCCGCTGCAAACCGTCCTATCTGAAAATGTTTCGGGAGAATTCATTGCAAAGTGCAACCCTCTTCGATGAGCGTTCCGTTTTTCAGAAGCACTGCCAGACCGTGCAACTGCAGCTCGGCAAGGACCCCTACACTTCCGCCATCTCGGTGGTGCTGCTCGTCTACTGCATCGTCACCCCCATCGCCTCCTGGCTCTTCATCAAGGGCATTCGCGAGGTGAGCTGCAGCGTTGTGAAATTAAAGGGCTCGGCGATCCGGGACCCCGACCGAGGATCGCGACGGTCTGAGCGCGAACACGATAGATGAAAGCTACGGACTGCAGGCAAACCGGAACTCCCTACGATGTTTTCACTTTTTCACCGTACTGGGCCGCAGGATTCCTCGCGCGAAAAGTGGCGGCACAAGCACTAACCGCCCGACGCACAAATAATGCGCAGACCTGCACTCGTTGACACTTAACACTTTTGTCCTACCGCAGAACAAGCCTTCCCTGATGGTGCACTACATTCGCACGACCGTCGCCAGCTTCTACGCGTACAACGTCGTCCCCATCTTCGGCCTACACAGCGTCCTCGAGTCACTGCCCGTGGTTGTACTCCTCTTTGGTACGTGCCTTGTCAAGCAGCCGATGCGCTCAAGGAAAACGAGTCTAAAGCTCGCTACACGATGTAGCAGCACTTTCCATGTCTGATCTGCAAGTAAAGGTAGCAAATGGCTGCGCGGGGAACGGTTCTGATTTTGTAAATTTACGACTGCAGTCGTTGAATTACCAATGGAGTGATATGTGTGACATCCTGCGCAAGGAATTTAGATCAATCGTAAATTTAGGATCAAAGTCGTAAATTTACGACTTCATTCGTTTGAAAACAAACTGTTTCGCAGTACAAATTAGCAATCACTTTGTCGTTCACGAAGGTCACAGGTCGCGACTTAAAAGAATTTGTTTAAACACGAAATTATTGTTCTCAAAAGTGTCGAAAGTTTGCGACTATTTTTAGCAGTGCGTCTCTGCTGTTGCAGTTCTGTCCGGGTATTGTCTCGTTTGCGCCCACAGCCTGCGCCTCAAAATGATCCAGGCGCTCGAGGGGCCGCCCCCGGACCTGGTCGACCCCGCCCTCGGTTACGCCTACCCGCCTCCGACAGGGCCGCCTGCCTACGTCTGAGGTGTACCTTTGAACACCATCACGCAAAAAAGGATTTTGTTCTCACAACAAACAATTTGTTAATATAGCCTTAACAATATTTTTTGTTACAGCAAACTAAAAATCTGTTGGCTGAGCAAAGCGTCTGTTACTACAACAGTACTCAGACAAAATTTATGTTGTAGTACCGGATGGTTCGCTCAGCAAACATATTTTTAGTTGCTGGAACAAAAAATATTGTTAAGGCTATATTAGCAAATTGTTTGTTATGTGCAAACAAAATCCTTTTTTCCGTGAACAGTATTTATTTGCGCAATCGGGCGAGAAAAGAACCTCACCACACAATTTTTATCACTCTCCCTCTTACCTGACGTAGACTAGAGGGAGAGAGACGCAGATCACGTCGGGTGCAAGCTCTTCCTCACCCGATTGCGAACGCCCGATCACTATAAATGGGGGAGTCGAATTTGTCACTCTTGCACTGGAAAATTTTCCACAAAGTGGAGTCGTAAAATTGCTATCACAAATCGCAAAATGACAAGCGCTACCTATCGACTTGAAATTCCATTATGAGTAAGAATGGTTTGTCGTAAATTTGAATCATTTTTCGTTAGTCGTAATTTACAAAATATATCGTAAATCTACAAAGATATTTTTCACAGTCTGGGAGAGCGACCTTTTTGTTCCGAATTTCTACGCTCCTGGGAGAGCGAGACGGATGAACATCGCTCTACTAGAGTCATTTTGATGACGTTTTCGGCGATGTGCTAGGCTCTTTTTGAGTCAAGTCATCAAACGTCGCTCTACTGGAGCGATTTCAAAATATCAGAAGAGACTCGTTTTTAGTCAGTTTAGCGAACGTCACTTTTACGGAGCTATGAATTGGGGAGCCTTGTCCTTAAGGACAAGATTTTTGAATGAGGATTCATATCCTTATTCTCAATTAAATTGAGTGATATTTTTGATTCTTTTTCAATTTGAGTGAGGTTCCGAAACAATCATTCAAACAGTACAATGGAAAAATCTCGATTCCTTTATATGAGACGTCAGACTTTTGAATTTGCCGAGTTTCGACTAATTGGTGCTGATTTGTGATGTTTACCGCTTAGGTTTGATTATTTCTAATGCGACCCCCATTGACTAATTTTGCACTTCATGTAATTTTAAAAAGTTCAAGTTTGAAAAAGAAAAAGGAAACCTCTTCTGAAACTTTTAAAATCATGCAAGACAATACTTAAGGTTAGTTTCTAAGTTTAAAAGTCACACATGACAATAAATCAAAAGGGTCAGGACCATAGAACAAAATATGTTTGACCTCGATGACTGTGATTTTGACCTTAACGAACCGACAATAAAAATTTTCTTCAAATTGACGTAATTTTCGTGTATTTTTTCTTGTCTACGCGCCAAGGTTTACAGCAAAAAGCGTGTATTTGGCCATGACCACTATTAACTGTAAACATGTCCGCGAACACAGTATTCCTGAACTCTTCGGAGAATGCGGAGAACAACGATTTTCTTTTGCAAATGGCTTTCGCAGAGTAGACACGGGCCCGGTGCTGGTCACATTCTGGGGTTCACTCTGGCCGTCAAGGCGCGCTGCGCGCTAGGCTAGTATATTAATTTCAAAAAAAAGGAAAATAGTATTAAGTAAAATTATGTAATGTGTTACTTGTTACTTTGCACGAATTTCTACACACTATTCCACAAAAATTGCTGAACTATTTTGTGCGCATTTTGTAGAAATTTGTGGTGCTTGACGGTGCCGGGCCGCACCGCTGCCGCCCCGTCACTACCCCGCGCGCCGGGGAGCCTAGCTTTCCGGATAACGACGCGGACGACACGGGCGGTGCATGGGGCCCCTGCGGCGGGGAAGATAGGCAGCCCGCCCAACAGCCGCGAGTGCGGGTTGCCTATCGCCTCTATCTATCTATCCTTCTTCACTATCCTCCCTCTCCCTGCCTCCTTCTCCCTCCCTCCGTCACCCCGGCCCGAGGGGTACCTCACTCTCTCCATTCAGTGTACACCCTGCTTTCCAATCATTTTCCAATTACCATCCAGTCACATAATTTTTCGACAAAAATCTATTTCAAGCACCTTAGAATGGCAAAATATCTGATTGGTGCCAAAAAAATTATAGCTATTTTAAAAGGTTGGTTAAATTTTCCTTCCAAATACAATGCAACCCTCCAATCAGTGTACACCCATTTCAAGAGTGGGGTACCCCTCGCCCCGGCCCGACACATGGTGAAAGAGACAGGGGCTGACTAACATTTAAGAAGAGAAACGTATATTTCGAAGTCACATGACGAGTGGTGATATTTGAAGCCCTTTACACCCCCCCCCCCCCCCCCCCCCCCTTACGCGAAATTTTGAAACATTTTCGAAAAATTACGGAATCTTGTATCCATGATTCAAATTTTTAAAAACATCACCCAAGTCTCGTAAGGGAAACTGTATGAAAGTTGCTACAAATGTCTGAATAATTATTTTTTAGAGAGTTGCATATATATCACTTTCCAGTTTGTATCGTGGCTCTTTGGCCCTGACTCGTGCATGCCGGGGACTGAAATTGGCACCCTTTGTGTGTCTGGGCGGGGCGGGGCGGGGCGGGGCGTGGCGGGGCGGGGCACGCTTGCCGCACGTGGAAGGGCAGAGGCAGGTATGGGGAGCTCCGCACCGAATAAAAGCGACCCCCCAAACTTCCTCCCCGTTTCTGTTTCCGGTCTGCCCCGGCCCCGCAGCCCCGTTATCGGGACTAATGAAATGTTTTGACAGTATCCTGCGGCAGGGCGGGGCGGGGCGGGGCGGGGCGGGGCGGGGCGGGGCGGGGCGGGGCGGGGCGGGGCGGGGCGGGGCGGCCGTCCGGTCCGCCCCACTGGCTCTGAGCGAGCCTTTATGGGGAGGGGGGCGGGGGGTGGTCCCCCCTCTGTGGGCGCTCATATGAACTCCAGCGAGGGCAATAAAAGCCACGCGCGAGCGCAGCAGCGGTGGCGCAGGGCACGTGCGCCCACAGCGTGGCCACAGTGTGGCCACGCGGCTCGGACACAGAGCGTCACCCGTCACTCTGGGCGCATGAGCGCTGTGGAGGAGCCCATTGTCTCCCGACTGCGATTATAGTGCGATTGTTCCCGCGGGATTCCATCGGGGGAAAGAGGGGGGGGGGTGGAAGCGGAGGAGGGGGGGTGTAGGCTTGGGCCGATTAGGGATGAAATTGATTGAATATAGACGTTTTCGACAGCAGTTCAGTTTTAAAATGTTTTTGAGCCTGAAACATTTATGTTATGAACTTTCAGAAATTCTGACTTCATGGCGCAACAAGGGGCGATTTGTTCGAGTGCACTATGAAGTTTGAATTTGATATTACAGTTAAATAATACAGTTCTAGGTGAGGAAAGCTGTAAGCCCCTTTCGCTTCTCCTCTCCCCCCACCCTGCTGTTGAAAAAGTCTATTGGATTTATGCCATTTCTCTGATTTACATACTATCTTTCAGTAGTTTCCCAATGTTTCAAGACTAAAAATCAGCCCCCTATGTTTGAATTGTGTTAAGAAAACTGATTTATGCCATTTCTCTGATTTACGCAGTACCTTTCATTAGTTTTTCAATGTTTTATCTAGACTGATTTAGTGTAAACACTTCCAGCAACATTGTTATATTACAAGTATCGTTTCTCACCTAGATTCCATGCAGAGTATCGACTCTCATATTGCTAAGAGTTATATCTCTTTGAGCTAACTAAATGTTTATGAGATAATTTTTTTTTCTTACAATAACTTTAAGGATCACCCTTTCTCCTATCCAAATTAATAGGAATTGTGGATTATGGAATACGTTTCATTCTGAACATGAGACAGCTAAATCAGAGATCGTATCACAGAACAAAACTGAGATTTGAATGCCTAAGGCACCCTTTCATGGTTTATCTTTAGCTGAAGGTGTAACCAATTGTTTGATTTAATATTTCAATACTCCCAGTTTTTAAAAACTAGAAAAGTCTCTCGTCTCATGTTCATGTTCCAATAATTCAGCATCCACACCAAAAGGAAATCGTTTGACTTCTAACTTGTGGCGGCTCAATAAGGAATCAAAACGATGAGCAGGCGAGCAAAGGTTGAGAACAAAATTAAACCAAATGAAAGGAATTGATGTTACAGTTGGTAACTCTCTCTTGTCTAGTCAACACGTTACCTGATTTTTTGCATCTCTACTTGTTTCCACACAATGTCACAGATTGATGGTTGTCTATGCTTTTAGGTTATGTCACTCACCCAAAAAAGAAATCCAGAAGTAGATTGAGTGGACAATGGCTGAAATTCCACAAGTCCAAAAACACAATCAAAGGTCTTTTGAAGACAAATTGAGGCACTTGCCCTCTCCTTCCAACACGACACACGTATCAAGTAATCGGTCGCACCCGCACTCCTACACAATGACGACACTTGGAACTACGTACGGCGGCGTTCACAGCTCTAATACCAAGTTCAGAACGTATTTCTAATCGAACAGACGGTTTAATTTTTAGTTTCGACATTTTTAACCGCCGGCCCGGTTCGCGACGACGTATACTGAGATGCGCACACTGCCGGTAGGTGGCGCTAGCTCTCGACTGCCCGCCTTCAACAAGGGAAGTCCAAATTCAACTTTTGAATGTGTTTCGAAATCCTTTGATTGTAAAAGTTTGGACGAATATCAAAGCTAGTTAGTTGGGATGAGACGGAGACTACAACCAGTGAACTTTTTACACTCTTTAAAATCCCCTCAATTTTTATGACCTTTTTCATTTGATTTACGTTTTTGGCTCTTTTCTTCGAGATTTTTTGTTGTTTTGTTTAGAAATCCTCTGTTCTATTTTATTTCGAATTTTGAACGCTGTTTTTTGGGGGCCATTTCAGTGATTTTTCGAAGTGATCCTCCGCCAGGCCTCCCCTTAGTGGACAGTGCCGCGCCCAGCGCGCCCAGCGCGCACTCACGTACTCACTCACCTCCGGACGGAGGAGATGGCGACCTTGGCGTCGAGCAGGCTGCAGCCGCTGAGCGAGGAGAAGCGCACGGGCAGCGGCAGGGGGTCACCGGCGGCGTCCTCCTCGAAGGAGGCGGGCCGGGAGCGGCCGTAGCACGCCCCGAGGCTGTAGGCGACGGAGCCGCGCGGGCTGAGCCCCGCCCCCGCCCCCGGGCCCGCCCCCGCCGCCCCCGGCGCGGCCCCCGGCACCTCCCCCGCCCCCCGCGGCGCCAGCCACGCGGCCACCGGCCCCACGGGGGCGGACAGCGCGCCCAGGCTGCGGCGGGGCACGCGGCCCGTGACCACGGTCTGCATGTAGATGGCGGCGGCCACGGCCTCCTGCTGGTCCTCCTCCTCCACCACGGCCTTGGCCGCCGCCAGCCGCACCTCCTTGATGGCCGTCTTGCGCGGCCGGCACCGCGACTTGTACAGCACCAGCAGCACCATCATGCCGAAGAAGCCCCCGAGCGTGGCCGCGATGCGCACCTGCGGGAAAGTGGACAGGAGTCAGAGCTGCTGAAAAAAAAAATGTCGCGGAGACACCGGCTATATAGTGCTGTGCGAATGGTTCGAACGAAATCGAATCGAGATTTTGATCCGCCACACTGAATCATTAAGCTTAAGCATACGTTTTTCAACAAAAATAGGGCACGAGCACGCCTTTGCAAAGATGTTTGGGACCCACTCGCTTTATTTTGAAGCATAATTTTAATTATTTCAGTCATTTGTAATTTGTGGGGGTCAAAATTGGATTGGATTCGATTCGCGTGCGAATTTAGGAAGATTCGATTCGATTTTTCGAAATTGTTTTGGTCGTATTCGATTCGAAGGATAGATTTAAATAATAAATTCGATTCGAACCCAAAAAACCTCGATGCGCACAGCACTAATAAGACCAGCCGGATGGAGGCTTTATGAAGTTTTGGTTTCTTTTCGTTCCTCCACGTGACGCCAGCGGCGCGGCGCCCGGGACTGTACTACTACTTCTGCTCCTTGAGATCTCCATATCCCTTTCAAGGGGCTGATACTGACATTAGTGAAGAGCGCCGCGCCACCGCACCCGCCTCTCTCTTCCAGCTCTTCTTCCCTTAACGACCCCGCGTCGACTACTGAAAGCCCCTCGGCGGGGCGGGGCGGGGCGGGGCGGGGCGGGGCGGGGCGGGGCGGGGCGGGGCGGGGCGGGGTCGTGAAGGTTACTGGGTCGCAGGAGGGCGCGGGCAGCAATCTCACTCCACGACTCTACTGTCTGAAAACGCGACGGTGTAATGCCAATCATTTACAGACAGCAGCTGATTTGGCCAGTCAGGTTTTCACACTCGCCTTATGTGACACATCATTGATTCGTGTGGATTTGAGAAACACGCGGTAAAAGCAAGCCCTGTAACTCCCAGCAGGATTGTTGGAAACCTGGAGATGCCCTAGCAATAATTTCCAGGGCATCCCCTGGGATTCCATGGGCATATTGGGCATCCCCTGGATATCATTTCCAGGGAATCTCCTGGTTTCCAACTACCCTGGGAATCCCCGGGCTTGTTTTTACCGTGCAATAATTTACGCACACCTGAAAGTAAAGAGCGCGAAAAGATGCACTTTATCGCGTGACATTGGTAGTCGTATTCACCCTTGTTTTTACAGTGTATCGCCCCCAGCAGCGGCCGGGCCGGGTCCGTGTCCAAGGGCTCTCCAAGTCCAGGAGTAGCCTCCCCGGCCCGGCCCGGCCCGGCCCTCCAGTCGCTCCAGAAGACACTCCAGGCGGGCTCCGGGCGCGCTCTCCAGGCTCCGGCAACGCCACGCCTCGCCGCGCCGTTCTCCAGCCACTCTAGACTCTAGAGCTGAAAGACGAGGTGGGAAGCGCCCCCACCTATAGAACAGTATTCTTGATTCAAGCACAGGGACTACACTATTAGTTGTGGAGTAGGATGAATGCTTTTCTATAGGTGCCCATGATAAGGCCATTTAATTGTTGAAATGAATAGTTTCTCGACTTGGAACGTTCAGTCCCCTGCTGTGACTGTAAATAATGTTTCCAGCTAGTCGTCTGTCGTTACAGAGGTAACGCTTTTAGCCCTCTCATCTCTGGGTGCTGCCGGATTTGCCTTGATTCGACTCAACCTGAAGCTGACTTTTCGCCACCCTTTCCTCCCCCAACCCCCCAATCGGTTGGATACTGTCATTCTGTCTCTCTCTCTCTCTCTCTCTGTCTCTCTCTCTCTCTCTCTCTCTCTCTCTCTCTCTCTCTCTCTCTCTCTCTCTCTCTCTCTCTCGCTCTCATGCGTGAGAGGGAGAGAGAGAGCAGACGCTGAGTGCTCACCCCCGTCATCATGTCGTAGGTGCGGAAGAACTCGACCCGGAGCTGCTCGCGCTGCTCGGGGCTCATGGTGGTGGTGGCCGCGGTGCCGTTGAGCTGCAGCAGCGCCGAGCTCACCGTGCTGGCCGACGACATGCTCGCCGACATGCTGCAGCAGCCTGCACAGGGCACAAACAGACGCACCATGTAATGATACAAATTCACCTTCAAAAAATATATACGCCGTTAAAACTAAAGTTAAAACTAAACTAACCACAGAAAAAGCGCACACAGAAGTACGTTAGCTGGCCGCCTCTCGGCCATATATCCATGACATGGTGTAGACAGACATAATCCCCTCCTCAGTCAGCGTACGAGGGCTCCGCCGGGCTCCCCCCAGCGGGATAAGAAACCCAGGGATATTTTTACAAAAGCTTTGTGGTCGCCGCGGCCTCTTTCATGTCCTCCAGACCTCATTCATTGAGGCCATCATGCCCTCTCCCCCCCCCCTCCAGGCAGCGTTCTGTTACACATCTCCTTCATCCCCCCCCCCCCCCCCCGGCTCCGTCCCCGTCCTCGGGCCATCTCGTCCCACAAGGCAGATTAAAGACGTTCTGAGACTACTATTCCGCGTGCCCCCCCCCCTCTAGCTTCCTTGTCCCCTACCGCTGGGGGGGGGGGGGGGGGGTAACCGGTTCGTTTCCGTTGGGTCGGTACGTCCCATATCCCGCGTGTCCTTTGGGTCCACCCTCCAGGCTGCGCAGGGGGTGAGGTGGGGTAGGGGATCGCCGTGTCCAGGACGGACCACACTGCTCTCCCCCTATAATCCCTCCCCCCACTTCCCCAAACTTACCCCCTAACCCCGCCCGGTCCACACAGCCCGCCGCACCGCGCCCACCACAGTGCGACCGTAACGAGATCATGTCTCCCGTGACCGTGCGGGTCCTTGCCCCCCTCTCCCTCCCCTCCCCCCTCTCCCCCTCCCCCCTTCCCCTCTTCCCCTTTTCCCCCTCCCGCGCCGGCGGTGGTCAGCCGTCTGATTCCGAAGATCGCTTCTGTACTACCGTCCTTGTCGCACACATGGCGGTCGCCTATGTTGGGGATGGCAGGGCCCCATGAGTGCGACAAGGAGGGCGGCAGTGCGCGGTGGGCGGTGCGGTAAGGGAAGCCCCCGACCGTCCGGCCAGCAGCGCAATCCCCTCGAGTCTTCTTAATAGGGAGCGTAATATGCGTCGCGGTCACGCTAACGCACACTCTCGGACCAGTGCAGACATTTCAGTCAGTGTGAGCTCGACTTATATGTTCTTGTGTACACTGGAATTTTAAGTGTACACCCGTTATGCTCACTTGCAGATGAGTAAATTTATTCTCTCACACGGTGAAAAGGGGTCCTTGGTCTTTGGCGTCCGTCCAAGGACCATCGAAATCGGACGGATTCAAGGACATAGGTAGGAAGATTTTATGTGGCTTGAATCGGTCCACCAAGGAGCAGTTTCTACTGAGTCTTTGTACCCGCGACCCACGGGTACCCGGATCTCCGGGCTGCGGGGTAATACCGATGTACCCGTGTAACCTGGCTCTACCCGTCGGACAAAGTCTTTACCCGGGTACTCGGGTACCCGGCGGTCCGGGTTTCTCCGAGCCCTAGTTTCGAATACACCCCAGAAACTACCGGGGCAGATGGCAGACCAAATAAAAGAAATCACGGTCTGGACCGAATTTTGGGATACGAGCATACAGAAAATATTGTCTCAGCCTGAACACGATACACAGTCCGAACGTAAAATTCGAAAAGTTACTGGATGCTCTCTCTGTTTAAATCTTTAAAAAAAATTTTGGTCAGAGCAACAGAGTTTTGATGAGAAAGGGTCGGAGGTGCGTTTCAAACTGGTTTTTGTGGGCGTGCAGATGATTAGAATCAAGTGCAAATCCTCTTGTCAATAGCCGCGGACCCTCCCCTCCCCTCCCAGACGGGGGTCGGTTCGCATCAAGGGGTTTGTGGTCGGAGCACTAGGTCTCGCCTCGCCGGGCCTCGCCCGCCCATCTCGCTCCGGTGGCCTCAGCCCGCCTCGGCCTCGGCTTGCTTACTCACGGCGGCAATGATGGTGTTCCTTCGAGCAGCAGCAGCAGTGGGGGTGTTCCGCATACTGCCCGCACCACCCCGCATCGCCTCTGGCTGTCTCCCTTAAATATTCCCGCGAAAGATCGCTCAGGCGCTAGTTCCCCCCTGCTACGGAAACAAGTCGGGCGTCAAACATTTTGAAACGGCTGTAGCTTTTCCTGCGGGTTCTCGCCGCGGCCAGCGGGAAACAGGGCAGCTGTGTACTCTCCGAATAACGCCCACGAGAGAAGCAACTTAAGGTCAACATCTGACTTTGAGCCTTCTTCTTCTTCTTCTTCTTCTTCTTCTTCTTCTTCTTCTTCTTCTTCTTCTTCTTCTTCTTCTTCTTCTTCTTCTTCGTCTTCTTCTTCTTCTTCTTCTTCTTCTTCTTCTTCTTCTTCTTCTTCTTCTTCTTCTTCTTCTTCTTCTTCTTCTTCTTCTTCACAATACTGTACAACCCAGAAACCTGCTGACAAGGTAATTCTACCTTAGCAGGATCTTAATGTCTGTAATCTTGCAATTTCTTGAGTTATACATTTTCAATAAATAAATCAATCAAATCTTCTTCTTCTTCTTCTTCTTCTTCTTCTTCTTCTTCTTCTTCTTCTTCTTCTTCTTCTTCTTCTTCTTCTTCTTCTTCTTCTTCTTCTTCGCGTCGTTGCTGATAACAGCCAGCATTTCACTGCAGTAGGGCGTGGACCTCCCGCCCGCGCCACCGGGCCACAGTTCTCGAAACTGGCGGGTCCGAGGACCTGCAATTGGAACGCGTCCGAATGCGCAGGTGAGAGCGAGAGGGGAGACATTATTCGATAACAGCATCTCACCGGCACCCACGGTTTCGGACGCGTCCCGGGTCCCCGATAACCCGCCCGTTTCAGAAGCCTGCTTCGGGCTGAGCCAGGCGTGGTGTGGCGCGCTGCTCTTGGGAATGCATCTGCGTTGTGGCGTGAATGGCTCCACAAGGATCGTGGTAATGGGTTCTGAACGAGGTCCTGGGAGCCCATGGCTGACGCCCTGAGCTGCCCTGCCCTGCCCTGCCCTGCCCTGCCCTGCCCTGCCGTGTCCATCCCCTGGGCCATGTTGTGGTTTTCCCGCTCCAGGAAGACTCTCTGGGGACATCAATGTTTGACGACCTGGCCAGCCGGAGCCGGACGAGCCGGACTCGCCTGGAGAGGGACTAGAAGGAAAGGGGGGGGGGGGGGGGGGGGGGGCTAGGATCGAGACAGAAACAAAGGCGCACGGACAGACAGACAGACAGACAGAAGCAAGGTGCACGGACGGACGGACGGACAGAACAAATTTTTTCGACCTAACAGAGAAGTCCCCTAACCTGGCCGGTACAGGGCTTAAAGTTAGTACAAAACAGAAGAGGAAGCAGAAAAAACTACTCCCTCGGGCAGGATTTGAACCCGTTTGAACCTCCGACCGTTAAAAGAGATCAGTATTAACCCGCTTACCACTGCGCCACCGGGGACTGAGACAGCGTTTGACGCTGGGACCACTTAACATCAGGCGGTGCACACTGTCGACGATGTGCCCGCCCAACGGTGTTAACCAGGACAAACATTTTGGTAATCACCTGATAACCACCCTGTAATCGCCTGGTAATCAGCAGGTAATACCTCCGGTAAACATCATTTTTTGGTAATCCGGAGTACCCAATTTTTTCGAGTTGGGTTCCCCCTCGGACTCCGCCCTTCAGAACTTCCCGAGAAGCCAGCGGTGATCACTGACAGCGCCTGACGGCAGAATCTAGCAGGGAAGCCAACCTTGCACGGAATACTGGACATGTAACGTCAGGAACAAAAGTGAAGGGAAGAAAAAAATAATCTTCCCCAGGGAGGATTCGAACCTCCGACCGCTATGTAAGATCAAGAATAACGCGCTAACTACTGCGCCACCGGGGAATGTGATTGTGGGAGACGCTGGGACCACACAACATGGGGCTGCCCGCTCTCCCGTGCGGCGATGTGACTCCGCCAATCAGAACGGACTGGGTCGGCTCGGGCAGCAGTGACTCACTGATATGACATCCCCTCCCCACCCCACGCCTGCAGCCATCAAACCTTGCTTAAATTAAAAGATGGGGAGAATAGTTCAAAGCTCTCCAAGTAAAATTGTGTCTGAAAAATTCAAAATTTAAAATTAAAATTTTACCTTGAGAAACTTGCTAGCAAAAATGGGTTTGTAAAAGATGCTTCTGGACTGGAGACGCATTTGCTGTCAGTCCGAAGTAAGCAGCCGCCCAGACGTTCTCGTGGGCCGAGTCACATCGCCGGCAGCCTCATGTGCATTCCCGTTATCCTACTATTTCACAATCCCCGGTGGCGCAGTGGTTAGCGCGTTATTCTTGATCTTACATAACGGTCGGAGGTTCGAATCCTCCCCGGGGAATTCCCGTTTCATCATTTTTTTTCTGCTTTGTTCCTGATTTAAAGTCCGGTGTTACCGAACAGCACTGTAAATCAATCAATGTGACGAGTGAAAACTATTACATTGGCCAAAATGTGATGTCACATTTTTGTTGTCATCTGTGAATCGGCTGGACTGAATTTCATACAGCCACATTCAAAAGAATGAGACAATAATAACCAAAAAAATGTGACAGTTTACACATGAAATAGAATGTGACGTCACAGTAATTCAATAACACTGAGGTTAGGCTTGCCCGCTGAGAGAGAGAGAGAGAGAGAGAGAGAGAGAAAGAGAGAGAGAGAGAGAGAGAGAGAGAGAGAGAGAGAGAGAGAGAGAGAGAGAGAGAGAGAGAGAGAGAGAGAGGGCCCTCACGAACACATTCATTGGCTGAGCTAAATTTAAATTCAAATTTAAATTTAAATTTAAATGCTCAGCCCTGTCAGCATGCGCCATGGGGCGGCCGGGGCGAGCCGTGATGTGAGATGTGAGGCGTGAGATGTGGAAACATAAGTGTTGCCAACGTAACTTGGTTTGAGCAAACAACTTAGTGATAATCGACTAATCGTTTGTTGGAGCGAAATCGGATGTGAATTTAGTATGTTGGTAGAAATGATTTAATGGTGCCTTGAAGTCACTTGGAATAGTAGTGGATTATGGCTGGCGGCTTGAACCATGCTTAGTTTGTCTTTGTTGGTGGGAGGCCACAAAATCGAGAAGCTTTCTCTGTCTTTGTGGATTTGATGGTGCTTTGAAGTGTCTCTCATGTTTAGTTTGTCTTTGTGGATTGCAATGTTGTCGTCTAAAAAAAAATAATGTTGTCGTCCAGTAAGTATCTGCATAAGAATATTAATAACAACAGAAACAAGAAACGATATTTATGGAGGTTATTTTGATTTTGCAGTATCCAAGAAACGGAAAGCGAATGGGGCAGCAGGAGGAGATAGCAAAGTTCGTAAAACTGATGGTACGGAACTGCGTGCTGCTTATATTTTTAGGTTAGGACATCTTATAGTGGTATCACGGTGGTATCAAGAGCGAACCTGTTAATATTTAAAGAGGCAGGTGCTGTTAAAGTACTGTATTGTTAGTGGTCTGGTGAGAAACAAATTGATAGCTGTTAATCTGGAGTTGGTTCATATTTATATTTGCTTAAAGCTATGAAATGCCGGTTGTGAAAAATTATTTGTACTTTGTTATTATTTAATTGTGTTAAAACTGCTGGTTGTCGTGTGCATAGACTGACAGCGGTGAATTAGTTGAGTAGTTGTAGTCAGTAGCAGTGCAAGGAGACATGGCAATATTCACATAGTCTAGTTTTACCTGTGCTGCAGGAGAAAGCAATGTCTGATGTGGGATGGTGGTGTGTGGTTGGATCAAAGTTTGCTCATAGTTTGTAGTATTTGGAAGTTAACAAATATTGCATGATTGCTTAAAGGGACATAGTTCCAGAGATTTAGTTGGCACATACTTAGTATAATGAACACAAATGCTATTTTATTTTAATTATTTTGTTGTTGTTGTACAGGTGTATCAGATGTAGGTAACGGAACTGGAACTGTTGCTGCCACTGAATCTGTTCAAGTTTGTAGTAGTGGTGACACCGATGATGTGGATTTAAGGCACAAGAAATTGTCATGGCGAAGGTGTTGTTTCAAAGCATGTTTGTTGAGTCGCTGCAGCAAAGGCACCCTTCATTCATTCCCTAAGGGCGAAGAAAACTTGACGAGGTGAGATGTGAATGCTGTTTTCTATTTAAGAGTAATTGGTTTGTATTCAAACATTTGTGAGCATAATTGTTAATTTTTACTTTTTTAGATGTAAAGAATGGATTAAGAATTCAGGGAATTCTGAGTTATTGGCTGCTTCTAGGGATTGCTTGTCAAGAAAGTTTGTTTGCGGTAGTCACTTTGCCAATGATAGTTATGTGAACAGGAAAATTGGTCGCTTGAAACGTGATGCTGTTCCAACTGAAAATCTTTGTGATGTGTTTGTAGATACTCAAATTGCTAATTATCAATTGTCTCAAGAAAGTTGTACATCTACTCAAGAAATTGTTGAGAGCAATATTCTAGGTTTGTTCAGTTTGTGTTGATATTACAGTTTAATTAGTTTGTTTTGAAATTGCATGAAAAAATATTGATTAATGTATGGGTAATGTTGACAAATTGCTTGCCATGCAGAATGAAGGTGATGGAAGTGGAAATCAATGTTCAAGTATGTATTTTAGCATGTTTTGTTGCCATTTAAAGTACATAGGAGACTCTGCTGATTGTTATGTTTCTTTTCTTCTTTGTATATTTACTCTGTTTTGTTAGGTGAAGGAATGTGTTGTGAAGATGGTGTTGAATCAAGTTATGCTTCCTTGAATGTAATTAGTGAAAGCAGTGTCACGTTGGTTACCATGGCCAAGAAAAGTTGGCGAAAATGTTGTTTTAATGGGATGATATGGTTGTGATAAATTATTTGCATTTTGTTGTTTAATTGTCTTAAAATTGGAGGTTGTCGTTTACATAGACAGATAGCGGTGAATCAGTTGAGTAGTTGTCGTCAATAGCAGTGTAAGGAGACGTGGCAATACTCACATAGTATAGTTTTACCTGTGCTGCCGGAGAAAGCAATGTCTGATGTGGGATGGTGGTGTGTGGTTGGATCGAAGTTTGCTCTTAGTTTGTAGTATTTGGAAGTTAACAAATATTGCATGATTGCTTAAAGGGACATAGTTCCAGAGATTTAGTTGGCACATACTTTGTATAATGAACACAAATGCTATTTTATTTTAATTATTTTGTTGTTGTTGTACAGGTGTATCAGATGTAGGTAACGGAACTGGAACTGTTGCTGCCACTGAATCTGTTCAAGTTTGTGGTAGTGCTGACACTAAAGATGTGGATTTAAGGCACAAGAAATTGTCATGGCGAAGGTGTTGTTTCAAAGCATGTTTGTTGAGTAGCTGCAGCAAAGGCACCCTTCATTCATTCCCTAAGGGCGAAGAAAACTTGACGAGGTGAGATGTGAATGCTGTTTTCTATTTAAGAGTAATTGGTTTGTATTCAAACATTTGTGAGCATAATTGTTAATTTTTACTTTTTTAGATGTAAAGAATGGATTAAGAATTCAGGGAATTCTGAGTTATTGGCTGCTTCTAGGGATTGCTTGTCAAGAAAGTTTGTTTGCGGTAGTCACTTTGCCAATGATAGTTATGTGAACAGGAAAATTGGTCGCTTGAAACGTGATGCTGTTCCAACTGAAAATCTTTGTGATGTGTTTGTAGATACTCAAATTGCTAATTGTCAATTGTCTCAAGAAAGTTGTACATCTAATGAAGGAATTGTTGAGAACAATATTCCAGGTTTGTTCAGTTTGTGTTGATATTACAGTTTAATTAGTTTGTTTTTGAATTGCATGAAATAATATTGATTGATGCATAGGTAATGTTGCCAACTTGCATGACATGCAGAACATAAGTGATGGAAGTCGAAATCAATGTTCAAGTACGTATTTTAGCATGTTTTGTTGCCATTTAAAGTACATAGGAGACTCTGCTGATTGTTATGTTTCTTTTCTTCTTTCTATATTTGCTCTGTTTTGTTAGGTGAAGGAATGTGTTGTGATGATGGTGTTGAGTCAAGTTATGCTTCCTTGAATGTAATTAGTGAAAGCAGGGTCACACTGGTTCCCATGGCCAAAAGTAGTTGGCGAAAATGTTGTTTTAATGGGTGTGCTGGTGATTGCACTAATCGAACGTTACACACATTTCCTAGAATTTTTTGTAATGGTCATTTGAATGTGAACAACTTAAAAAGGTGATTCAAATTTACAATGTGTTCAAATTTCAGGAAACATTAACAAGATGTTATGTTAAAGTTGAGTAACTTTATTTTATTTTCTTACTGAAGGTGTGGAGAATGGATTCAGGCATCTGGAAATGAATCATTGTTAACTGTTCCAAGCAGTGATCTTTATAACAGATATTTTGTCTGTAGTTTTCATTTTTCCAAAGATAAATACTTCAATGGGCGGAGTAAAAAGATACGCATTGATGCGGTGCCAACTGAAAATATTGTAGGTATGCTGTCCTCTAATGTGATGACGAAATTTCCTGTTTGGGATTGTAATGTTATTAATTCAGGTAATGTCATTTTATTTAAATGATCTTAGTGTTTATACTTTTAGGTTTCAATACTTTAAAAATACAAGAATTAAAAAAATTGTTTCAGATATTGTTGATGAAAATGTTGGAACTGGTGGAGTACTGAACAGGTCTGTGACTCCAAATTATGATGGATATCAACAGAAATTTGAGGATCATATGAAGAGTGGTGTGTGGAGTACTTGTGAGCAGTGTAAGGAAAGATTTCTACATCGCGGCAAACGGAAAAAAAAGTGCATTCACAAGTCTGATGTGTGTAAAAGCTTGAGTTGTGAGAATGGTATGGATCCTGGCACAGTTCCAGATGTTTTAAGTGGATTGACGTATGTTGAAGAGCAGCTTATTGCCAGAATTCATCCTGTTGTTTCATTATTCAAAATTAAAGGACATCAGTTTGGTTACTCAGGAAATGTCATCAATTTTCCTCAAAAAGTTGAAAATTTTGCTAAAGTTCTTCCACATAAAGTTACTGATTTGGCAAGTGTTGTCACTGTGCGAACTAACAGTTCCATTACATCAAAGGATTTTCATGTAAGAGGTGCGAAAGTTTTGGAAGCTCTGAAGTGGTTAAAGTGTAATAACAAATATTATCACGATATAGAAATATCTTTGGAAAATATCAGTATCTTACCTGTTGATGGAAATGTGTTTGATGAAATTAGAAGTATGCAGAGTTCAAGCTTGAATGAAGATGATGATAGTCAAGATGCTGATGGTGAAATTGAAAATAATGTTGTTGAAACAAATGTTCCTTGTGTTGCTGTTCCCACTCAAAATGATTCTATTCGAAGTGTCCTAGACTGGCCTGAATTGGGTTGTGTTCCCATTAATGAATTCAAATCTGATGGTTATATAGCACAAGCTTTTCCATGCTTATACCCTACTGGTGAAGGAGATTTAAGAAGTCCAAGAGATATTATAATAAAGCCATCAACATATTTTAAGCATATGATAAGATATCATGATGAGAGGTTTGCAAAACATCCTCGATATCGATTCTTTGCATTGAATTCTATGATGAGATGGACTGCCTTAAGTGATGGCAATATGTTTGTTGAACAAAATCCTGAGTACGGTAGCATGACTGTAAAAGAATTGAAAGATAAATTAAAAGTAGATTCTAAAGTATTGTCCAAAATTATGTTTCATGGAAGAAATATTCGTGGAACCAAGGCATTTTGGAGAGCAAGATCAAAGGAACTAGTTGAAATGGTTGAGCAGCTTAAATTACCAACTTTATTTTTTACTTTGAGTGCTGCAGACTTACACTGGCCTGAGCTGTTTGCCATTTTATCACCAGATGAAGATCAGATTACTATGACCGAGGGCAGGAGACGCCAACTTATTCAAGAAAACCCTGTTATTGTTGACACTTTTTTTCTTGATCGTGTTGAGTCATTTATTGATCTAGTAAGTTCTTATTTTACTGTCTAGATTTGTCTTGATTGTTGTTTATTTGTTAATGGTAAATGTGTTATTTTCAGGTTTTAAGGCCCAAGTTTAATGTGAAAGACTTTTGGTTTAGGATTGAGTACCAGCATAGGTATGTCAAAGTGCATGTGTTGTTACTTTGTTCAATTCATAGAAATGAAAAAAATTTAATTTTAATAAGTATGCTTTATGTCTTTCAGGGGAAGTCCGCATGTTCATGGAGTATTGTGGTTGAGTGATGCCCCTGATGTTCTTAAATTAAATTCAATGTCAAGTGAAGAGCTTGAAGAAATTGTTAAGTATTATGACAATTTAATATGTACCATACATCCAGATGTGAATTGTCCTCCAGCTGTTTTGCATCCATGCCGAACGTTTTTATCGGAAGCTGTAAATATGCGAACTGATCTAGCTGAATTATTGAACAAAGTTCAACGTCACAGTTGCTCAAGCAGTTATTGCATTCGGAAAAATAAAAAGACTGGTGTTACTGAATGTCGATTTAAGTTTCCTTTTGAAATGGAAACTGTTTCACAATTGAAGTTGAATGAGAGTGGATCTTATGAGTTGTTGACTGCCAGGAATGATGAACTGTTAAACAAATATAATAAATATATTATTCAGTCATGGAGGGCAAACATGGATATTTCTCCTTGCTTATCAAAAGAAGCTTTATTATCTTATCTCACCAAGTATGTAACTAAATCTGAAGTTAAGTCAAGACATTTGGAGGAAACTATGAAAGTTGTATTTGATCGAACATCTGACGATAAGGCAGCCAAGGAAGCTGTTCAGAAATTATTTATTCAAACGTGTTGTGAGCGTGACTATTCTGCTCAAGAAGTATGCCATTTGATAATGGGCTTAAAGTTAGTATCGTCAGGTGGCCGTGACTTTGTTTCTGTACGAACTAGTAATGATGAAAAGTGGACACGCCTTTCAAAGAAGAGTGGACAAGTTCAACAGAGTTTTGTTGATAAATACAGGTGTCGTTCTGATGAACTGCATGCAATGTGTTTGTGGGAAGCTGCTCAGAAAGTTTACTTACCATCTGGTAAAAGGCGAACAAAAAATGCCATAGTCTTAGTTTATCCAAAGCTACGTAGAAGAAGTAATGATTTGAATAAGGAAGAATGGTATAGACAACAGGTTTTGTTGTATGTGCCATGGAAACATGATGAGAAGATGTTTGAAGCAGAAGGTTCATGGGAAGAGCTTTATGATAAGTATAAAAATGAAATTGTCAAGTTTTGTGGTGATTTTGATGTTGGGCCTGTAGAATGTGATGCTGAGTATGAAGAAATTGTTAATGAGTCTGATCGTACACTATGTGCGGTTGAAGATTACATGAGTGTTTCTGCAATGGCACCCGGTTCTATCTTGCAATCTGTTGATCTTGGTGATAGGGAGATTGATGTCATGTATGACTGGAATGCTAATTGTATTGTTAAAGATCGAAGTGTAACATCAGTTAGATCTCTACAACAATTTATATATATGTCAAAGAAGTCTGCTGAAAGTTGTTCTGAAAGTGTTTCTGTGATGCCAAATGTTACATTCAATGAAGAACAGACAGAAGTTCTAAGAATTGTTGAGAAACAAATTCAATTCCTTAAAGATGGAGGTGGTACTGCTGTCAAAAATTTTCCCAAGCAAGTGATAGTTCAAGGCAAAGCTGGTAAGTCACTGTGCTATATTTAATTCTGTACTTGTAAGTTCGAGTAATTCTATTATTTATTTTATTGTCATAATTATTGTATTACTTTTTTAGGAACAGGGAAGAGTTTAGTTATACATGCTATGCAAGGCTTGATAAATAGTGCTCTTGGAGATGGCACTGTATTGCTTGTTGCACCGACTGGTGTTGCAGCTGTAGGCATTGGTGGTGCAACTATCCATTCCAAACTTCATATTTCTCAAAGTAATGAGTTTCATCCTATGCGTGGCAGTTCAGCAAGAAAATTTATTAATGAAATGGAAAAGGTCAAATTTCTAGTTGTTGATGAGTACAGTATGATTGGGCTTAATTTACTTGGAATGATGGAGAGAAGATGTCGTGAAGGAAAAGGATCAGAAGATATGTTTGGTGGCCTTTTTGTTTATCTTTTTGGTGACATCAAACAATTGAACCCTGTGCTTGACACTGCTTTGTATGATGTTCCTCGACCTTATATGGAAGTTGCTTTACATGGTAAAGTTGCATTTGAAAGTTTTGATGGTGCTGTTGTGCTATCTGCAGTGATGCGTCAGAAAGACAATAAATTTAAGCAGTTGTTAGACAATGTGGGCAGTGGCAAAGTAACAATTGAAGACTATAGGTGGCCCCACACTCAGCGCGGCCTGGCCTGGCTGGTCTGGCCTGGCCTGGCTGGCCGGGCCGGGCGGGTGCGGACGCCTGCCCAGCGGAGCGCTATGCGTGTTCGCCGTAAATAAATTAAGAAAATAAGCGTCCCAGCACTGCAGAGAGACAAAACCACGTCATATTTCGAAAGGGGAAAGTTAAAATATTATTATTCTGAAAGTATATTGCTTATCTAAAGTCATGCTACGTAGTAGGGATGTAGGGATGTGAGGAAAGCAAGGGAGACAAGCTTCCGATTCGCGAGGGCCAGTTTTAAGCCGTAATTTCTTGTGTTATGCCTCGAGTGGCGATGATGGCGATCCGTCAGGTTGGCACGAGAAGAGTGTTGCAAATCGACTATACCTGGCAGAGAGCGGCCACTACGCATGCGCATCAACTTCCATGTTTGTACACAGTTTCAGCAAGCAATTGTCGAGCCTCAGCCGTGATATATTAGTTTTTCCGTGTTTCCCTTGTGTTATAAATAGTCATGGGACCGATTCGCCGGATGTTACGGTATTTCATTCTACTCTGTCTACAAAGGGAGATTGATCGCGATCCTTTACCGGAGAGTGTGCGAAGTAAGTCGATAATTAACCTAACCAAACATACATGTTTCATGTGATTTTTTGTGTTTCCAAATGTTATGTAATATTGTGATTGCAGGGAGTGTGAAACGTTTGTCAGTGTTCAATCTGCTGAGACGCGAAAGGCTACGACTGCGGACTCTTGCATACCTCGCCAAGCAGAAAAAGGATAGACGGTGGTGGGTCCGTCCCATATTCTTGGACCGAAAACTAGCAGGAGCTTGGTTTTCTCTAATTCCTGTGATGAGAGAATTTGACCATGACGCTCATTTCAATTTCCTGCGGATGACTCCAGCTGGTTTTGACTGGCTGTTGCAGAAAGTGTCACCCTTTTTAACAAAATCTTCAATTCGCCGAGAACCTATATCTGCTGGTGAAAGATTGGCCATTACTTTAAGGTAATTATGCAGTGCTCTAACTTATCCACCCTCTAAAATGTTTGGTGGAAAATCTTAATTGTTTTCTATTTGTCATTGCAGGTACCTTGCATCTGGAAACAGTCAGGTGTCCTTATCATACTTATTTCGAATATCGGACAGTGCAATTTCTAAAATAGTGTTTGAGACAACAGCCGTCATATGGTTTGTCCTGAAGGATATTGTTTTTGAACCACTCAGTGAAGAATTTTGGAAAAGGAAGGCTGCCGAATTTGAAGCGATGTGGAATTTTCCCATGTGTGTCGGAGCCCTTGATGGCAAACACTGCTTTGTTCAGGTGAGTGTTCATACAGAGCAGCAGTTGAGAGGTTAATTAAGTGACTGTTTTTTTGTAACTAATTAGTTTGTTCTTTTCCTTCAGAAATTCCCAATGAGAGGTTCAGAATGCTACAACTATAAATTTGGCCACAGTTTAATTCTTTTTGCTGTATGCGATGCAAAGTACAAGTTCATTGTTGTTGATGCGGGTGCTCGAGGGAGGGAGAGTGATGGAGGTGTTTTTGAAAGATCTGAGTTTGGCCGACTTTTCAGCAGTCGTCAGCTGCAGCTGCCCCCTCCACAATACAATGAAGACTTGAGGTGTAATCTGTCTTACGTATTTGCTGGAGACAATGCATTCCCGCTAGATGTGCACCTCATGACTCCCTTCGAGCGCAACCTACAGCCAGAAGAAATAGTTTTCAACTACCGACTTTCAAGGGCTAGAAGAGTGGTGGAAAATGCCTTCGGTATTTTGGCAGCTCGCTTCAGAATCTTTCGCTGTAATATAGTTGGAAGTGAAACGCTCGTCCAGAATATCATTCTTGCCACCACTGCTTTACACAACTACCATTTAATGCGAGAGGATAGCATTCCACCTAAGGAAAGAATTTATGTGCCACCAGAATTTGTAGATACTTACAAGAGCAATGGACGAGTGAAGAAAGGGAGGTGGAGAAATGAGAACAAAAAAGTGGAAAGTTCAATTTTTAAGAAACTGTCAAACATTCAACAGATTCCTAATCAAGATGACTTAACTGCAAGTGAAATGCAAGAAAAATTCTTGGAGTTGTTCATAATGAAACCTCTTCCTTGGCAATATGATGAGCTGCCTGATGTGTACTAATTTTGTTTTGCCTTTGTTTAATTCCTGTTATGTAATCTCAACTGCTGTACAGTATTTTTGTGATGATATCCATTAAGTGTATATGGATTATTTTTTCTAATAATTTATTATGTGTGTATAAATAATGTTTCTCCTCATTCAATTTAAATACTAGGATGTGAGTTGATATTCTCCCACTATGTGAGATATAGGAACATACTTGTGGTGGTTTTGTGACCTCCTTAACATTATATACAGAAATTGTGCTAGAGGTAAGACTGCAGTACTGCACTTTCTGACTGTAACCAAAAGATAGTTTCCTCACTAAGTTTGTTTTGTACCTGAAGGACTAAATGGTAGTGCTTCTGTGATTAGTTTGTGTTGAGTGTGCAGGTTAATAATATTTACAGTAATAATAAACTGCTCTTAATGTGCACTACTTTATGTATGCAATTTTTTAAAACAAAACTCTTAAAAGACACAAAAGCAATGGCACACACAAGAACAAATTGAACATAACAGATAAAACAAAAACACAGAGAAAGCCTAATGTTAAATATTTTTATAAAATGGAGTCAATACTAAAATAGACAAATGGAGTCAAAGATGAACTTTCACTGATACAAAAAAACAAAAACAGGTAAATAAACTGCGATAATCAGATCACAATAAGAAATAAGAGAAGTAACATGCAGGTAACATTTCAGGTATCATCTTCACCGTCCATATATTTTTGCAATTCCTCTGGCGTTGCCACCAGCAGTTCAGACAATTGTCCATGAGTTTGAGCCATGAAACGTCCTTGCACTGCAATAGGGAGTTCCCTCAGCTGGCAGGCAAGGCTCAGACCAAAGTAACCTGCACCGTCCTGAGCCCTTTCTGTCAGAAACTGTCGCAGCAGGGCAACCTCGGCCGTTTCCTCGGCCTCAGGCCGACCCTGCGGCACTTCCGGATGTGCTCTTCTCCCTCGAACCTGTTGGGCGATGTTCTCCCGGAGTCCTTGCCGGTGCCGCTCGTGGACCTGCTGCAAGGCACGCTGGGCGTCCTCACGCTGTTGGCGGCGGTCATTGCGGTTGCCTGCTTGCCTCCCTCGCAGCCCGTCCCGACCGCGACCACCTGCACCGCCGTGGCCGCCGTCACGACCAGCAGCGGGGATATCCTCCGGGGGAAGTTCCTCTGCCAGGGGGGGGTCATCGGCATCCTCTGCATCCTGATGCCTAGCAAGGCCGTCGTTACCCGGGCCGTCACCGCCACCGGCATGTTGCACATTAGAGGATGCGGTGCGTTGACCACCTGATAGTAACGTGTCCATTTCGTGGATGACGGACAGCTCGTTGTTTGCCGCTGCCACGTCAGACACAGTGAACACGTTGCCGCGCCGACGCCGGCGTCGGGCCGACGCTGTCAGGGAGCCTGTGGAGGAGGCCACCGAGGCCAAGCTGTCCGTCGTCATGTTGAGGCGGCGCCGACTCCCCACCGGTGACGGCGAATACCTGAAGACGGGACGCCGGTTTCTCACCGAGCGCGGCGTGCGTGGGCGAGCGCGAGCCGCAGCACATGGGGCGCAAGCGGCGCCAGCGGCGCAGGCGGCGCCAGCGGTGCAAGCGGCGCCAGTAGCAGCGGGCGGAGCAGCCGCATTTACTGGTGAGAGCAAGCCCAGCCCCGGACCAGTGACGGCAGCCAGGTCCTGACGCACAGGGGATCGGAGGTCCAGGGGCAGGTCCTGAGCTCTGCCATCTGCTGCTGGTGGTGAAGAGGGGGCGCGCCCTAGAGCAGCCGAAGGTGCCCGACGAGGACGTGGGGATGACGTCATGGAAGGGCCCGGTCCCATGGTCGCCGACGACGTGGTGGACGGTCGAGGACGGAGGCCTCCCTCCTGCTCACGACTGCCTTCAGCATTTCCTGTGAGGAAAGGAGCGTGTCATTCGGCTCGTACGTAGGGAAATGACTGTTAAGAGTGTTCATGTGGACCATTATGAGTCTCCCCGCACCTTGGACAAAACGGACGCTGCAGGACGATGTTGGCACTGTGGTAAGACTGGACTCGTGCACCTGGGCCATGTCAAGTCCAACATCGTCTAGCCAGGCCAGGTCGTCAGCCTGAAAATTGTCAGGAGCGGCTCCACCGGCAGCCCCGCTCTTGAAGTTTTTTTTGTGGCGACGGATCCTCCTGCTCCTGTTGTCGCGCATCCTGGTCCACTCATCACGACAAAACTGAGCTGCAAACACATCAAACGTAACTTAGTTCGGGCAACAAACTGCAAGCGTAGGGCAAAAAGAAATGTGATGTGTTCTTTCAAGTGGACATCATAACTGCAGAACCTAACCTTCCAAGCTTACCTGTAATATCATCGCCGTCAAAAGCGTTCGCTATTTCGGCCCATGCTGCATTTACTAGGTTTCTTTTACTGTGATCTTTTCTTGTATGGTCCCAAATAAGCCGCTTGCTTTTGACTAGCTGCTTCAGTACTTTCTCACTGTACGGCGCCATGGCCCTCACGTACGCACACAAGACACTTTCGGAGCGAATACACTATCGCGCCACAACTGCTGTCCGATGCGCAACTGTCTGTCGGGTATAGTCGATTTCCACTACTCTTCCCATGCCAATGCCAACTTGACGGATCGCCATTCGAGGCGTGTAATTCGCGGCGGTGTAAATATGTGATTGACATTGTTACAGAATTATAAAAAGAGGAAGATAAATAAATAAAATAAATAAATAAATAAATAAATAAAAGGAAGTAAAATAAATATATTATGTGGAAATACGGTAAAAGAACGGGGCCGCAAACATGCACAACAAACTGGTCCTCGCGAATCGGAAGCTTGTCTCCCTTGCTTTCCTCACATCCCTACATCCCTACTACGTAGCATGACTTTAGATAAGCAATATACTTTCAGAATAATAATATTTTAACTTTCCCCTTTCGAAATATGACGTGGTTTTGTCTCTCTGCAGTGCTGGGACGCTTATTTTCTTAATTTATTTACGGCGAACACGCATAGCGCTCCGCTGGGCAGGCGTCCGCACCCGCCCGGCCCGGCCAGCCAGGCCAGGCCAGACCAGCCAGGCCAGGCCGCGCTGAGTGTGGGGCCACCTTATGAATATATTAAAACTAGGTTCATGAAGAAAGGTGATGATAGTATTTTTTTTAAAGAAAATGATGCATTTAAAGATGCTATTAGATTATTTCCAATGAAGGTTGCTGTTGAAGAAACAAATAAGGAAATTTTATCCCGTCTGCGGTGTAAAATTACAAACAATCCAGTCCCGATAGCAAGAATTAAAGGGAGACATAATTGTAGTTCAGCAGCAGTTGCACCTGCGAAAGATGCCGATGGGTTGGAGCCAGAATTATATCTTGCAAAGGGTGCCAAAGTCATGATGAAAAAGAATTTATGGACTGACATGGGTCTAGTTAATGGAGCAATTGGTGAGGTGGTAGATATTGTATTTGAGGATGGGAAGTTTTATCCAAATGACAGTCCTAGTGTCATTTTGTGTAAATTTCCACAGTATAAGGGACCTACTTTGACTATAAATGGTGTTTGTGGCTTAATTCCTATCAGTCCATCAAGTAAGATGTGGTCATCTAAGAATGGAAAATCTCTTTCCAGAGTTCAGTTTCCATTAACTCTTGCTTATGCTTGTTCCATTCACAAGTCCCAAGGTTTGACTTTGCAGCAGGCTGTTGTTGATATTGGTTCAATGAGAGAAATGTTTGTTGGACTGTCGTATGTAGCTTTATCAAGATGTACTACACTAGAGGGAATACTTTTAGTGCCCTTTAGTTTTAATAGGTTTCAAAAAATAAACAAATCATCTGCGCTGCAGGCTCGTTTATTGGCCGAGGAAGAAATTTTTAAAAAGAAGTTGTGTTGAAATTGAATTAATTGTACTGTTGTAAAAATATTTGTTGTAAACTTCAGAAAGTCTATTAATGATTAATGTTGAAATTAATAATTGTTTTTAGATATTTTATTGTTATTCAATCAGTTTATAAAAGAAGCTATGTTGGGTTTGATTTGACTATATTGTTATAATAATTGCTATATATACATCAATTTTGTTTGGATCAATATGTGGTGATATGTGATATGTGATAGCATTGGTTGGAGTCAGTTGTTATTTTGTTGCTGTATGGGGTAAGATGCCCCGGCCCCTGACAATTGATGGCTTCTTCATTTGATTTTCACCCAAACTGGTCATTGTACAATCTTGGCTGGAACAGCTATTGTACTAAGGTCCCATCAATAGGGAATAATAATTAGCCAAACTACATTACTTCATTGTTTTCTAAATAATATGCCAGTGGAAGTGTGGAATTAAAAATCAATCCCCAGGCGCAAGCAAATTCTTCAAAGTTAAACCGAGCATCATGTGGTTGCACGATTTGTTTTACAGCTGCAACTAAATTGTGAAACCATATTTTGTTGCTTTCATTTAATTTCAAAATGAGGGGAGCGAAATTTACACAGGCCAGCAGCATTGTCTAGAAGGCATGACTCTGTTACTTGGATCACTAAAATGCTAACTTTGAAGTCCAGATATTCCTGTTTAATTTTCAAACCTCTGGATGGGAATGTCTTATTTGTATCATACCTTTTTGGTGTAAGAATCATAAATAAATTTGTTTTTTTATTTTAACATTTCAAGTTTGTCTATGCAACATCAAATTTTTTTTCTTAATTAACCCTCACTGTCAATTAAATTATATCTCTGATCTAACTGATTTGAAAGAAGACATTTAAATTTGTAAAGACATCTGAATGAAATCTCATGACTAAAGGTCATACAGACATGAACCATGAAAGCCAAAGTGGGGAAATAGCTTTGCCTGCTAACGATGAGTTTTCAAAATGTGAAGTGATGCACTCTCTTACTCAAGTAAAAATTAATTCTGCCAAGATGAGCATCATGCATCAAATTGAATGCCTTTAGAAATAAGGACATTACCAGATACTGAACACTAATTTTTATTTTAGAAATAACAGTTCCACAACTCTGTGAAAACATGATGTACAAAACTCAGTAGTTGTTGATTAATGCTTTATGATAATAATTGTTATTGTTTGATGGAAACCTTGACGTTTGATGAATACTAAATATACGCGCTCTCATCTGTTCGCGGCTAAAGTTGTTTGCAAACTTCCCTCCCTCCCTCCCCTTCTGTTACTATGCAAAAATATATATATGTATTTATATTAGTAAATCGAAAACACTTTTTCATCACTTTTTTTTAAAGGTTTCATTTATATTTAATGTGAATATCAGTAACTATAGTCCCAACGAAAGAATGACACAAGGCAGATTGAAAACGCGTGCAAGCCTGGGTCAAATTCTGGCTGGCAAGACAGTAGGTTGGTAGCACTAGATTTGGAGTCACGTCACGTGATGATTTCTTACAGTATAAAAGAAGACAAATTGTTCTTCCTGTCATCTTGCGGATTCTGTGTCGTACATCGTGCTGCATGCTATTGTGCGTTGCGCTGTCCCGCTGTCGCTCTCCTGCGTTGGAACTGTTTAAGGTAACTGGTTTGATGCGTTCTTGATTCATATAGTATCAGTAACCATGTTTGAGCTCGACCATTATTCGTTTTGCCAACCGTGTTCGTTGCATTCGGCCATTCGGCTCGTGTTCTCACGAGCAAGTTCATGTCGTAGATTTTCAGTCAACTCTTTGCAAGTCAAATCGTTACGTGTTTGATGGCTGTAATGAATTGCTTAGATATTCGTCCAGATTCTGGTACTCCTAGTCCTTTTGTCGGTCTGTAGATTGGTTCCGTAACCTCTGTAGAGAGCACATGGTTACATTTGAGTTCAAGCGTTGTCTCTCTGTTCTTAGTTTTCGCAAGCAAGTGTTTTTCTCACATCTTTTTCGTTTAAACGCTCATCTTTCCGATGCTCCGGTGAAAGTACTGAACTTATGTGTGGTTGCCATAAAACATTAAACTCGTATGAATGCTTTGAATAAGTACTCAATGCATGTTGCCCCATGTACGATTCGTAGCTCCGTTCACGCTTGAACGAACTTTGTCGATTGAGCTATGAATCTCATGCGGAATAAGGCATACTAAATTATTTTATCAGAGCACCGGACAGAGTTCAGCGTTTACTAAAGAATGTGTAAAAGTTTAATGGTTGGTGCAAAGTTTAACATACTGAATATATTCAACTCACAGAAGGGTAAACAACTCTTGTATTTTGTTGTGAATTGATATGAATCAGTTTGAATTCGGGGTGCACACCAAAGCAGGTGAAGATGGCTGAGAACATGGATGACCAGACAGTTTGTTGATAGTCCCCTGTCTCGTTTCATCCTTGTCCTCATTTATTATCACTACTTTAAACACGCTCAAACATTTAGGCTGTGCTCTTGTGTATTAATTTAAACATTATACTTCAAAGATAATGTATGTCACTTGGTTATTAAGTCTCATTTATTTGTTTCAGATGTCTGATGATAAGCGGGCAAAAGCCTACTCGGCCTTCTCCAATGTCAATGAGAAGCTAGAGCAGAGACGACGAATACCGTCACTGACCAAGATGGTGCCATATCTCATCACCAAAGTGGTTGCTCTAGCAGAGCACAAGGAATATGGCCAGGGATACCAAGTCCACCTGAGGGACTCTGACAAAAAGCATTTTTTTGTGATTCTCCCAAACCGCATAGTCCAGAAGGTGGGACTGCCGAACTTTGATCAATATAGAGAAGACATTGAGCAGAAGAGGCCTCCGTTTTTGGTCTTTAAAGGCCTGGATGGGAAGGCATTTGATGTGTGCGTCGTACCTTTTTGTGAGTATTGTTGTGTAGTTCATTCATTTTCTTTTCTTTTTTCTTTTTTTTCTGAAATGTTTTTTTTTTTTTTATGTAGCTCCTGAAGTGGTTCGTGCATCTATAAACAACAAACCACTTGTATTTGAGGATCCCACTCGTCAAGAGCAGGATGATTTTGCTTGGCTCGACGAAATGGCTGCAGGACCTAGCAATGACTTGGATGATGATGAAAATATTGTTGTGGAAGATGGAGAAAAAGTCAGCTGTAAAAAACTCAAACCTAATCCTGAAGATAAGCTGAAGCAAGAAGATTGTAAGGATAAGCCGAAGCAAGAAGATTGTAAGGATAAGCCGAAGCAAGAAGATTGTAAGGATAAGCCGAAGCAAGAAGATTGTAAGGATAAGCCGAAGCAAGAAGATTGTAAGGATAAGCCGAAGCAAGAAGATTGTAAGGATAAGCCGAAGCAAGAAGATAATGACGATAAGGGGAAGCAAGAAGATACTGATGATAAGCTGAAGCAAGATGATACTGACGATAAGCTGAAGCAAAATAAATAATTGGAAAGATATGCTTTCTTTTTTTCTGAGTTGGGTAACATTTCTTTTTCACAGAGTTGTGAAACTTTTTTTTTGTTTTCAGAAATTTTTCTAAAATAAAAGTTAGTGTTTTGTATATGATTGTATGACATTTTGTTTCCACAGAGCTGTAAAACTTTGTTTTTTCAAAAATTTTCTAAAATAAAAATTGGTTTTCTTCAATGAAAATGTATCTGATAATCTTGATGCTCATAGTGGCAAAACAATACTCATCGTTAGCAGGCAAAGCTATTATTCCAGTTTGCCTTTCATGGTTCATGTCTATCTGACTCTTGTCATGAGAGTTCATTCGGACTTCTTCACAAGTTTAAGTGTCTTCTTTCAATTCAGTTAGGTCAATTAAGAAAAGTAATTTTAAGTTGCATAGACAAACTTAAAGTATGACATAAAGACATTTATTTATGATTCTGTTTTCACAAAGGTATGATACATAAAAGACATTCCCATCTAGACCTTTTGAAAATTAAACGGGGTTATTCTGAACATCAAATTTAGTTTCTTGGTCACCCGAGTTAGTGAGTTGTGTTTCTAATCGGTCGGATTCTGCCTGTACCCGACTGTCTCCCGTCTCTCTCCCTCTCACTTGACACGCATGAGAGTGAGAGAGACGGAAGACAGTCGGGTACGGCGAGAATCCGCGACCGATTGGAAACACTGTTAGTGAGTCATACCTTCTAGACAATGCTGCTGGGTAGTGCCATACGTGTGTAAATTTCGCTGCCCTCATTTTGAAATTAAATAAATGAATGACTATAACTTAAGTATTTAGTCAATGGAACGGTGCGTCCTGCGCGCCTGCAGCGTGCTGGGTAGGCAAGCCCGCTAGCCCGCCCCGCGGAGATGGTGGTCTACCTAGAGCTACCTAGGGGCTTTCGGCAGGACAATCATATTTTAGGCGTTGAAAATTTGTTCAAATTGTTATGGGTCGTAAATTTTTATATTTTTATCAAGCTTGGCGTACATTGCTTCCTTTATTAGCGTATATAATATACTTTGTGCAGTTAACAAATGGTGATTCTGCAGAAGTAGAACTATTTTTATTTTATGTTCAATTGAGATTGAAGTTTACCGAAATCTGTATTATTAACTGTTAACCTTAGCGCGCCGCAGGCCAAGGTAGACGCACTTTTAGCTCAGCCTTTCACGGTTTTAACGTGCGTCTACCTTGTAGGTATAGGTACAGCGCGTCCCCCATTCTGATGGTTCCTTCCCCCCCCCTCCCCCCCTGTACAAAACGCAATCTCATGCGGGCTCCGACTCGTGGAGGTCTGGCTGATGTGTTTTCAAAGCGCATGTGCTCGGTGCGTCGCGTCGCCAAAGGGAAATGGCAAAATGTTTTCGTTCCGGTTCCTAATAAAAAACGCCGTCAGCGTGGGCGTGTGCTGAAATTGCACGACGTTCTTACGCTCGCTCTACTCTCTCTCTCTCTCTCTCTCTCTCTCTCTCTCTCTCTCTCTCTCTCTCTCTCACTCTCTCTCTCTCTCCCTGCTCTGCTCGCTCGCTCTTGCTCTGTTACTCTCGCTAGTTGGCGGCAGGGCGGTCGCTTAGGTTCCCGCGAGCGCCCGCGTTGTGGGACAGACCGTTTTTCTGTCGGCACAGGAGCAGTTTGTCTTGTCGCCGTATCTTGCGGCCCCCATGCGTGGCGGGCGTACGTACGTGAGTGTGCGTGTGTGTGCGTGTGTGTGTGTGTGTATGTGTGCGTTGGGGAGAGGGGGAGGGGGCGCCTGGAAGGGACACAACACAATATCCTCACGACTCTGGCGCGGTCTCCGAACTCCCCCCTCCCCCCACCCTCCTCTCCAGCGCCTTCCTCCTCACCTACCGTTATACGGCCACGCACTGATACACAGTACGCGACCGCACCCCGCAATAACCCTGTTCAAAGTATCCTTTTTGTACCTTAACGTCCCCTCTCTCTCTCTCTCTCTCTCTCTCTCTCTCTCTCTCTCTCTCTCTCTCTCTCTCTCTCTCTCTCTCTCTCTCTCTCTCTCTCTCTCTCTCTCTCTCCCAGCTCCAGCAGGCTAGGCACTATGGAGAATGTTCTGTCTCGACGCTCCCGCCCGCAGGCTTGGAGGGTTTCCCAGCCCCGCCCGAGGCCAAGAAAATTGGTCTCTGGAAGTAAGGTGGAGCGCACATTGCATCAAGGGTGCCTTAGCGCACAAGAAAACAAAAAAAAAAGGAAGCTTTTCTTTCCATTCACTGTCAAAAATAATGACGGCGTGCTACGGAAATTACCGTTAATTTCATTACTGGCTATTCCGTAGTGACGCACCGTTCCTGTAAAGTTCGAGGTCTTGAGACTGACTGCCGCGTACGTACGTAGCCACCGTACACGAAAAACAGCGTGACACACACACACGGTGTCGCTGTGATCTGCCCTAGGTGCTCAGTTTTTCAAATACAGGTACGGAAAACCGTGGTCAGTGCTAGTGCTTCTCTCTGGGTTTTTCTTTTCACAGTGTATTCCAGCATCCCTCCATGCCCAGATGATGAGTGCGCCTAGCGGCCGCGAGGCTGCAGCAGGTAGCTTCCGAGGCGGGCAGAAGTAGCGAGAGGTGGAGAGGAGCATGGCGGAGCAGGTGAGAGTGAAAGGGAGAGAGAGAGAGAGAGAGAGAGAGAGAGAGAGAGAGAGAGAGAGAGAGAGAGAGAGAGAGAGAGAGAGAGAGAGAGAGTTTGGGCGGGGGGGGAGGGGCGGAGAAGCAGCTTGGAATTTAATATCGTTGTCGAACCGCAAGGAGTGACGCGGACGCACCCTGAGGGGGAGGGGGTGGGGGAAGCTACCCCCTGTCTCTCTAGTGCGGTGTGGTGAAGCAGGGGGAAGAGGGGGGGGAGAAGGGGGGTTGCGGTGGCAGTAGTCTGGTCTGAGCGGCTGGAGTGTGGTACACCGAGGAAACTGGAGGCCAATGTGTAATGTAGGGGGGTTGAGGTGGAAATAAATGTTTCACACAGTGAGAAAGAAGCACCTCTTGTCGCATAGGTGTCAGGGAAAAGTACTTCACAAAGGATTGATTATTAAATATGGGAGCCTTCAAGTATTCAGGATTTTGTAAGTATGGAGCGTTATTAAAACTTAGTATTTGAGAGTATTTTTTAAAATAATTAAAACGTCACCTAAAACGGGGGGAGGGGGGGGGCAAATGTTAACCGAACAGAACCGTATGTAACTTCACAGGACCAAATCTTCCAAAGGATTTTCTTTTACAGTTGTGACGACGAATGAGAAGAAAAAGCAGGAGATGTAAAAATAAAATTCCGCGCGCTCAGCACGGCTCAAGGGCACAGGACGGTGGTGATATAAAAAATGAAGAGGAGCTTGTGGTAGGAGGGGTGGGGGTGGGGGGAGGGGAGGGGGCAGGGACACCCTTGTGCTGTGTGGCAAGTTGTGCTTCTGTTGGGGCTGCTCGGGGCTGCAGCTGCTAAAGTTTGGTCCGATAGTTGGGAGCGCGCGAGGCACACTGTTACACCACATCCGCGACCCGGGGGGGGGGGGGAGGGGGGGGGGCTGGTGAATGGGGACAGGGAACGGGGCGGGGCCGGTGTAGCAGTAGATTTGAACCCGTATACCCACAATACAAATCGCCTAGGCGGCCTGGGAGACCCGTTTTCTTACAGGTCAATCGCCTAGGTGTCCTGTCTTTACCTTCCTGTACCCTGCGGTGCTAACGGGTACAAATCACCAAGGCGTTTAGTACCGGGCTGTCCATAGCAAGGAACACATAAGAATGCTTCACGCGATTTCGTACCCTCCACTCGGAAAATCTGATCCTTGAAACAAGGACATTTTCACTGCAAAAGCTGGAGTCACATTCCTCGCCCAAATAGAATGACGCAAGTCTTCATCGCTTCCATGAAGCATAATTCACGAAAACGACTCAATTTGAGTCTTATTTGTGACCGAAAATGTATCAAAACGACTCTAAGCGAGCAATGTTACTGAACGTCGCCCGTGGACGTGGAGGAGCGAAGAAATCGGGGTCAAAATAATGTCGCTCCCCGAGAATCTTTTTACGTGACTCCTCGTTTTACAGTGTTCCTTAATTATACATACAAGGGACGTTTTTTCCTAACCATATGGTTACATGTCGTGTCAAAACAGGAAATGATCTTATTAATACTAAGGGGGGAAAAATCGTCAGAGCAACCATTTTTCACCTTGACATAAAGAAAATTCCTCGAAACTGGGTCATATTTTTCCTTGTGGTTTTTTTTTTTCTTGAATAAAAGCGTTTATAGCATTGTTTTAAGGATCAAATTTTCCCACGGTCATCTATCTGCACTCATTATTGTGCAAACACTGCAAGCTTTTGAACAGTGAATCTGCAGACGGTGCACCATCATTTGGGCTGCACTCTCAGTTTTAGACAACTCCACGGAAAACGGATGAATAGGTACGGTGCTTTATGTTTCGTGCTCCAGCTCAAGGTCCTGGAGGAGCTTGAGGGCGCCGTGAAGGAAGGCAACCGCGCGGGCAGGCGCGTCCGGCGGGCTGGCCTACCCTGGGTCTCGCGGGCGCTCCGCGGGAGATGAGGCACGGCGCTCGCTCGCTCTCTCTCTCTCTCTCTCTCTCTCTCTCTCTCTCTCTCTCTCTCTCTCTCTCTCTCTCTCTCTCTCTCTCTCTCTCTCTCTCTCTCTCTCAGGCGTGTCAAGTGAGAGGGAGAGAGACGGAAGACAGTCGGAAGACTTCGGCGCGGGGCGCGTAGCGAAGCGCGCGGCGGAGCACCCAGAGCGCAGTCCGCTGTGATGGAAATAATTATATAGTGCTCAGTAATCTCTCATCATGGCGATCATTGCTTGATGCAGCCATGTGATGTGCTGCACCACCTACATAAATTTCCAATACAACTGATTAATTTCACGTACGAAAAAGTTTTCTACAGCCCCAAGAAAAGTATGTTTAAAGTACGGACAGTACTGCTTTTGGCCGCGGCCAGAGAAACAAATTGCTTCAATTAATAAAAAGTACTGGAATAAAGACAAACATTTTCTTTCTTGGAGCAGCCAAGAGTAATTATTTTTTACTGGTTAAGATTTTTTTTTAATTGGCAACAGGAAAACGTCTTATTGCCCATATTTTAAGCATACTCTTCTTGGGGCATTATTTTTTTTTAAAATTTTTATTATTATTATTAGTGCATTTAGCTTGTCAGTAGTTTGAAGAAATGCGTGGTGAACCGCAAAAATGATGTCGTAAATTTCTTTGCCCAGCGTTTTCCATACGGTGTCGGTGTAAACGGGAGAGCTCCGGTGCTCCGGCCCGGCGGCCCTATGGCGGCTGGGCGCAGCGTCCCCGGGCGCCCGGCTGCGCGGGAAACTTCAGCCGATTTAATCTCCTGAGAGCTTTAACTCCCCTGAGCGAAGGAACAAAAAGAAACTACTCGAAGCAGAAAGAAGAGAGGTATCGGGACGGGAGAGAAGGAAAGCGATTTCGCGGTTCGAAGCGCGTAAAAAACCTCTCCTCCCAAACTCTCTCACGGTCGTTATGCGCCCCGAAGGAATTTTCCCTCTCTTTGTATAGGGAAATTACATTACTACTTCACATGCAAGAAAAGCGTATTTCCGGGCTCTCCGTCACATGGAGGCACAGGGAAACGAAGTTTATATGTGCAATCTGTTAAGCTCTCTAAAGCGCCATGGCTCGTCAAGATACCTTGAATCGTTCATAAGGCACCGACGTAAAAGGGCGTAAAAGGCCAAAACAATTTTCGTTACGTTACGACGCCCTGCGAAGAGAGAGGTTTAGACGGGAGAGGTACACCGGGCGCCTTTACCTTTCATGAGGCCACTTTGCCGTGGAGCGTGACCGTGTTCCACCTCCAGGCCCCAACCCTCCCCCTCTCTCTCTCCCACCCCACTGTCAGTTCACTGTCCCGACAGCCTCTCCGACTCTCTCTCTCTCTCTCTCTCTCTCTCTCTCTCTCTCTCTCTCTCTCTCTCTCTCTCTCTCTCTCTCTCTCTCTCTCTCTCTCTCTCTCTCTCTCTCTCTCTCTCTCTCCCCTTTCTCACCGTCATGCTCTTCATTGCTCGAGGAGAGCAGCCCGGGACGTCACAGCCTGTGGGAGTGGGAGGGAGAGGGAGGGAGAGAAGAAGAGAGAAAAGGGGGTGACAGAAAGGAGAGTGAGGACGGAGCTCAAGCCCTGCTGTTTAGAGCGTCAGGGGTGAAGAGAGAAAGAGAGAGAGGGAGGTAGAGAAAAAACAGATAGAGCGGGGGAGGGGGGAGGGTTAGAGTGGGAGGGGTGGGGGTCGCTCGAGGGGCACATCACTCACTAGACATGGGCGTGCACTGACTGGAGGTCAAAAGACAAGAGGTGGCGAGGAAATGACCATGGACGTGACGGGCATAAAGCGACCAGATTTGACAAAAAGATAAGTTCTTGGAGACTGCGGGTGAACATTGCGACTGGTAGGTTTCTTGCGTTTATTTCCCCTGCTTCACTGCATGTGACGGGGGTGTGACAGGGTTGTCAAGGGAAACGCGAGCACCGTGCGGTCAAAGATCTCCACACCGACTGGTCGAAGTGGTGCGCCCCTCGCCGTCTCCCCTCCTCCTCCCTCTCCCGCGACTTCATATGATGCGGTCTCTCTCTCTCTCTCTCTCTCTCTCTCTCTCTCTCTCTCTCTCTCTCTCTCTCTCTCTCTCTCTCTCTCTCTCTCTCTCTCTCTCTCTCTCTCTTTCTCAGACGGCGGCCCCTCATCCCCTGGGCGCTGCCGGTGCCGCCCCACCCCCTGTTCCGACCCGACACACCACAAACCTGCCCCCGGCCCTCCCCCCCCCGCCCCCCCCCCCCGCTCTCCGCCGCCGCCCCGCCCTACCGTGCCCTCTGCAACAAGTGTTCGATCGTGGTCGGCCGCGTCTGGTGCCCGTTCTCCACAAGTACCCCTCTCGTCTACGCGCCCTCGCCTGCGGTCTTCAGATTGGGACCTGCAAACACTTCTCTGGTAAAACAAGGGTTATATATCCAACCTTTAAAAGCCTCCAAAGCTCAGAAAGGCATTACAGTTTATGTTTTCAATGTTCAGTTTGAAATATATTCTTCCTATGGAATAAAGCTAAGTTTTAAGACTTATTTTTGCAATCCACGCAAAAGTACGCTTTCAAACGAGCCTGCATGTGATAGGGTTCTTTTAAAAAATGGCATGAATTAATTACATTTTTTGTACTGTTGTACTTGCTTTTCAATTGCTGCACTGGAAAAACAAGGGTGCTATCTAATGCCTTTTTAGAGGCGTTAGTGTTACAGCGCCTCTCGAAAGGCGCTACTGGCCTCTAAAGGTGCTATTTTCGGATGTTTTAGTGCCTTTCCAAAGGCGCTATTGCAGTAGTTCCTTTGAAAGGCATCATGTCGCACCTTTGTTTTTCCAGTGAGACCGCTTATCAGAACCCTACCACATGTTGGTTCGTTTGACGCTAAATTTTGCGAGGAATGCGCGATTATGTAACCCAAAATATCATTGTTTTGCTCATTAAGAAAATATTTTGAAATACTGAAATTATACTCTTTAGCACAGACGCTTTACATTATAAAGACGAGATTCATGGCATTTCTCTCTTAAATTTGTTTACCTCCCACCCACATAGCAACACACACCTAAATAGTTCTTCGCCTTTTTCTAATAAACAGAAATGGAGGCCGCGGCCTGCACTGCACGGTATCTATATTTAAATTTGTTGAGGTCTATCGGGGCGTCTGCTGTGGCTGTGAGAAGAGCCCGACGCAAGAGTTTGTTCTCAATCAGGGGAGAGTGTGGGGAGGGAGGAGGGGAGAAGGGGGAGGTAAAATGGAAGCGTACACACACACAAAAAAAAAAAAATCTCAGCTCAAATTTACATGTAGAGAATTAGCACTACGGCTCAGCACTTAAAACGGTGGAAAAATAAAAAGAAGGGAAGCTAGAAAATCAGCTCTGTAGCTTCGAAAATTAGCTGCTCCTATTCAGCTAATTTTTTTTTTCTGTAGAACTGTTAATTTTCTTCGCTCGAACGCGAATAATTTTTTTTATTTTTGCGTGAAACTTGCCGCAACTATCGACAGGACGGGAGCGATGGGGTGAGAGACAGCCAGCCGTCTGATTCCGAAGATATCGCTCTCGTACCTCCGCCCTTGTGCCCCATGACACTGTGAAAAATACTCGTAAGGGTTACGGGAAAATTTTCCATGATATACAAGTCGTAAAATTACAATTTGAAATTGTAAATTTTCAAGCACTTTCTATCGACTTGGAATTGACTGACGAGCAAGAATGAGCTGTCGTAAATTTACGACATATTTTGTAAATCAAAATTACAAAAAAATGTCGTAAATTTACGAGGATATTTTTCACAGTGGAGTGCGACAAGGACGGGGGAGCGAGAGCGATCTGTCGGAATCAGACGGCAGCATCGGAGGGCTGTAGGCTCCACTTCACCTCGCCCGACCAAACCCATTCCACCTCACCCAACCCCACCCCACCCCACCCCACCCCACCCCACCCCACCCCATCCCACCCCACCCCATCCCACCCCACCCCACCCCAGTGATCGCACACTACTGCATTGTCCCCGCCCCCTTTCGTCAGAAAGACTCTGCCACGCTGCTCCATTGCTCAGACTGTCAACCCTTCGACTTTTGGCATTTTCGCGGGAATCTATGTCTATTTTATTCTTCTTCGACACAACACACGCCCGGCAACACCCAGGGTTTCTGCCTGGGTGCAGTGTAATATCGGCAGGGACATGGAATGTGTGACTCTTTCTTTCTTTACTTAATATTTCTGTAATTTTGACTTCGGACTGCAGGGCGGGAAGGATGGAGTGGAATCCGGGCATGATGAGACGGAGAGTGTAAATCTGTCGATCTACCTTGGGCGGGGCGGGGCGTGGCGTGGGTTGGGGTGGCTGGCCGGGACCGCCCCGCCCCGCCCCGCCCCGCCCCGCCCCGCCCCGCCCCGCCCCGCCCCGCCCCGCCCCGCCCCGCCCCGCCCCGCCCCGCCCCGCCCCGCCCCACCGAGAGCGAATCACTCAGAGACATCTGCGCCGATCCAACTACCCCAGACATTTCATTAGTGCTGGACGGAGGGGAGGTCCCCATCACCTGCCTCAGGGCGTCTGGCGGGACGGGGCCGCCGGGCGGGGCCGCCGGGCGGGGCGAGCCACTGCACTGCACGAGCAGTTTGGCGGGCGGGAGTCCCCACCGGGCCGACCTAGTTCTAGTGAAAACCACTGGTGCTACAGCTGCTGGATGCTGCTACATCTAATCCTACTACAGCTGCTGCATCTGATTCTGCAGCAGATATGGTGTTGCTGGTACATCCGAGGGGTCCCTCACTATAAATTCAAGCGTACACCGATTTTTCTAATTTTTCTAGTTTTTCCGTAATTTCCCTTGAATTTTACTGATTTTTTTTTTTCAAATTTTCTTGAATTTTTTCTTGAGTTTTTTCCTGATGTTTTTATTTATTTATTTATTTATTTAAAATACCGATTTTGTATTAGGGTGTACACTGATTTTTGTTTGAGTGAAGGACCCCTAGGGTACATCCGGATACATCTCTGTTCCTGCTACATCTGATCCTCCTACAAATGCTTGTGAGAGACTTTGTAAGTGTTATAGTCGGTGTTACGGTTGCCGCCTCGCAGCTGTCATTGCCGCGCTTCAGCCGAAAAAGTTAATTTCACTCATGAGTGCATAGTGTATTGTTCTATCCACCAATTAGTGTTTAGCTGCAAATGATCAAAAACTATACACCTGCTTGGACCAACTTGACATCAATTATCGCTGAACACGGCTTAACATGTTGAACAATACACCAGCTGGTGGTTAGTTTTTCAACATTTTGGACTAAACACCAGGAATTGTTGTATAGAACTAAACATTTGTTTTACCAAGTGGAGGGAGTGTATGAGGAGTGTCTGACGAGGAACTCTTTCTGGCAGTGTAGACGCGCGGGGACAGGCAGGCAGGCAAGCTGTAGCTGGCAGGGAGTTGGAATGTTCAACCCATCTCGCATCAATGGCGGCTATTTGCAATGCAGAGCTGGACGGGCACGTGAGGTGGCGGGGCGGGGCGGGGTGGGGCGGGGCGGGGCGGGGCGGGGCGGGGCGGGGCGGGGCGGGCTGAGTAGCGCCAGGCGAGGCGCCCTAGTTAGCATAGCATGGGCGTGGTGAGGGAAGTGAAGCCCGCCAAAGTCGCCGAGTGAACGCCTCGCCTCGCCCCGCCCCGCCCCGCCCGGTACAGCGGGGTAAGAGAAGAAACAGAGGACCTGTGGAGGCGGGGCGGGGCGGGGTGGAGAGAAGGAGTGGTTGAACAGGGAAACATGAGAAGAGAACAAGCAACACAGCAGGGTAAAAAGAAGAAAAAAAATGTTGCCATGGCGGGGGAGGGAAAGAAGAAAGTAATGAGAGAGAAGGATGGAGAGATAGAGTGAAAGAGAGAGGGTGGCGTCAGCCACGGGTTTAACTGCCAGCAGAGACCGTATTCACAAAGGGATTCGTGTTTTTCCAGGGCTGCTGCTGCTGCTTGCTGCTCGGTGGCACCGTCCGTCCGGGGCGGGGTGGGGCCGCTACCCGCGACAGCTGAGCTGAAAGCCGTGGCGTGGCGGGGTGGGGTGGGGCGGGGTGAGGCGGGGGCTCTACCTATCGCCCCGGCATTCACTGACGAGAAAGAATGGTCGGTCGTAAATTTCGTAGAATGCTGTTCGTTAATACTAATTTATGTCTTGTAAATCTACGTGGATACTATACACAGGTGAAACTAAAGCGGTTATACGCCCTTCTTTAACCGTCCTGAGATTACGCTCGAGAGGATGCGTGACAGGCCTACCGCTCTGATCTTCTTTAATGTGAAAATGTATTTCATATGCTCCATTTCTTTATCAGAACCTCCTCAAGCGACCCGCGGTTACACTCGGCTTGGTTTACCAGCAGTGTATCGACAGTCTAGCCTGTGGGTAACACAGCAGCTGGGGGACAGCTGTGCGCCCTCTCTCCTGCTCTCCCGGGGCCGCGTCAGGTGACGGCACTGGTAAAACATATGTATATAGTTCTAAACATCACCTGATGTTTAAGTGCTAATGTATAATATTTACACACTATCATGCATAGTTCAAAATATACATCATCAGCAGATGTCTATTTTCTACACACTTTGCAAGTGTTCAGTTGGCTCGCAGCGTAGAGCTCCGCCGGGCCCCCGACAGGTAGGCAACCCAACGCGCACCCAGGCGCTGCGGGACTCCCAGCTGCGGGCCACACGCTCATGCCCAAAACCTCAAAATTGGACCTGAAATTTTTAGCAGATGGCATTACATTTTCAACTAGACCAAACGAGAAATATTTTTCATGTAATGCCAGCTGCTAGTTCTAAGAAAGAAGAGAGAGCGACGCAGCGAATCTCGAAGAATTTACACTGTTAAAAAAAAAGCTTGTGAATTAACAGCGAATTAGTTGTTAATTTTTATAGCGACAAGTATTGTTTTACAACAACATAACTTGTAAAGCAACAACGCTGTTGTTGAGGAACAACAAAAGTTGTCTGCCAACAACAAAAGTTGTCCGGCAACAACAAAAAGTGTCAGGTAATTTATGTTTTAAAAAGTAGTTCAGTTACGACCGAAGTTGTCCAGTTACAACAAAACTTGTACAATTACAACAAAAGTTTCCAGGAACAACAAAACTTGTTCAGGAACAACAAAAGTTGTTCAGGAACAACAAAAGTTGTTCAGGAACAACAAAAGTTGTTCAGGAACAACAAAAGTTGTTCAGGAACAACAAAAGTTGTTCAGGAGGATAACGACAAAATTGTTAAGGAACAAATTTTTTTTCTTTTCAAAGCACAACAAACATTGTTGTTTTGCTACAACTTGTGTTGTTCTCGAACAACATGGCTGTTCTCGAATGGCATGCCTGTTGGCCAACAACACGGTCATCACAAAAAGAGCTGTTTCTCATCAACTATTTTTAACAGTGTATTTTCCTGAAATAAATTTGGAAAAAAAATGAAGAAGAAGAAGAGGAAGTCATAACTGTATCTTTTGTAATTTTATGCGTACGACGTAGAAGAAGAAGGGTGGGACAAGCACATTCGCGCCTCGCTTGCTTTTACCATGGTTTTAATTTACCCGATACCTCTCTCTTCCTATCCTTCTCTCTCTCTCTCTCTCTCTCTCTCTCTCTCTCTCTCTCTCTCTCTCTCTCTCTCTCTCTCTCTCTCTTTTTAGAAACTGCCACTGAACGTAATGTGCTACAAAATCATGGAACTCAAAGCATCGGCCATATAAATGTAAACAGTTTGAGAAATAAGTGTGCGGAGATGGAAGTAATAATGAAAATTATGCATCTTAAAATATTGTGTGTGTCAGAGCACTGGGTACACCATAATGAAAAACATACCATATCTTTAAATGGTTATGAGTGTGCAGTTATGCAATGCCGGGAGAACACCCTTCATGGTGGTACAGCTATATTTACGGAAAATAATCTGAAATTCAAAGTTTTCCCCCTTCAAGAATATATTGTGGACTGTGTGTTTGAGGCTGTGGCAATCATCTGTGATAAATATTCTGTGATATGTGTATATCGACCACCAGATGGTAATTCAGACTTATTTTTTGAAAGACTGAATGAAGTGGTTAATATTTTAATAAGTAAAAGGCAATACATCTTCATCTGTGGTGACTTCAATATTGATTTAAGAAATAATGATTATAGGAAGCATTCTTTGAAAAGAAATATGTTAGATTTTATGGAACAATATGGACTCCATACTACTACAGATAAACCCACAAGAGTTTGTAACAACACTAAGTCATCCATAGACCATATATTAACAAATATGCCAGAAGAAATTTATAGCTCAAGATGTGATGTGGAAGTGGGACTGTCTGATCATACTCTACAATACATTAGTTGGAATAAAAAGAAGAATGAAAATGTGAAACCATACATGTACAGAAGGAAAATTACTGACTCAAAAATTTTTAAATTTTCTCTCTCAATTGAAAGAAAGGTAGGGAATAGTTTAGATAAATCAGCATCAGTGGATAAAAACTTTAAATCTTTTCATGAAAAATATCAAGCAGCATATGAGAGTGATTTCCCGCTGCAAAAAGTAAAATCAAGCTGCATTGAGAAGACCTGGGTAACCCCATGTATTAAAAACACATCCAACAATTATCGTAAACTGTGCAAGCAATTTAAAGAAACGAATGATGAAGACTTCAAGAAATATTTTCAAGCATACAGAAAATGTTATAGAAAAGTAATAAACTCTGCTAAACAGCAGGCCATATTAAGAGAAATAAGAGAGTCAGAAAACAAATCAAAGACCATATGGAAAATAATAAATAAGAACATTGGTAAATCTGCAAAGAAACCAGAAAATATAAAAATAAAAGATGATAATGGAAACTTAATTGACGATCCCAGAGAAGTAGTAAGTAATTTTAATAGATACTATGTAAGTATACCAAACAAACTCAAGGAAGACTGCTCAGGTGAGGGGACAACCTCCAAACAAGAGGCCCCACAAACTATGTATTTGTCACCAGCTACAATAACAGATGTCCATAGAGCTATAAATAAACTCAGTAATAAGAAATGCTGTGGTTGGGATGAAATTTGTGATGTTGTATTTAAGAAAAGTAGTTATAGAATTGTGGAACATTTAGTCAATCTTATTAATTTGTCTTTCTCTGAAGGAATCTTTCCAGACTGCCTGAAACTTTCAAAAGTAATGCCTCTCTACAAGAAAAAAGGTGACCCGCAGGATATGGTGAATTACCGTCCAGTTACTAACATTTCTGTGTTCAGTAAAGTAATTGAAAGTGTGATGTTTGAAAAAATCTACTCATA